>VWZZ01002233.1:106479-130191 GCA_013399095.1 Psophia crepitans | reverse complement strand
TAGTGACAGGACAAGGGGAAATGGCTGCAAGTTGCGCCAGGGGAGGTTCAGGTTGGAGATGAGGAGAAAATTCTTCTCTGAAAGGGTGGTCGGGCATTGGAACGGGTTGCCCAGGGAGGTGGTGGAGTCACCATCCCTGAGGGTGTTTAAGGAAAGGTTAGATATGGTACTTAGGGACGTGGTTTAGTGGGTAATAGGTGGTGGGGGGATGGTTGGACTAGATGATCCTTGAGGTCACTTCCAACCTTAATGATTCTATTCTATTCTATTCTATTCTATTCTATTCTATTCTATTCTAATTTTTTCCCAGTATCCAGTCTAAACCTTCCCTGGTGCAACTTGAGGCCATTTCCTCTGGTCCTGTATTTTGTTACTTGGGAGAAGAGACCAACACCCACCTTGCTGCAAACTCTTTTCAGGTAGTTGTAGAAGTCCCCCCTGAGTCTTCTTTTCTCCAGACTAAACCGTCACAGTTCTCTCAGTCGCTCCTCATAAGACTTGTTCTCTAGACCCTTCACCAGTTTCATTTCCATATATATATATATACATGTGGCCACATAAAACTATTCATAACTGAGTTATTGTGTCTAACAGGAGGGCAAAAACTTTGCACCTGTCGGTTCTGGCTGATTTTCAAAATTGTGTGCAAGTGTCAAAAAAAATGACCTGCCAGTCTGTGCTAGTGTTTAAGGTCCCACTCCAATCCTTCAGTGATTTAAAAAGGGTGTTTATCCTTGAAGGGTTATTTCTGTATGAATCTGTCCATCTCATGCTTAGTATGTGAAAGGCTTACTGTCTGAATTAGGGACAAAACGATAGCTTCAATGACAGTAGCACAGCACAGTCCATTTTGTGGTTAGTTTGAAATCATATAGCATGAAATACTGGCCCTAATGAAGTTAGTGTGAATTTTGTCATTGGTTTTCAACCTGCATTTTTTCTGTTGATTAGCTGTTTCTATTGGTGATCTGTATTATAGTATTTGGGTGATTTTTCTGGGGACCAAGCTTTCTCTGAGGGACCACTGAAGAGACATGCCCAGGCTGGGCTTCCTAAATTCTATGTAGGTCATTGAGAGAGAGAGATGGGATCCACAGTTATCTCAAGAGGGTGATTCAGAGCATCTACGTTAATGCCTTTCCTCAGAGTGTCCTCTGAAGTGTACTTCTCTCCATGTTTATCATAGAATCATAGAAGAGCTAAGGTTGGAAAGGACCTCTGAGATCATCAAGTCCAACTGTCAACCTAACACCATCATGCCTACTAGGCCATGTCCTGGAGTGCCACATCTACATGTTTTTTTAATGTCTCCAGGGACAGCGATTCAACCACCTCTGTGGACAGTCTGTTCCAACACCTCACTACTCTTTCTGTGAAGAAGTTTTTCCTAATATCCAACCTAAACCTCCCCTGACACAACTTGAGGCCATTCCCTCTCGTCTTGTCACTTGCTACTTGGGAGAAGAGACCGACACCCTCCTCACTACAACCTCCTTTCAGGTAGCTGTAGAGAGCGATCGGATCTCCCCTGAGCCTCCTCTTCTCCAGACTAAACAAGCCCAGTTCTCTCAGTCGCTCCTCACAAGGCTTGTTTTCCAGTCCCTTCACCAGTTTTTTTGCTCTTCTCTGGACACACTCCAGCAGCTCAAGGTCCTTCTTGTATTGAGGGACCGAAAACTGGACACAGTACTCGAGGTGAGGCCTCAACAGGGCTGAGTACAGGGAGACAATCACTTCCCTACTCCTGCTGGCCACGCCATTCCTGATGCAGGCCAGGATGCCATTGGCTTTCTTGGCCACCTGGGCACACTGATGGCTCATGTTGAGTCGGCGGTCAACCAGTAACCCCCAGGTGTCCTGGTTTCAGCTGGGAGAGAGTTAATTTTCTTCAAGAAAGCCAGTATGGGGCTGTGTTTTGGATTTGTGCTGGAAGCAGCGGTGATAGTTGAGATGTTTTTGCTGTTGTTGGGCAATGTTTACACAGAGCCAAGGACTTTTCGGCTTCTCGCACCGCCCCTCCGGTGGGATGGCGGGGGTTGCACAAGGAGTTGGGAGGGGACAGACAGGACGCCTGACCCAAACTGACCAAAGGGGTATTCCATACCATATGACGTCATGCTCAGTTTATAAGGGGCTTGGGGAAAGAAGAAGGGGGGGCAGCGGCGTTCGGAGTGATGGCGTTTGTCTTCCCAAGTAACCATTATGCGTGACGGAGCCCTGCTGTCCTGGGGATGGCTGAACACCTGCCTGCTGTGGGGAGCGGTAAATTAATTTCTCGTTTTGCTTTGCTTGTGCATGTGGCTTTTGCTTCACTTATTAAACTCTCGTATCTGAACCCACGAGTTTTCTCACTTTCGCTCTTCCGATTCTCTCCCCCTTTTCTAATGAGGGAGACTGAGCACGTGTTTATGTGGTGCCCAGCCAACGGCTGGAGTAAAACCACGACACCAGGTCCTTCTCTGCCAGGCAGCTTTCCAGCCCCAAGCCTGTAGCGCTGCCTGGGGTTGTCGTGACCAAAGTGCAGGATCCGGCAACTGGCCTTCTTAAACCTCATACAGTTGGCCAAGTGCCCATCGATCCAACCTGTCCAGATCTCTCTGAAAATCCACCCTACCCTCAAGCAGACTGACACTGCCTCCCAGTTTGGTGTCATCTGCAAACTTACTGAGGGTGCACTCTATCCCCTCGTCCAGGTCATCGATAAAGATGTTGAACAGCGCCGGTCCCAAGACCGAGCCCTGGGGAACACCGCTAGAGACCGGCCGCCAACTAGATTTAACACCATTCACCACAACTCTCTGAGCGCGTCCTTCCAACCAGTTTCCAACCCAGTCAAGAGTGTACCGGTCCAAGCCATGAGCTGCCAGCTTCCCTAGGAGAATGCTGTGCAAAACGGTGTCAAAAGCTTTGCTAAGGGCCAGGTAGATGACATCCACAGTCTCTCCCTCATCTACTAGGTGGGTCACCTGATCATAGGGAGATCAGGTTGTTCAAGCAGGACCTGCCCTTGAGGAACCCATGCTGGCTGGGCCTGATTCCTTGACCGTCTCACACCTGCTCAGAGGGCACTCTCAAGACAAGCCGCTCCATGATCTTTCCCGGTACCGAGGTCAGGCTGACAGGTCTGTCGTTCCCCAGATCCTCTTTTGGGCCCTTCTTGTAGATGGGCGTCACATTGGCCAACCACCAGTCACCTGGAACATTGCCTGTTAGCCAAGACCACCAATAGATGATGGATAATGGCTTGGCAGGCTGCTCCGCCAGCTCCTGCAACACACTCGAGTGGATACCATCCGGCCCCATGGACTTGTGCGAGTCCATGTTGAACATACAGCAGTCCCAGGAAGATCACAGATCTCAGTTAGGTGCTGAGATTAGACCATAAAAACAGTATGCTCAGCCAGGGCATTTTGGCTGTGTATTAGGGAATTTCACATCGCAGGCAGAGAGCCATCCTCAGTGTCTATGAAGAGATAAGCAGGTATTTCATGTCCCTGAAGCTTCAAAACAGGATTCGTCCATTTTCTCAGGTAAGGATGAGAAATTTATTGCATCTAGAGAGTGAAAGACCTAGATGAGCTAAATGAAGGTCAGTGTCTTCTTCTCAACCCCATTTTTTCACTTGGTAGTCTGAGGTAAGCCATGACATTAAGCTCAGTGATATGCTGGGAATAAGAGCTGGTGAGGCCTCCTGTCCTATTGTACACTGAAGACATTCCAATAAAAGAATTTTCGTGTATGTGTTTAAATTAAAGTCAGACAGTTACACTGGTTACACAGGAGACAAATGTTCACCCAGCCTGTTACTAATCTAACCACAATATGTGACGATAGCGTAACAGTTGCTCCACATACTGAGGTCTAATGAAAGTATTTGGTGCCCAGAGGCATTTAAAATCAGTATTCATGTAAAACATGTATCTCTGCAAATGCAATCTGTGTCCAGTAGGAGGCATAACCTTCTGACAGAGCCTTTCAGATTGTGACAATGCTTGAAACATCCTGCTCCACAGGATGACAGTTAAGAACCATTCACGTGGAGCTTAACACTGAGCAATCCTATTTTAGTTCCAGAAAAGGACAAAGGCATGAGTCTCATCTCTCTTCTGCTTTCCTCTTTTCTGGACAAGAGTTATATATTTACAAGAGCAAACAAATGCAGAAACAGTGGGCGGAAATCATGCTTGCACTGAATAGGTGGATGGTCTATCCCTTCAGCTGGACCAAACCTTTATCTAACAGGTTTATAAATTTCGAAAAATAGATTCCCTTATGGGTCTTGACCTAGAAGGTACTGAATATTTTCTGCATGCGAGCACTAACTCCTATTTCGTCCTCAAGAGAGATTTGGGTGTTGTGGTTTCTTTTATGTCTTTTTTTTTTTTTAATAGTAGGAAGGATCTTTGTGGTCCCTCTTTTTGATGAGAAGGAATGAGCTACATACATCATCAAGATACAACATCAAGAGCCTATGAGCTGAAAGAAATAATGGATTTTGCCCATCACTTTCTCCAAGCCCTGCTGGATGACACAGATTGTGTCAAATTATTACCTTGTTAGCTGCATGTCTTCCTCAACATGCAGCTTGTTTCCTTGGCCTGTGCTCTCATATAGTTTCTACACCACTTGTTGTAGGGTTTTGTGGGAGAGGGGTTTGATCAGATTTATGCTGACTTCTTTCTCCACATGCTAAAATGATATAAAATAAAATTAAGTACAAATTTGTTTTGTAAGGAGGATCTAATAATTTTTTAATGATGTTGCACCTGTAGCATAGACTTTAAACATGTCCTCGACACAAATAATAGAAATAATCTGAAGTCTCTGCTTAGAAATTTTCTTTAGAAGACATTTGCTGGTTATACCTGACTTGTTTTTCTGTCACTGCAAAGACAAAGCAAATGCTGATTAAAGCAATTAAAACTTTCCTTTGTTTGCAGAAAGAGATGTATTCAGATAATGCTTTTTTCTTTGTAGACATCTTAATAAGCACCAGCAGATTGAAATGAAATCTGTCATCAGTTATATTTTCTCTTAGACTAACTGTCTACTTCACATACATATTAAGAAAGATTTGTTACCAAAGCTTCCTTATATGTTTTCTATTTGTTGTTGTAAAATGGTAAATGTTGAAATAACACTAGATCTATCAATCTGATAATATAATGCAATACATCTGACAGCTGAAGAGAGGAAAAAAATGTAATGACTTATATAGTATCTGGAGTAGTGCATTTTTTTGTTGTTATGGTTTTCTTCAAAAACACAACTGTGCTGTTTGGGTGTCTGCCACCATGGAGGGATATAAAGCATTATTGCGGATGGAGGATTCAGCTTTAGCAGAATATAAATTAACTGCCGTGTAAATATAAACATCAATTAAGTTCTGTCACTTGTTAAATATTTATTTACTAAAATGATTTAAGCAGAAAAGCTTGCTGAGGGGAAAATTGTCTGCTTCTATCTAGACACTGCTGCTACCTCTTAGGAGCCTGCTTTGTCTCTATTGTTTCTTTATTTATAATCTGTTATGTGTGGTTGCAGAGACTGCTATTTCAAGCAGCTGAAAATTTGAGGTGCATTTCTCACCAATGTTGAGCAGCTTTAGGCATGTAACTCCCATTAATGCTAATGGGAATTAAGCAGATAAATACCTTCTTGTATTAGTGGATAAGTGGACTCCCATTTTCTACGGTGACACAGACTTCACCCGTTTAACTAGAACATGGTTGTACATGACAAAATCAGAGCAGTACCTAGATATAGAGGGGAAAAATAAAACATGTGCCATGTATTTACCCTTTTATTCTCATCATCTCATCAGAATAAACTGTCAATAGCTTTCAAAGGGTGGACAGGCTTA
This sequence comes from Psophia crepitans, assembly GCA_013399095.1. Classification (NCBI taxonomy): domain Eukaryota; kingdom Metazoa; phylum Chordata; class Aves; order Gruiformes; family Psophiidae; genus Psophia; species Psophia crepitans. The sequence goes on along the minus strand of VWZZ01002233.1, from coordinate 124,328 downwards.
CACGAAATCACGGGAAACATTGTTAAGTTGCATGGTCTGTCGCCACTCCTGGCTAGATGATAGAAGAAGACATACTTATGACACTCAGTAGTCCCTCATTTCTTTCTCATATTAAAATTTTTCAAAAATGAGTTTCATTTCACTTCTATTGTCATAAAATAAGTACATCACAATAAAGTCTCATTAAATAAATGTTACAGAACAAGACATTTATACCACCGAAATATCCAATTAATCATTTTTCTCTTCCAAAAGACTAACTCTGTTACCCTCATTTGCTCTTTCTGTTATGCTGGATCCCATATTTATGTGGCTTAAGCAGATGAGAATTATTTCAGTAAGAACCTAGATATTTTAAAGAAATGTCTACTAAAAAGGCAGAAAAAACTCGAGTCCTATTCTGGAAACACAGATTGATTAGAAGCTAATGGAGTCCTACAATGAAACTTTCTGGTTTATGGCTTAACTTTATTTCAGATCAGATTCAGATCTGATATATAAAAATGAGTGAGATCAGATACACAGACATAAGAAGGCACTGAGAAGTTCTAAGCAAGCATTGAAACGTTAAACTTCATGTGCAGAAAACCAGCTCTTTAGACCCACGAGGAAATTTTAAAATGCAAATCAAATTCGTTAACCCTTAACTGATTTCAAGACTAGACATATACTTACTCCTCGATTTCCTTTTTAAGACCTTTTTAACTACAACTAATCATGTCCACACAGGACCAAACTAGTATGTACAAACCACACCAAAAACTTTCAGTAGTCTTTGTTAAAATGGTACCTAATAGCCATAAATATTATTTCCCAAAAGTTCTTTTTTGCATTTCTGCCTATATTTTCAATAATGATAGCAATCACACAAACCATTTCAAAATCCTAATCAAATGCCTTCTCAGTGCATTCATAAAATGAAATGCTGATGCAGCACATTCTATTTAATTGAGATACACTTAAACTAGGAAGTCCGCTTAATCAGGACGTCTCCCTGGGAACAATTTAGGTCCAATGATACTTAATGGCAATGACTACTGCTTAATGGGGATGGCAATTCTGCTTAATTGAGATTTCTTCCAGTGATGTAGTAGTTTATAGCTGTACACTTTTAAATAACTGAGACTAATTTTGTTATATTTTATGTTTTACTAAATGTATTTTAAGTAAATGTGATGAATTGTGTGGAATAACACTTGAAAAATATTAGTGTCTATAGCAAACAAGGCCTTGTAGCATTAAAATCTCTATCTGCGGCAAAGCAGAAGGGGACATGCTAGGAATGTGTTAACTGCAAACTGTAGTGTTAGAGGAAATGAAAAGTTTGTCCTGTAGGCTTTTGGTTTGGTTTCTTTTTTTGTGTAAAACCTCTAGAATAAGTAGTTCTAGTGGAAGAGGGCTCTAGAATTCAGTTTTGAATCTAGATAGAATAGAATAGAATCATTAAGGTTGGAAGAGACCTCAAGGATCATCCCCAGTCGTCCCCCCACCACCTATTAACCACTAAACCATGTTCTTCAGTACCGCATCTAACCTTTCCTTAAACACCCGCATCAGTGTCTTCTCAACCTCTGAGCGTCAAAAGGCGGGGCAGCAAACAAACGAGGAGTGCAATGTAACAACAAGACCACAAGAGTCAGCACAAAAAGCAGCAGATACAGCATATCACTCCGTACATATTGTGCAGGGCAGGAGGAGACATCTCTCAGGTGTCTTTGTGGATGTTCACGACAAGAATCTCTCATATATAAGGTGCGTCATAAAGGAAAGTAGGAAGCAACATCTTTAACATGTAGATATTCAATGAAGGTGAGTGTGCAACAGAAAGAGGATCAACCACCTGAATAATGGATAGGATGGATGTCCTGCAGGATGGATACTAAAGATAGACAAGATACATGAGAAAGGGGTCGAAATCCTACTCAAGACTAGTCACATCTTTAACCACGCTGTGGAAATAAAGTGCAATGTAACGTGTCCCTCATGGGTACCTAATCTAGTGGCTATGTGGAATTGCTAATGAACCGTGTATTTGATCCACATGAAAGGCCTCATCACCTACACTACAAAGTAAGTGCATGTTGAAAAGGTAAGTGAGATTATTATCATTGTACAAATAGTTGAGAAGCATAACTGTTAATGCCTAACAGGACTACTGTGCACCTGTATTCGACACACCAGAGCTTTCTAGCCTTAGCATCCAGAGCATGATTTGGGACGTGGAATCATAGACTCAAAAGTGAGTCTATGTGAGCAGCTCAGCCGTAAGGTGCATTTGTAAAACAGGGAAGTTCAGCGCCATGATTAGGTGAAGAGACAGGCTACTATTATGCAAAGGAAGGTTAGAAGGATATAATGTTGAAAGAAGACTTCTCTTCTAGTTAGCGACTGGGCACCAGCATTGCAGGCAGAATTACTAATTTTGAAAAAGTGCTTTTTCTACAGTGGACTCTGCATATTGAAGAAATATTGCACAGCTATGACAGTTGATAAGCATATTCATCATCTTTAAGTGTAACTTGGTTAAATCTTTTAAAAACCTTTGAGTAAATGTAGTTCTTTTATGACAGTACAATTTTGTGGCTGAGGAAGTCATAATGCTGTCACATTTCACAGCGTTGTCTGCAAATAGTGCTTAGTTCTCATCTTTGTCCAGCCCTCACTCTGTCTTACGATGAGACTGCAGGTCATGTCAAATTTAGTGTGGTGGCTCTATGATGTGCAAAATAACAAAGAAACTTGCTATGGTCTTAAAAAAAGTAAAATCAGAATCATGTTTTGCTTAATATGGTACTTGCTTCCATTATTTCCTATTCAATAGCCCCAGCACCAACTCTTAGAGGTGGAATTTAAAATATGACATTCTGTCGAGGCTACAAAAATCCTGAATAATCTGCAGCAAATCAACAACTTCCATATCATCAGCAAAGGAAGGTGGTTCAGACTTGTTGAACCCTAGTTATTATAGGCTTGAACAACTCCTGATAGAGAGGAGAGATATGCATGATTATGCAGGCAAGTACAAGTTAAGTAAGGCTGACTCCTGCTCACTGCAAATCTAATTGACAATTTTGTTGCCCTTCTCTGGCTATTTAAGAAGAGTAGTGAGGTCAATGGTAATGACATGTCTCATGGTTGGAAAATGCCACCCACTTGGTTTTCTTTTACAAGGCATTGATTTCAAACTTCTAAACTCAGCTTTGTTACAAGGAAAGAAGATTTTAAAGAGCCTTGAGTGAATTTTCTGCTTGTGAAAGGTGACTGGTTGACAACCCCAGGGACCGAAATGCTCTGTTTTCACAGAGGAGGTGCTGTACCTTTGCATTCCTTCTTTCAGTATTACACTGACAATTAAGTGTCCACTTCCTCATGTTTACAGAGGTACTTCAGCCTTGATTTTGTGGGGTCATTCCTAGGCTGGAAGTTTCTATGCCCTGACTAATTCTGGAGACTTACAAAAAAGACCCCAGTTAATGGCATTTGACAAGACTGTTAACAGATTTTTCAATATTGTTCATTTTAAAGTATAAAAATATAGTTTTCTTGTTGTGAGCATCATGATTAACAAAAATTAAGCAGAACAGAAAGAGAAATAAGACAGAAATGATGCAGTCAAGCTTTCCATCTGTGTAAACAATTCTCAGAACTAACACACGTGGACAAATGAGTCTGCTACTGCCCCACAAGCCGGGAAGACTCCTGGAATTCATACGGTATAAAATACTGTTTATTAAGTAAGAAAGAGACTGAAATAGAAACAGTTTCTCTGATGCCAAAAACCAGTAAAAAAATATGTCAGTTATACTTCAGCCATTGATAAGAATTTCTGGAGAATATTCAATAACTGATTTCTGCATACACTTAATTTTTATAAGCCAGCAGTTCATCACCATATGGCGTCAGAGGAATGGACTATTCCTAGTTTCCTGAAATTAGACCGATGTTTAGTAGTGACTTACATGTACCTTGTTGTTACCTAATACACATGAAGAAGGTAAAAGACAAAGCTGTTAATTTTTTCCCTAGCCACACAGATTCACAGATTCACAGATGCGTAGGGGTTGGAAGGGACCTCTGGAGATCATCTAGTCCAACTCCCCTGCTAGAGCAGGATTACCCAGAGCACATTGCACAGAACTGCATCCAGATGGGTCTTGAATATCTCCAAAAAAGGAGACTCCACAACCTGTCTGGGCAGCCTGTTCCAGTGCTCCGTCACCCTCAAAGTAAAGAACTTCCTGGGTTCCAGTTTGTGCCTGTTGCCCCTCCTCCTGTCACTGGGCATCACTGAGAAGAGTCTGCCCGCTTCCTTTAGACACTCACCCTTCGGGTATTTATAAGTGTTGATGAGATCCCCTCTCAGTCTTCTCTCCTCTAGGCTAAACAGCCCCAGCTCTCTCAGCCTTTCCTCATTAATGAAATAGAATTAAACCTTGATATTTCAATAGTTGTATTAACCCCTAAATCACTTTGGATTCACTGTCTATGCAGATGTGATAACCTTGGAGTGCTTCTCCTACAGTAAAGTCAAACTGTGATAGATTCCATTATCTGATACTTTGGATCCAACTGGCACTCAAACACTTGTGAAACTTATCAATTAAGAACCTGATTTTTCACCCCTGGTTATTTGCAACCACATAGGGTAATATTGCCCTTCCAAGAGCACTAGACAGTTTGTGAGCAGTGGTGATGAACTCTTTGTATTTCTTCTCAAAATATATATTTTACAAACATTTACTAATGTAGAACTCTTTCACTGGAAATTAGATTTAGCTCCAGACTGTACACCTACATTTAGCTGTGCAAACATAGATGGTTATGTGTAAGCTAAGTGTCAGACAAAGCAATTGATGGAATCTAAAAAGTGATCAAAAACAAAAGTTGGAAAAACATAAGGGTCTAGTACTATTGAAAACGCTTCGGAGCATCTGAGACAGTCACATGTGCTGTTATATAAGGCACAGAACCTATGGAAAACATATATTCTCCTGGAGTGTCAGATAGACACTGGATGGAGAAGTCATTTCAAATTATACTAGTTATTTCTGGTTTGGAAACAGAATTGGCCCATTTTGAGGAGTGCTCTAGGTCTTTTAGAGTAGCTCACTTTTGCCTATAAGACGAATTCAGACAAATCACTCGAATAATGACACCTACATTTAGATAGATAAGTTCGTATGTCCACCATCTGAAGCTAAGGCCCACAATGGCTGTCTAAAGTTTGGGTAGAGCTAAACAGCCCCAGTAAATGAAGAAAAAATTTTCATAAATGAAGAAAAGCAGTTTACAACCATGTCTGAGCACTGTTAGCAAATACTCTTCCTTGCACTAGATAAAATGAAGTGTGAGAGGACACAGTCTCTTACCTTAGTTCCCTGACCATGGCATAAAGTAAGATTTACATCTCATCTAAGGACTTAAAAAAGTTAAACTTTTAGCCTTTGTTTATTCCCTGTAACACACTGAGTAATCCCATACTCCATCTGTAGTTGCTGAAGGCACTGTAGGTACTGCCTAAAATTAGAATCATAGGATCATAGAATATCCCGAGTTGGAAGGGACCCATAAGGGTCATCGAGTTCAACTCCTGGCTCCACACAGGACCAGCCCAATCAGAGCAGATGACTGACAGCACTGTCCAGACACTTCTTGAACTCAGCCAAGCTCAGTGCTGTGACCACTTCCCTGGGGAGCCTGTTCCAGTGCCCGACCACCCTCTCAATGAAGAACCTTTCCCTGATCTCCAACCTTCAGCATCTCCTCATACATCTTCCCCTCTACATCCTTTGTTGCCTGCCTCTGGACACACTGCAATAGTTTTATATCCTTTTTGTACTGTGGTGCCCAAACCTGCACACAGTACTTGAGGTGAGGTCGCACCAGCACAGTGTAGAGTGGGACAATCCCTTCCCTAGAGTGGCTGGCAATGCTGTGCTTGATGCACCCTAAGAAACGGTCGGCCTTCCTGGCAGGCTGGGCACACTCTTGACTCATGTTCAACTTGTTCTAGATGAAGACTCCCAAGGTCTTATTCTGTTTGTAGAAGGGTTGAACTCCTGTCTGGTGGTACCTGCCTGTCCCCATCTTGTGAAAAATGTAGAGGATTAGTAGTAGTATCTTTGCCTAATACCTTATGGTTCAGTGATATCTAGATTTCAGTAAAGCCTTTTGACACCATCTCCCATAAGATCCTCACAGACAAGTTGCGGATGTACAGGCTTGATGAGCAGTGGGGTGATCTGAAAACTGAAACCTGACTGAACAACTGGGCCCAGAGGGTGGTGATCAGAGGCACAAAGTCTAGTTGGAGGACAGTAAGTAGCAGTGTATCCCATGGTCAATATTTGGTCCAATCTTGTTCAACATCATCATCATTAATGATGTGGATGATGGGGTAGTATGTACCCTGAACAAGTTTGCAGATGACACAAAATTGACAGGAGTGGTTGTTACACAAGAAGGTCACGCTGCCATCTACAAGGAACTTGACAGGTTAGTGAAACAGACTCACAGGAACCTTATGAAGTCCAACAGGCAGAAGTGCAAAGGCCTGCATCTGGGGAGAAATAACGGTGCATCAGTACACGTTGGGGGCCACCCAGCTGGAAAGAAGCTTGGCAGAAAAGTACCTGGGAGTCCTGGTGGACATTAGGGAATCTTGTCAATGAAGGGAAGCTACAAAGACAGAGCTAGGCTCTTTTCAGTGGTGCCCAGTGACAGGACAAAGGGCAGTGGGGCACAAACTGAAACACAGGAGATTCCATCTGAATATCAGGAAAGACTTTTTTACTTTAAAGGTGACTGGGCCCTCACACAGGTTGCCCAGAGAGGTTGTGAAGTCTCCATCAAAAATATTAAAAAGCCAAATATTTGGACATATTCAAAAGCCATCTGAACATAGTCCTGGGCAACTGGCTCTAGATGGCCCTGCTTGAGCAGAAGGGATGGAGTAGACGACTTCCAGAAGTCCCTTCCTCCACCTTTCTATGACTACAGCATCCATCAAAGATATGAACGACTTGAATCCAAGTCTCTCTCTCTCTGATTTCAAATAAAGAACCTGTATCTTCCAGATGAGAATAAACTGCTGCCTAGGCAAAACTTTGAGTTTCTGTATGTCAGAGTTAGTCACAAAGCCCTGTATATGCTTTGAATATTATGGCCAAGGTTGTGGGGAGATAAACATAGGTCTTTTAAACAGTGCAATAATTTCCTGTTGAACCACTCCTCTTTACTCTGTGCCTTTTGGAACATACTTGTAGGTGCTAAGAAATTTATATTAATAAATGTACTTGCAAGATTTCCTGTATAAAGTGCTTAACTTCTTTTCTTGCTTTGAATAAAGGAGGTGATTATCTGCACTGCCATGGGGAAAGAACTGTGACTTAGAAGTTTGTAATCATTTCCTTGGATCTCCCTTTTGACAGAATTTTTTACAGTGCAAACCAGCCTTCCCACTCACGAACAGTAACATCCTGAGAAGACACAGCAACTTCTCTACCCTTTCTAATTCATCCTGACTCTGTCCCTGTAGTTGTGCACAAAGGAAAAAAACCACGAGTTCTGAAGAGCCTCAAGTAGCTATCCAGGCAAGCTAAAAATCACTCTGCCCATTTTATTCACCGTTTCCACTGCATGGAAAATCTCTCTCTGTTTTAACTTTGTTTAAAAAAAAAAAGGCAACAAATGACAGATAAGGTTTCATTTTGATTCTTAATTCCAATGAAAATGGTCTCTGGTAGGTAATGGACAAATTAGCAAACATCCAATTGAAAGACAGCTCAGAATGTAGATATGTCCATAAGCACCTGGGGAAATTTAGGTGCCTCCATGGTTCTGTGCCAAGTGAGGAGGGGTTATTCTATTATTACATAGAATAATAAAATGTTTATTTTATATCTGCAGCTCTGCCAACTCTTCTTGTACTTGAAACCCCAGCCCTGGGTCATGTGAATGTGCTCATATTTAATTTTGAATAGAAAAAGGAAGTTTCTAGCATCATAATCAAATAGAATGTTGGGAAAAAAAAAACAAAAACAAAACCAAATCCAAAAACTTTAAAGACCTCAAACCAAACCAAAAAGATAGAATCATAGAATCATTTAGGTTGGAAAAAAACTTTAAGATCAAGACCAACCATTAACCTAGCACTTCCAAATCCACCACCAAACCATGTCCCTAAGCATCACATCTACATGTCTTTTAAATACCTCCAGGGATGGTGACTCAACCACTTCCCTGGGCGGCCTGTGCCAATGATTGACAATCCCTTCAGTGAAGAAATTTTTCCGAATATCCAATCTAAATCTCCCCTGAAGCAACTTGAGGCCATATCCCCTTGTCCTGTTGCTTATTACTTGGGACAAGATACTGACACCTGCCTCATTACAACCTCCTTTCAGCTAGTGGTTGTGAGTGATAAGGTGTCCCCTGAGCTTCCTTTTCTTCAGTTCCCTCAGCCACTCCTCATAAGACTTGTTCTCTAGATCCTTCACCAGCTTCATTGCTCTTCTTTGGAGACACTAGATATAATTAATATTTGTAAGTGCGTGTACATTACTTATACATACATATATATATATGCACATACTTACAACTAATTCTGGTTATTAAGACAGTCTTTGTTTTCTTTCAGGCTCACAACCTTTTACAGTGTGGGCTGGTAACAGCTGGTGGTCGCTTTTATCATTTTTTGGTACAGACCTGTATATGTATATATAGCTTGTTGATGAATGAACTTCAACCCGTGCAATAATTAAATATTACCTTAAAAAAACTGTGACAATTGTTCTCCAAATTGCAGTTTCCCAATGTAATACAGAGATATGGTTTTGGTTTTACAGATGTGAACATCAAAAACTATAGGATTGCCATAAAAAGAAGCTAGTTCAAAGTTTCATCTTTGGAGTCTCTCAGAACCACATCTAACTTCAGCAAATAAAACCTAGGCTGTGCATTTACTAAAATGAAAAAATATATAGTCTACACACATTATTTTATTGTTTAAATGGTTCTCATTCATGTTTCATTTCAATAATATTTCCCCAGCTTGTAAAGCTTATGTTACATTGAGCTCCTCTTTAAATTCACAATGCATAAAACTGCCAGGTGGCCTAATAACAGAGTGCATTAACAGATTGAACTATAAATCAGATGGTTGTGTTCACATACTGTAAAAACACCACCATTTTCTTTCAGATCTGAGTTTGTACACAGATTCCTCAGAGAGTGTGAATGCTCTCAAATATTCAAAAAGCCCATATAGGTCAATTTTACCATTAAGATTGATTTTATATTTCAAACATAAAATTGTTCTCTTCAATCCTACCAGAAAATGTGCACAAAATCTGATCTAGTTTTGACACAGGAAAGAAAGGAATGAGAAAAAAAAAAAGGAGGCCTTTGAATGTTTACTGATGCCACAGTAAGACTGTGACTCTAAACGGAAAATACAACTTGCAGCCTTTGTTACCACTGAAAAATATACAACTTAGGGCAACTGAACCACTCTAAAAAGCATCAAAAACAGTCATAGGTTAAGAGTATTCTAGTGAGGAGTATATAATAGTTTCCGATGAATGTATTGACTGGCTTCTTAAAATAACGTTTTCAGTGAGTTTCATTTTGATTTCCTTTACTAGAACATACAAAATTTATTTCCACAGGATTAGAAACACTGTATAAATCTGAAAAAGGTAAGGCTTAATTTTAGAAAACTTGAAGAATAGGAAGACGTCATTATTTGCCTATTTGTACATATACGTATCTCTTATACACATCCATATATATAAAAAAAAATTAAAGTAGAAATTACATTTTTCCGGTATTTTGTTTCCAGAAGAGGCAAAGCAACAATGAAATCCAGCAGTTGAGGTTCATAAGGTCATAGGATAATTCATCTTGCAGTGGACATCAGGAGGTCATTTAGTCCGATCTGTTCAGAACAGGGTCAGCTCTGATGAAATCAAACCAGGTTACTTAGGTCTTTGTGCAGTTTGCTTTCCTTCAAAACACTGGACACATCTACCACCGTCTGTTTTTCAGCATGTACTATTATTATTATTAAAATACATGCACAATACCTTTGTTGTTAAGGGAACTAACTAGGATTATTCTAACTGGTAAATTATGAATAAGATTGCAGAAACCTTTGCCTCAAGGAGCCTGCAACCTAAAAAAAGTAAGTATAGAGAAACAGCAACAAATATATGGTTAGCATTTATTTGCCAAGCCATGTGAGATACCTCTTTTGAGGGGAAATATTTAGAAAAATAAAGGAATTGCAATCTTATTCAGTAAAAGAAAATTATTTTCTTTAAGTGAGTGAAAACTATAAATCTATACCCCAGAGGCTCTTATCAAGCAGAAATTTGTCAGAAGTAGGGCACCAGAAAATAAATAACTGCTATTCAAATAATGATGAAACAGAGTAGCAGCTCGGGATTTTAAGAATCAGTCTGAATTTTTCCTTTATGTACGGGGGATACATGTTTCTGTACAGCTGTACAAGATATAGCAGAGCCGGGAAGCAAATAGGAAAAAAAATGTGAACAGTACTAGTGTGGTTTTCAGAGATGCAGCTCCTATAGTTTTTTAATGTTTAGAGGTTTTGCGTGTAATCTCTGGTCAAAGACCATGGATAAAACTTTAAAAACACTCAGACAACTTAAGAACAATTTCATTTTTGAAAGTACTATATAGTTCACATTCTATGGCTTTCAATGTTACCTAAGAAGTTAAGGTTTTCTGTTGGGCTTTCAGGAAAGAGAATAGCATAAAAAATAAAGAGTAATTAAAGACAGTAAATTTTTTTTACATAGATGACCAGTTTGGCCATCACAACCCCTGAAATGCTACCTCAACTTACTTTTCTTAAGTTTTCCAGAGAATGTTTCCCATGAAAATATTTGCATCCCTGCAATATTTTTCACAATGTACGTATTTGCATCACAATGTTAAAAGTGTAATCAACTCCAAAAATTAACAGCATAAAACTACAACATTGAAACCCCTTTGTAGGTGTTCCTACTGTTAAAGGTTACTCCAGACAAAAGGAAGTTCATATCTGTTCATCTTGTGAAAGTAGGTAAGAAATCAAGAATGGAATTGATCTCACTCTACTTTAGATATTTAAAAATTATTTTCTCAAGGTACATGTACACAACCAAATAACTTAACTTCTTAGTTCATTCCTGAGGCTCAGTTCCCTAGTTTATCACATTACTTTGCTCCTAAAGTGTTTGGTTTGGGGTTTTTTGTTAACCGTTTAGTTCCCTACAAAACAAAACAGGTTTGGTTTTGGTGATAGTTTGCACCAGTAGTCATTCCCAAAAGATAGACCAGGCAAGACTCAGCCATCTTTGGCTTTCTCTGCCACACAGAGTTCCAAAACTCTTCCTCAAACACTGCTTTACACCCTCCATCCAGGCCTCAATTTCATGTTATAAACACACCATCATGGTAACCTGCAACACAGGTTTAACATAATTTCAAAGTCTTTTAAATAGATGAAACAAAAAAAAAAAAAATGGTTTAGGTTCATAGGGGTAACACTTGGAGATAGGGGTCACCTCTTACCAAATGTGTTGTGGATGGGGACAAGTTGCTTCAAATGAGAAGCCATGAGCAGTGTGAAAGTGAAGCTCATGAAAGTGAACCTCGTGAACTGTCTGGCCTGAATAAATATATTTACTAGTAGAGTCCTCAGGAGAAGACATGGATGTTGTTAAGAGTATCTGTTATCCTCAATGGGCTGTCAGCTGACCAGTTTAGACTTAAGCAATTAACTTGTAAATGCCTAAAATGGATGAGATCAATCCCATTGTCAGTGCAAATTAAGACAATGTAAGGAGCATGCATCTCAGTGAGTATACAATAAACTTTGAGAATTAAAAAATATATTTAAGATTAGAAGAATTACATAATTAGTCAAAAGTTTTTAAATGGCTTAGAAGCAACAGGAGGGGAATAAGAGATGCAGACAAGCACAGAATTGCTGGCTTGGGGACTGTTCTTGCAACAAGCTGTTGATTTTCATTCTCTAAACCCAGAAGCGTTATTTAATTTAGCAGTTCATCTAGTTCTGGTCTCCAGTGTCTTCCTCCATCTACTTAAAGGAATTTTTCTACAAACATTACATTTTAAATAAGTGTTTCCAAATCCACTGTGCTGGTCCATCTCACACAGGCACAGGCTAGGGAAGGTGCTCTGTCAGTCACTGTGCTTCCTTTTTCTGACTGACAGAGAAAATGATTAGGGAACTGGGGTGTCTGTCTACACTGTTGATAGACTAAAGTAACACACTAATGCAGAGACACTGACACGAAAAAAAATAATCTGCTTTTGCCTGAAAGATCCAAGCTTAAAAGGAGACAACGAGGAGCTGAAGCAATCTTACCAAGTGATCCTAATTCTACCACCAAACTGGGAAATTTGAGTCATTGTTTGTGTAGTTACCCCATAGATGCACACCTGCCTGCCAAAGGATTGCAATTTAAACGCTTTTATTCTCACAAGGTCAATTGTGGTTACTTTTCTTGTTGGGACCCTGGAGCATGGGTTGGAACAGCACAAATGAATCAGGCCTGTAGTATGCAGGCTTTAAAAACACTCTTTACCATCTGACTGTACACTGTTGATGTCTCTCCTTTGGTTTTCAAATAGAGAACACTCCCATATAGAAGAATCAAGGCAAATCCTAATGTTAGAAATGGACATAAATTGAATATATGATAACCTCAGAATGGTGATATGGTGATACACCCAACCCTGTTACAGTTCTGCTTTTTCCCCATTCTTATAACATTTCACACACCTGTAGCTGTTCACTGTGATGTGGGAAAACTTTCAGGTTCGAAGGTACCTTAAAACATACAACAGCTGATATTTACAGTTACAACTGTTGCAAAGTGATGCCCTTTAGCACTGCACAACATGAAATTTAAATAATGATGATCCTAAGAAAGCTTAGAACAAGGAAGCACAAAGGAAAGGAGTTCAATTAATGACTGCAATTTGCAATTGCTTAAGCCCTTATAGAATTTTATGTCTTCATTTTAATTTGCATTTCTACAGTAACAAAAGGTACTTATTTCAGAACATGTACCTCAGGAAATTATTTAAGAATCCAGTTCATCTGCATACTCAAAATAGCCAGCATCCTCAGCACATGCTCCTGGATAACCATGAAACTCAAAGAGTAGCTGAAGTCCATGTATTGTTCTAGGAGAAATATTCTCTGATGCTACTTTGTTCTTAGCTCATCTAATTTCTTCCTCTGGGTGCCCAGAAGTCCCTGACCTTTTCTTTTTCTCTTCAAAGTCTGTAATGATTTCTTTTTTTAAAATAGCCAGGACTGGAACACATAGAATTTAGATAATTCCAGTCATTACAGGTGTGATGAGTTTGTTGTCCTTCTAAAAAGACAAAATGTCTGTGCAGAGATTAGACACTCTAATGACGACACAAGCTGGGTACGACCTCCCCCCCATTTTTCACAGTTGTGGGGCCTAGAGCCTTTCTCCATGTTTTGCCTTGCAGCGCATAGCACGCACAGATTACTGATGTAACCATAAAGCTTGCTGAGATGGTTGCTGAAGTATATTTTTGTTTCTTTTGCTTACTGTTTTCAGCTAATGCATTTTTGATATCTAACATTCAATGCAAGTATTTATTCAGCTTCATTTAACTTCTTATTATGTCCCACTCTTTTGTCAATAGTGCATTTGGAGAGCACATGTTGCTCTGCACAATAAGATTCTTACTGCTGATGTCTTGACAGAAATTGGGATATTGATGCCAAATTGTGGGTATTGATCTAAATTTGTTTCTTGCCCATATTGAGTCAAAGAGGCAGTATGCAGGCTGCTGCCACTAGTGCTGTCTTGTGCTGCACTGCTCTGGACTGGAATGACTTTTTCTTGCTGAACCATAGATCCAACAACCTAGAGTTTACCATGGATTTTTTATTGATAATCATTATTTGCTCTCAAGGAACAATTCAGACTTTTTCTGATTTCATGGAGAGATGATAGCTTATAAAAAACTTAGGAGAAGACAGGAAACACAAGGATTTCAATAACAGGATTTGTGAAGTTTTAGTTGCTCTCTGCTTCTGAACGTGCAAAGTTCTGTGCACTCACAGCAAATCATGGCAGTGAGAGTTGGTGGGGTCTATGTGTACCACCTTCAACCAGGAGCAACCAAAATCAATGTGATGCAACACATGGTCTAGATGTGCAAGTAAGGGCTGATACACATCGGTGTCACCAGTGTCTAGAACAACTCAGCAGGCCCCATCTGACATACTTAACATGAGATCTGCGGGTTTTTTTTTCGGAAACTGGCACAGGAAACACCATAGTCATATCACAATAACCATAAAGAAGAAGGGGAAAAAAAATGTTTTAAAGAGTTGACTTAAAGCCAGAAAGCCTATTTCATACAATCTACTGGATCATACAATCTACCCAAACAAAGTTGCAAGCCAACCCTAGAGCAGAAAGTTGCGCCTCTCTTGATAACAACAGAGTCAGAAGAAATTTGCACAAAGTTGAAGAAAGCTGACAAAGAAATACAAGTGGGTTTTCTTGCAAGCAGCAAAACAAGAGAAACATAGCTCATGAAGGAAGAGAAGCAGAGGATTATGGAGAGGCAAGGATCAGTAGATGAAAATCTGGCAACAGAAAAGAAATTTAGATATTGGTAATGTTAACAAATTAAAATCAACTTGCAGGGGAAAGAACAAGTATTCAAAAGCTATACATTCTACTAAAAATGGCATGACTGAGACCAGAAGCGGCCCCTTTCAATCAGAGGCTGAGGCAATTGTAAGCCAGTGATAGAAGTAGTGTGCTTTACAAGTGAAATATTAAATATAAAAATATTAGTGAGCAGGATGGGAATAGGCTTTGCTTAGGAAAAAGGTGGAAGAACACGTAGAAGGTTTAAAAGTCCTAAGTCTGTAGAATCAGAAAGAAGTAATCAGCAAAACCAGGTAGATATCATCTACTGTACACCTATTTAGTAAATTATGCAATAGTGACTGTCCAGAAAGACATATGGACAGTAATCTATTATGATCCCAAATTCCAGGAAAAAGAACCTATAAAATCGTAACCCCGCCTGCCTAGTTAGTCATTGGAAAGAAATGTTATTACATAACTTCCTGAACAAGCTACCACCTCTGGAGGAAATATTACTAGCAGAAAAATTTAAAAGTTTTCGTGAGCAGGCAATACGCAACAGAACAGATTTTCAGTCTAGAATGTCACCTCGTGTTGCTTCAATTTTTCCCTTTGTAGTATCCTGTTTGATTGGTTTGTGGGGGAGGGGTTGGTGCGTACATTATGAGCTCTCTGACACATGGAGAATTAAGTATAAACACCTACAATATAAAGATGTATTCTGTTTTACAGTCAGTGGTGAGAAATAAGCAAATTTAGGCAACAAATTATCTTATTCCAAAGTAGCATCTAAAACAGGTTAAATGAGAACCTAACAATGAGGTTACAGTGAGAATCAGGTCTCAGCATAGTTTGTTTCCTTTGATAACGAATGACACGCGACCAAGTCAGACATAACATATTTAGATCTTAAATGCCTAAATTAGAAAGATAAAACCCACTCAAGTCCCTGGTTTGGTGTTGTGTTTTTTTTTTTAGCACTAACAGTGCAGTTCTGAAGTTTTCTTAGGGCTTCTAGGCCTCCCTGCAAGACATCTAAATGAACAGAATTCAGCAGGCAAACAAAATCAGTGGTAAGGTCAAAGCAACGAGCTGGGAAAGGACTGTTTGCCACGGACTTTTGAAAGGCCGGATGGGAGGGAAAGGCAGTAGTTGAGGCATGCGAAAAAAAAGCATGGATTCATCTTTTCTACGTCTTTTTACCTCTGAGTGAGACCCTTGCAGTAATAATTATTGAAATTTGTCTTTTATTCCGCTGGTTTGAACTTATCAAAGAGTACAATGGCATAATTCTCTGCAGTTTTTCCCTTGGGCTCTGAGCAAAACAACAGTCATTGTTTTACATCAGATTGGCACAGAAGTCCTTTTGAACCACACTGAGATAGTATGTCCTGTCTGATGCTCCTTTGCAGGTAGGATTAGACTCTGACATTTGTAGTGATTAATCTCAAACAGATGAGAAGCTGGCACAGGTGGCTTTCTGCACCACTGACAGGCACCTGAAGGTTCTTAGGTTTGAATTCCGGGGTTTTTTTCCAACCGTGCATTTTGCTAGTGTCTTCAGTATTTTTGAACCACACATTGTTAAGGTTTTTTTTCAATATCCGCTGAGTTACCTATATTTTGTTTACCCAGTTGGCCTGTGTTTGCATAATTTTTTTTATATGTTGACATATTAATAGTAGAATCTGTAGTATTCTGCATGAAGCCTGTTTTCTCACGATCAAAACAGAGATTTCAGACTATTATGAAAATGCCAGAATAATACTATAAATAAGACTCACTGCATTATCTTTGATCCAGTGGAGATTTATATATGAATTCCTATATCACTGCTTCAGCATACTGTCTTTCAAAAAGGGAGATACTAAATCAACAGTTCTGAATATTTCTAGGGACTGATGTTGCAGAAGAGAGAATCTCACAGGAGGAGTTTGTTAATATTTTTCTTGATCTCCAATAAACTCTGTTGTGATGATTAGTGAATAGGCTGCAATGCAAAGGTCTATAAGAGATTGTTGAATGTGTGTTACCAACCATTATGACCTGCACTGTATCATATCACCCTAAGTATTTCTTCCTTTTAAACACACTATAGGTTGCAACAAAAATCATCTGTCTTTAAAAGGTCAATGCAGTGGAAAGTCACTGGAGTCAGACTGGAATAACTGCATAAGCCAACCTGGCTGAACTTGTTTTGTCTGCATGCTAATCAACTCTGTATCTTCATATAAACTTTCGTGCTTGCTTAGCCTTGTTTTAAAAACAACACCTTCTAGCAGTTGGGATCATATCCAACTTTACACAATTTAAGGATGAGCTATATAAATATTATTTAGCATGAAGATGAAAAGTAGAATTACACTTCTAACAGTGAACATATTTATCCAAAAATATTGCTCAATAGCACAACCACAACAGTAATCATTTTAATTAAAAATACCTTCTAATCTCTATGTATTTTGGAATAAGGAAATAAAACCTCTGCCACAAACTTACATGGATGCACAGAAAAACAACCATCTTCAGGAAGAAGCCAATGATGCTGTTATTGCTGATTATTCATCAGCTTTAAGACATAAAAAGCACCAAAAGTTTGGATTGGAAAAAAGGAGTAAAATTTTATTTGTAATGACTTTTTGATAACTGCAGTGTCTAAGATTGTGTTGAGATTAAGAAGCTTCATTTCAACTAACCAGCTTGGATTACAGATCAGGACCTATCAAAAATCATTCTGAGTGTGTCACTTGAGATATCTTAAGATGGGCACTTGAAATTGTTCCTCACATTAAAACAAAAAAAATTACTATTAAAACAATCTGGCACGGACCACGTTTTAATTGCGTTTGGAAAGGTCCAGACATTAAGAATGCATCTTAAGGTGCACCTCAGCTATAGCCTAGGCTGTAACCCAGGTTGCTCCATTAACGTTATGAAATCTAGATTATTTCTCCTTTTTCACACTGTGTGATGAGACATTCAGAACTGAAAGAGTGAAAATCACCTTTCTCCAATAAACTTGGGAACAGTCAGCGTGGTTTTACCAAGGGAAAGTCATGCTTGACCAACCTGATAGCCTTCTATGAGGATGTAGCCAGGTGGATGGATGATGGAAGGGCAGTGGATGTGGTCTATCTTGACCTCAGCAAGGCATTTGACACC
>VWZZ01002233.1:50657-105549 GCA_013399095.1 Psophia crepitans | reverse complement strand
TGTGATTCTGTGATTCTGTGAAACTCCATATAAATCAGAAGTTAGTTGTTAAAGCACTGCGCAGAGTGCATCAGAGGGAAGGCCAAGCATTGGGTAGCTGAAATAGGAAAGGAAAGTAACCTTTAAGTGTCTTGCCTTTCATGTTAATAATATCGAATTTAGTGAGTCCTTCCCAATGTTTTACTTGCAGAGCAAATATTTTCTCTTTCAGTTATTGAACTCATGGTGTGATGTCAGCTAACAGCACTTTCAATTTCTTTAACTAATGAATAAAGATCACCAGAAAAGTGATGAACTACTACAAAGTTTTGAAGGAGGGTGAGACAAATGAGTTTTTACATGTAGTTCAGAGGTTATCTTCTGGGGCTTTTGAAGATAAGTAATGTGAGTTTGATTCTGGTGGATGTAGGCACATAGAGTAATTATATGTCTAAGTAAGGTTCTGTAGGAGTTTAGTGAGACTGTGTGGTAAAATTCAGCTGACCTGGGTGGAGAGTATTTGGGGTTTAGTACTACACAGAAAGGGAAAATGTTAAGGGAAATTTGTTTCTGTTTTCATTTTAATGTTAATAATGATTAACAACAATTCAGAGAGAAATTTTAAATGCTACTGAATTTATCACTAATCTGGTATTTACAATTTCAGCAGCACTCAGCTGAGTGTTTTCCTTCCTGGTAAGGATCTAAACACAACGATCTTGTCCACTCCAGCCACGATGGAGTTTCACAGAGATTTAGCTACCGTAACTTAGGAGTCTAATAGAAGCTTATACTCTAGTAGCCTAGCTACTGCCTTGTAGTCTCCCAGTGCAAGCAGAAGGAAGAATTTGGAAAGAAATTGGAATGAAATAGTCACCTGCTGAGGGTGATATCGAGCGTCGTTGATTTAACTTGTCATATTCTCCAGGGCTGGGATGCTCTCCTCTTTATTTGTTTATAAGCGTCTATTTGTCTTCATCAGTGCAAATGAAAGAAATGATCAGTAGGATTAGTAAATTGTAAATCTGCATGGTTGTTAGGGATCAATGAAAGACAGATGTCATTATAATTTGGCATATATAGGGTCCTTGCTCTTAAATGAATTGAAATTCATGGCTGTTCTAGCATTATATCTTAAGTGCCATTGCCTCTGTTGACATTGCAGAGTAGTTATCTTTTAGTGCTCCCAGCGTTTAGTTCTCTGGTCTGTGTACTACAGAGAAACTGCTCATCTCCTGGTCTCTACAAACCAGTGACTTCGCACTACTTTGTGTGAAGTCTTGTCAAAGGCTTCAGAGGGAAACACTGCCTCACTTAACCTGATGGAGTTCTATAAAGGACTCCTTAAACTGGGATTTGCCAAGTCTGTGTGTATTTGAACATATACTGAGGTTTTCTAAGATCTGGCAATTATTTTTTTTTTATTTGTTGAATATAGGACGTTTTAATGATTAACTGAAAAAATATCCCACAAAAATGAAATATCAGTTCCAGCTGAACATGAGAAAAAGCTTCTTTACTCTGACGGTGACAGAGCACTGGAACAGGCTGTCCAGAGAGTTTGTGGAGTCTCCTGCCCTGGAGACATTCAAGACCCGCCTGGACGCAGTCCTGTGCTACATGGTCTAGGTGATCCTGTTTTAGCAGGGGGATTGGACTAGATGATCTCCAGAGGTCCCTTCCAACCCTAACCATTCTATGATTCTGTGATTGTTTCACAAATTTTCTCCAATTTTTTTTTATGATGCACTGTGATCTGGTCTTGATATAAGTGAAAGTAACATCTCTAATATTAAAAAAGATCTATTTAAATTATGATTAATCATTAATACATGGTATCACATAACTCAGTTTAACATTGTATGTCCTAAGTTAATCTCTTTTGGATATATCCTAGTTTAAACTCTTGATTCAATTTACCTGGTTGAGAATTTATCTAATTCTATACATCACAGCTCATGCTTTGCATATGCTTTCCATTCCAGAAGTGGTATGGCATAAAATCTGCTACTTATCCCCAGTGAATGTATTCATTTTCCAACCATTTACCAAAACTGCTTGTTGGTGGTTTTTTCCTGCCGAAATCACTCACTTCTTTGAGTAAAACAGGCATCTATTTTAAAAGTATATATAAAGTCCTGGGTTAATATCACTTTCTTCATGGAGATTAAGGCATTTACAGAAAACGAAGTTTTTCCAGATGGCTGCAGTAATGAAAATAGGGCTGGGGAAAGAAAAGGAAGAGATTAACGATACTGAAGTCCAAGAAATTAGAGTCTGCAACTAAACATAATAAAGGTTAAATACATAAAATACTTCTATCAAAACACATATGAATCTAAATATTAGCATTAGCTGGCTTTTGAAGGATTGATGGCACAATGCTGAAACTTGGTGTACTTATTGTATAAAATAATGATATTTTTAAGATATAGCTTTTCAGGATGAAATATCTGTACAAAGTCTACAGATTCAGAATAATATTTTGAAAATGCTGTTTTGAAGCCTTCAGTTAAGTTTCTTGAAATGTTTCCAGGAAACACAGGCAGCTAGATGAGATCTCAGGACAGAAAGACGTTTTCTCAGGATAGAAGGAAGATTACTGATAGAATTCAAAGAGAAGGACAACTGGAATCTTGTAAGGGTCAAATTTTAATGATAGGAAAAATATTTTAGAATTTGATTGAGGCTAAAATTTGGCTCAATGGTAGAGCGAATAAAATTCTTAACAATTTTTTTAATGAAAATGCTCAGTGTTAAGCAGAAGTGTTCCAAAGATACTATAGCAACTATTCAGAATTTGATCAGTAAGTTCCTAAGAATACTATCATGCACATATGTACGACAATGTGTTCAGTTAAAGGAGTGGTTTGCAGGGAGGCTTTTTATCTATACTTAGAAGTTAGTTAAAAATAGCAGAGGGAAGAAATTAAGCAAATAAAGGGTAAGAATGACATAAAGTTCTATTGTTATACATCTGGAGACTGCACTGCAATGCACACATAAACAGGGACAGTTGGTACTGAGTGTGCAGTTTGATCTTCAGCATTTAACTGCTTAGGTATTAACCATGCAGTATCAAAGGTCTCTTTACATTTTTCTGTTCTTCCTCAGGTTGACAAGCTAGTTACTCTGTAAGTAACCTTTCTTATCTCTAGGACAGTTCAAGAAGTCACATATCTTGTTTTCACTCATATAACCTAAAGCTATATAAAGTTCCAGAAACATATTCCTTTTAGAACAACAAGAAAAATACAATGTTATGCAAAACCTCATCTTGTGATAATTCAAACACTCATATTTTCCCCATGAAATCAGAAATAAGGGCATGTACAAATCAGAGACCTTTAGCAACAGAGCTGGTGGCTGTAGAGTACCAGGACCTGAGGACCTTTAGGAGAAAATGGGAATACAGTATTCTGCAGTATGAGGAAGCACGAGTAAATGTACAATTTATGACATTGCTGGAGTTGATTATTTGAGGAAGTAGGTACTAAGACAAAATTGAGACTTTTCTTGTTTGGTGCTTTTAAAGTATAATCTGATACATGCAGCAACTTTTCTATCCAGTGCTTCAACATTATCAACCTGACCCTGACAACTATCTGATTAAGCCACATATAATTACTAAGGTTTATCCACTTCCCTAAACTTCCTTTCTGTGTGACCTTTAATGGACTATATATCATGTTGAGACACATTTAATCAGAAACGTAATGTAGCAGTAGCTTTCTATTGCAGTTTAAGTTAGAATAGACACTTCTTTGGATTCAAAAAAATGTTTGCATCACTCATAAATTGACAGTATTCCTGTATCACCACTACAGAGAAATATCTAATCCGTCTTCTGGCACATAAAATTTCTGCAAAAGAACTGCTTCTTGATGCAGTTCTCAAAAGAACATCAATGTAGCATCAGCATAGTTCATAAACAGTACCCAGAAGTCAACTTTGCGTTATAAGCAAATTTTTTGGGGGCATTCTGAACTCAGTGCCCGTATTAGTAGGCTCATGCATGAATAAATTAAACTAGGATATCATTTATCAGCATACATATTATCAAATATTTGGTAATTTATTTACAAACAATCTTTTTTTTTTTCCTAACAATGAGATGTAAAGATGATACTGCAACATAGATTCCTTTTAATTTGCAAAGTAACTTTAACTGATCTTATGTGACTCTTTCCTGGTATAATATTTCTCAATTACCATCAAGACATTTTCTCCACAGAATGTCACACACTTTGACACACATATCCCTGTGCTTATGAAAAATAATTAGTGGTTAGTGAAAACAACTGGCTTATTAAAGAAAAAGAAACTTCTATAAAAGGAGTTTGGAGGATGCAGCAGGACTTAAAAGTCTACTAAGCCAACCACAAAGTCTCAGGTAGGTTGTATTATATAATTTTGTGAGTTACAGGTAAAAGTATGTTTTAATAAGTGCAGCGGAGGTGTTACTAATGCATCTCTCTTGAACAGCTCTTCAATAATGATTTAACACATACTATAACAAAGGAGCTTGTACATGGATTTAATACATTTTATTTTATTGCACTCTATCTCAACCAATTTTCGTCCTACTTTATCTCAAATGATGAAACATTTTCTGTCTGTAAGCATGATAAAATCATTTCAATGTTTCAAAGCGATAGTTAAGGAGTTCTAAGAATATATGTATGCTTTCTTTGTCTGTTTCTAGTCAATAAACAAATAATGATCTCTCACTGGTTAGATTACTGTGCATTGAAACAGTATAAACAGTTTGCAGTCAGCTTTACGCCGAAGGGCTGCCCCACTAAAGGCTAACAACTTTATCTCAAACAGTCCTCCAAGCTATTTTCCCTCTCATTATCCAGATAAGAAACTTTCTCTTCTTCACCATCCACTTCACTTCTCTCTTTTTTCTTTTTTTTCCCACCCCTTCCCCATCTTTACATTTCCATTTGGAAGGTCTTCATTTCCCACCTAAATTTCGAAGGGAGCTATAGATGACTTTGAGACTCACTAATTCTTCTTATGGTTATTCCTACCTGCAAATGACAATTGCAGCTTTCTTCTGAATGTGGCCTTCCACAGAGCTACCTTTGACACCTGAAGTTATTTTCTTCAGCCAAACTAACAACATGGTATTCCTTACCGATGTTCTTCGACACCAGATTTCAGTTTAAAATCAGCATGATCATAACTGAGGATCTCATCTCATTTTTCTTCTCCTCTTCTCTTTTTGAGTTGCTATGGATCACTGTCTTCAGAGGCCCTAGTCCCTCTTTCCCTCTTGTGTTGTCCACCCTCACACATAAGCAGATTAAATGGCATAGCACCAGTGGTTTTTTTGTCTTGGTACTTTCACATCACTAACAGAGGTGAGACTAGCACAGTGCAGAGATGTTTCAGGTGCCTCATGCTAGCTATCTCAAGTACAAATAGAAGTTAACCACAATAAATCAGAAATTTTGAAATTTAATTTACCATCCTTCTTACTCTTCATAGAATCATAGAATGGTTTGGGTTGGAAGGGACCTTAAAGAATCATCTGGTTCCAACCCCCCTGCCATGGGCAGGGATGCCACCCACTAGATCAGGTTGGCTAGGGCCCCATCCAACCTGACCTTGAACACTTCCAGGGAGGGGGCCATCCGTAGCTTCTCTGGGCAAACTGTTCCAGTGCCTCACCGCCCTCACAGGGAAGAATTTCCTCCTAATGTCTAATCTAAATCCCCGCTCTTTTAGTTTAAAACCATTGCCCCTTGTCCTATCATTATCTGCCCAAGTAAAGAGTCCCTCTCCATCCTTTTTATAAGACCCCTTTAAGTATTGAAAGGCTGCAATGAAGTCTTCCCGGAGCCTTCTCTTCTCCAGGCTGAACATCCCCAGCTCTCCCAGCCTTTCTTCATAGGAGAGGTGCTCCAGGCCTCTGGTCATCTTCGTGGCCCTCCTCTGGACTGGCTCTAACATTAAATCCTTGCTCTTCATTAAATCCTGTGCTGTTACCAGTAACCAGAAGCTTGTTTAAAGCTAACTCAGGTATTTCTATATTATGCTTCAGTCACTCTTGTGGCTGAGTGACAAAATACTCTAAACGCAGGCAGTGTTTGCTTTTTTTTTGCATTTTTCATAATTCCTTTTATTACACTGTTTCCTTCAGCTCTGTGAAGTAATTGTATACCTCTGCTTCTCTTTTTCCACTGGCAAATAACTAATTTGCTTCTAGGTGTTAGTCAGTTGACAGCCAGGAAGCTCAGAAGAGATAAGACTGTGCCCAAATAAATGATAGGAAAATTCAGGAACTATATTCTTCCTTATTTCTTGTGAAATGAAGGCAAGAGCACAATATTTATAGATTGACCTGCAGCAATTCAAATAAATATTATTTGCATATGAAATCTGTCTTTGTTTATAGCAACACTGAAACAGCTTTCTGTTCATTTTCTTCAATTTAAAAAAAAAATATGTCATATGTTTTCCCTCCTGGTCACATCTTCAGCTCTCATTCAGACATTTTTTAGCAGTTTACTAGTAGTCATGCTGTAGTACTAAATGTAACAAACTGGAAGCTCTCAAGAGCATTTTAATGGTGTGTTATAGACATTAAATACATGATCTTTATATTAAGGGTTACATTTTATTTTTTGCTTTATTGTTGGATCCAAAAGTAGGCTGATGAGAAGAGATGGGGGAGCAGTAACATTTTCTAAAAGTTATATTCAGTATTTGAAACATGTGTGAGCCTCATAGTGGCTTGGCTGGTTTTTTCTTTTCCACATGAATGTTTACAGCCCACCAGAAAAGAAAATAGAGTGCCAAAATACCATAAGTACATCTATCTTGATGTTTCTTGGTCCAAATAGAATATAGAACCTTGAGGTGTTTTAAAAGCATCTGTTCTAACAAGACTCCCAGGTTTTGGTACCAAAATGTTGGTACGAATGTACTCACATCAATATCCTAAAATCTGTCTGTGAGAACTCTTGAACTTCTTGAACACTTGAGTTCAGTCACCACTTTATTAATGGTAGTTCACTGTGGCAGCATTTTTCAGTGTTTACCTTCTTTTATAATGGAAAACACAACATCTACTTGCCCAAAAAAAAGGTTTGTATAACATGCAGGATGAGGTGAAGCTATGGGATGCTTATAAAACATGACAGAGTTACTAAGAATAATTTACTTCCTTAGTGACAGTTTTCACAGTTTAAGACAGCTTATATTTACAGAGCACCTCACCCTAAACCTGGAAATAGTTCTAACAGGATACCTTTCACATTGTGCATTTTAGCTTACTTTTGAGCTTATGAAAACAATCTTTTATGAAAAAAAATCTTCAGCTTTTTCTTTTCCCTTTGCAGTGTGAAGAAATTGCGCCTGTGTGGGGCACATCAGCTGAGTTCTCTCTACTGCGTCTGACTCCACTTAAAAATAAATAAAACCGTACATGTGGTTGTTAGTAACTCTGGACAGGACTGATCAAACTAACAGATGCTCATTCTGGACAACAGAAGGAAACTAAAAATCTAGAGGGTTCATGCAAGAATGTGACAGTTTGGGCCAACATAAAATTTATGGTGAATATTTATTTCTGATTGGTCGATTGATCCTTAAAACAATATATTTTGTTTTTCCCCTAGAGTTACATTTTATTTGGGAGGTCTAATTCCATTGGAACAGGGCTGCCATCCAATTCAAGTCAAATAGGCTGCTGCCTATGGCAGGTTAAGCAAAATTATTGCCTTCAGATGAAAATGTGGTTTTGTACCAGTAACTTTATTTCCAAGCCCTGCCTCTACTGATGCCCACAAATCCAGGCTCCCTGTCCATGGGCCTTCATCCCCCTCTCTGCTGCTGAAGGGGCAGAGACAGTGATGGCAGCTCAGGGCTCCGTGGCCACTTGTGAAGATGGACGGCCTGGGTGGTAGCACGCCTCGTTCTGCACTGTTGCCTGCCAGCTAGCAGCAAGCTTGCTACTTACTGTCTCAAAAAGTAAGGAGGATGCTCATTTCTTCCCTAAAGCTGCAGATTTCTTTCCCAGCAAAGCATGGCTCACAAACAGCTGGTTCTGTACAACTGAGTGGGTAAAAGCAGCAGGTACAGAAACAAGCAGCTGTCAGCAGGATTGCTCTAAAGCTAACGTGCCTCTCTCAAAACAGAGGGCTATTCTGCCAGGGTCTGAGATGTTTGAATCCATTTGTACCTCTCATTCCTCTTGTTTTCTCACCTTTGCTGTGGAATACCAAATGTGACAAACTGTACCTCAATTCCCGATTTGACTATCATCAAATTAAAAGAGAGAGAAAGAAACTGGGAAGAAAAGGAACAGAGAAGCTGGGGTAAGGAAAAAGGTCATGGTTGTTATTCTTGCGCACGACAGATCAGAAACCAGTGCCAACTCCTGCAGCCCTAAAGGACACAGAGTTCTAGCCTTCCTCAGTGTGAACAACAATATATGAACCTACTGCTCACTTTCCCAAAGCGATTAAATATTCCACAAGGGAGAAGTGGAGTTCAGATCTCACTTTTCTCGCTTTCTCATCTACTGTGCAAGAATACATAAGGCTTTATGGCGGCGGGGAGAGGGGAATGGAATGTGATTGAGGAAACCAAAGACCGAAATTTTTGGCTCTGCTTTTGGTACTGTTCATGCATTTGACTCAGAAGTCCAATGTTTTATAGCACCTTGTATAGTAAATTACCATGTAATTACAATACATTGTATTGTTTTACAATATTTCAGGCTGGAAACCAGTATTCAAACTTTCCACCACTCAGAAAAATAGAATCAAGCTTATTTTTAATTACACTTTGGCTCTACCAACATAGCCAGCATCACTGAGAAAATTATGTTCTTTAAAATAAGATTTTACTGGCATTTCAAAATTAAATATTCTTGCTGTGTGAACTATCAAGACCACAATCATATTTTACACAGCTATTTATGCAATAACTCTGGTCATCACAACATCACAGAAAATTTGGAAGACTATTTCTTATAAGGACAATGAATATATTCAGGCAGAAAATACTGGTCTCCTGGTTGGTATTAATAATTTATTGAAGTTTTGTCAGAAAACTGCTCATGTACCTACTAGAAATAGTAGGATATAAGATCTGTCTTATAAGGTTTACAGTTTGAAAAAAGATATAGGAAAAACATTCCCTAAGTAATTCAGTAGTAGATAACCATTACACTATATTTCCCCTGTCTTCACTGCCTTTTGTTATTTTTGTTTGTTTATTAGTGATTTCAGATTAGAAGAATGACTGGCAGAAGCTTTGGAGTAACTCTTCAGGATTTTAGTTTAGATAGGATGGTTTTCGCAGTCCTCCAATCCTTTTGACTATTCGTGATTCTGGTTAATATTACAGATATCTGTCAATTGAATTAACAGCATAAAAAAGGATGTGTTTTATGTGAAAGAAGAAGCTGGAGTAATATGAGAAAGAGGCTAAGCAGGAGAAGAAATAATTACCCAGACAGATATCAGCAGCAGATGGTGATTTCTACAGGGAAATGCATGCAAGGATTCGGAAAACGAGTACTACATTATGGGGCTTTTAAAATCTGATGGCAGCTCTAACATCTTTCAGAAAATGGATGTTGAACCATATCTCAATGGTTTAACAGAGACAGAACAGTTGTTAAATTGAAAACAGCCAGCAGTATATGGATAACTTTGAATTAGTACTCATCTTGTCCATCATGCGTGCTGAGCCCAAAGACTTACTGGGGAAGGCAAAGAAGTGCTGCAAAACACTCAAAAGGCTAAAAAAGAAAATTTCAGTGGATTTGTACTACTCAAAATCTGGTGAAGGAAACTCAGCACGAACAATTTAGGGATCAGAGCTGAAAACATGCTATGGAGTCTCCAGCTCCCGACTGCTTTGCTTTGCGAGTAGAGCTCACTCCACCAAGTTACAGCAGCTCAGGGGCTCCGTGCAAACTGATGCAGAAGCAAGCTCCACATCTGTGAGTGGTGTAAACAGTATAAGCAACTTGATTACTCCTTCTCTCCACCATGACTTTCCAGACCCTTGATTCATGCAACAGAGAACAAGAGTAGCATAAAAGCTGCCACATCAACTCTACAAGTATACTTTTTTTTGGACTGAAGTGAGTTACTTTTTCAGGATAAGATGTACCAGCTTTAAAAAACAGATCCCATGAGAAAGCTTGTGAAAGTTAGCTCTTAAAAAGCAACCTTTCCAAATGTGTGTGATGCATTAACTACTGTGTGTCCTTTTTCACAGAATCAAAGAATCACAGAATGGTTTGGGTTGGAAGGGTCCTCAAAGATCATCTAGTTCCAACCCCCCGCCATGGCCAGGGTCATCCTACACTGGACCAGGTTGCCCAAAGCCCCATCCAACTTGGCCTTGAACACTGCCAGGGAGGGACCATCCACAGCTTCTCTGGGCAACCTGTGCCAGTGCCTCACCATCCTCACAGTAAAGATTTTTTTCCTCATATCTAATCTAAATCTCCCCTCATTTAATTTAAACCTTGTCCTTGTAAACAGCCCCTATCCATCTTTCCTGTAGGCCCCTTTAGGTACTGGAGTTTCTGCAGTTTACTTGAGGAAAGAAAAATATAATTAAAGCAATTGCTGCTTTGAAAAATCCTGTGCTTTTTGTGGTTCAGAAATATTTCCTTTTAATTTTTCTAAAGACAGAAGTGATGATTGTTAGTGACTGCAGTGTTCACATTCAGTATGTGACATTACCATGCTCTATTCATTCTGAATTCTGACCATCTAAATAAGCAAAATATTCCTCATAAACACAAAATGAAGATAGAAAAAAATCATTAAAACTGAAAATCCAGATCTTACTTTTGTGTCCAGTTACGATATACCTAGACTCTTTTTATGAGGGAGTTTGTAAAGTAATCCTTCACTTTGTTTTATAAAATAGGAATTTGCTGTTAAATTTGTGAGTTTACTTCCAATTCTGTATTCTTACACATCTTCTAAAATGGATATTTATTATTTATATAGTGAGGAATTGCTTGGTTTATTTTCACTGAAACAATCTTCTATCCCCTGAAAACTGTGGTGTTCGCAGTTACCTGGCTTCAGCTTTGACTTTAATGCTCTTCCAGGTACACTAACTTCACCTTACCTTCTCTGAGGTAGGAGTCATCTCATTGATTGTCTTGAGTAAAAGGAAATGGCTCATGCATCTTTCGTACATTATAACAAATGTCCTTTTGCATTATAATTGAATGGTGATTGTTGTGTTCAATCAATGAGAAAGGTTAAGGGAGCTTCTCTGCCAGCATTTTTAATGGAGAAGTCGATTAAGATTCAGTTTAATCATTCTGGCTGCTTCAGAATTAAAGCAACAAAGACCATCAATGGCACTATAATTACCAGTCTTTCTGTAAGTTTACACTGCTATTTATGCAGCCATAAATTTTGTTATAATGCACAATGTGACCAGGTTAACTTGCTTTGTTTGTAATGCAAAATATTTCCCTTAATTGTACTGTGGATAAGAAACTGTTGTGATGAGGCATATATAATTCCACCTAAGAAAAAAAAAAAGGAAGAAAAAAAAAGTAAAAACAACACCTCTGTAGAGTCTGTCTGAGGTGAATCTGTCTGATAGCTTGTGTTAAATAGTTTAAAGTCATGGCCTTAACCTTGGGACACTAGAGACATATTCTACTTTATTGAACATGGAGACTAGCATCACTCCCAGGTGAGTAAAAAGGGTCAAATATATTATTCTAATCCCTGTTCCAAACAGAGAAAAGGTCATTATACACCACCTATTGCATGCTGCCAAAGAGTGGAAAATTCACATTGGGGACATGGGTGCAAATCTATTTTAGATGTGGCCTTTAAAATGTTACTAAAATGAATGATTAAGTGGTTTGAAACAAGAAAAAAATTCTTGAAATTGATCTCATTTATTCATTAGTTTGAGCTTATAAAGGTCTTACTATAAATAGCTAGAAGACTAGAAGAAATTGCTCATTTCAAATGAGAGTGAGGCTATCAAATAAATTTGTTTTCTTGCAATATTAATACCTGTAAGTATGGTTATCCATTTCAATTGCTACTGCTGAGTGGAAGATGACAGGATATCTTGATTTATCCAGGATGTTTAGATAAGCATGTCCAGCACTTCCAGCAAATTAGAGACACAAAATACTTCTGTTCCCCTTTTTTTTTTCCCCCCTATAGGAATTTCATTCAAAAGACACCAAAGATTTCTTTTTTCCTCCACAGAGAGGGACAAGCTTTGATCAAACTTCTCACAAACTTAGAAACACTCTTTCTCCATGCAGAAGCACAATGTCCAGATGGGTCATTGTAAAGGAGAAAAACAGTCCTTCAAGCCTCTATAGGTAGGTACAGGGAAAGATGTTTCTTTTTCCCCCACAAACTCATGTTTTATTGAAAGCTCAACTTCCCTGAATGAACTAATCAAGTTTTTATTTCACGTTAGCTAGCAAAGCAATTAGTAAATTTGTATGAAAATGAGGAACAGGAGTACTTTTTCACCACTTAAATGGGTGGGATCTGTGTGGGGACCCACTGCAGGCTCAGCCTCAACTGCAGGTTTCAGAGAAATGAGTTATGGCTCACCTAAAATGAAAAAGTCCCTCCCTGTGATTTGATAAAATATTCCTGCATTTTTTCCTATCATCTTTCATAAATCTTTATTTCCATTAATAGCATATTTTATATCTTGTAGTTGTGCATCTTAACTAAAGATGGATTGTATTGTCCCTGTAGCTTGTAGCTTGCTATTGTCCTAGAACAACTTTTCCTTCCTTTACAGGAGATCCTAAACTAGTACGAGAGGATCATCTGGCAGCAGTTACTGAATGACAAAACAAATTAAATTATTGCATCACACAATTTTTTCTGTGCACTGCTTCTGAGCTTGCCATTTGCTGCATAATTTATGCTTCTTGGAAAGCTGGGCTTGAAGGTGTAATGAAAGGTATTGATATATACAAATCTGGTCCTCCTACTGACTATAAAACTACATATACACGTGGTAGCAAGATACAGTCCTTTAGTGTGTTTCTGTATCAAGCCAGCTCTTTCAGTAGCAGGAAATTAGGAAAACCACTAAAGAAGACAATTTAAAAATGTAACTCCTTAAATCTGTCTCCAAAGAGGTAAAGACAAACAAGTAAATCAGCTGTTTATGAAACATTCATGTTTGAATTTAAAAGGCGTATCAGTATACAGTGAGCATCACTGATATTAACGTCAGGAGCTTAATCCTCTAAAGAAAACAAAACACATACAGTGCGTAGGCAGCCTGGCATAGTTCCTTTGGATTTTATACATGTGAGTTAGAGTGCAGAGGCTATACTTAATTTAAAAATAAGATTGACTAATCTATTTGAGTGCTTACTGCCTTGTAAGCAGAGAAAAGAGTAGCATGCCAGAATGGAAATCATATGGGCCGGGAATTCCCCTTCTGTTGACCACAGAAGGTATAGGCATAATCCATCAAGAACAGAATGCATGCCATACTTTGTTCATTAGCATTTAAAGAGGCTGTTTGGCATCAGACAACAAATACAATTCTTGCAAGAACTTGGCAGCGAACTGTTTGTCAGTTAATGACAATCCACAGCTTTTTCAAGGAAATACTAAACATTCCCAGGGCTATTTCTGAATTCTTTTCAGCATGAAGCTTGAAGTGGGGCTAACACATTTGTATAGCGGTGACCAGCTTCCAAGAGAAAACATCAGTTCTGAACCTGAAATTGAAACAGATTTGTTGGCAACACATCAACAAATTGTGATGGAATTACAGGATATGTTATATCACATATCTTATCTTTACATTTATGCATTTCCTAAAATACACCACTGTGTTTAGCATCTCCATATGCTACAATCTGAAAAATGATGGATCTTATTTAGGACTTGGATATCAACGTAGGCAGTGTGATAAGATACAAAGAGAAAGGAAAAAAAAAAGAAGAAAAAAAAACCTACAAAGTTTTTGTAGTTTTAAGTTAATTATCAATGGGTTTTTTTGTTAATTGCTCTACTGTTAACAGCATACCAAATTCTCTTCACTCTCTGTATCAAAAGCAAATAAAAATATAGATTTTTGAGATGAGATCTGATTCCAGTCATAGATAAATACTTTTAAGCTCATACAGGTGAGTTGTCATGTGTGAGATAAACATATGGGACTCAGTAGCCTAAACATAGGTGTCTAGTACCATCTGAGATTCCATACAAACCTGGCAGTGGTGACACAAGTCCCATAAGGAATTCACACCTACTGGAATGGCCATGTGAGATATGTACCTTAGGACATCTTGAATGGCATTAGACATCTATATTAAGACAGTAGAAAGCCAACTTTTGTGTCTGAACTCTTGTTTCAAGCACTGACATCCATTTGACACTAGAGCTTAGTGAGCTATTCAGCTGCCAAAATGTAGGCATCAACTTCAAGGAGAGCTGAATAGCTCTCTAGTCTTGGTGGATTGCATTGGCTAAATTTCCACTGACCGTTAGGAGAGCTTAAACCCCACTATCTCTCACAAAGATGCTTAGTCTAAAGTTAAACCCCATCCTTAGTCACATAAACCTATGTAAAGAAAAAAAGAAGAGATGCTAACTTGAGTAGCAGATTTATTCTTTTCTTCTCTAAGCTATATGACTGTGCATATTTTAAAATTCTCAGTAGCCATGCCTCCTCCTCTTTTTTTTTTTTTTTTGTGTGACAACTCTCAGAAAGTGAGCTTTTTGTGTCATACTTAAGAACAAATTACTAAGCTCAGATGTAGGTCTGATGCACAGATGTGGTGTTACAAGTTAGATCGTTTTGTAAGTGCTGCAGATTGTATTGAGTCCTTCTATTGTAAAGACAGGAACTATTTTCTATCCCACAAAGCTTCAAGATATTCCTTCCTTTCTTTTTTCCTTCTTAGGACTTTGCTGTGTGCATTCGGCTGAAGACCAATTATTAGTAACAGTGAGCTTCAGGAAGCTTGAAAAACATTCTTTGCTGGGATGAGAGTACCAGCTTCTGTGATTCCTCCTGATCAGTCTGAAAGTCTAATAAGACTGGAACAACAGGAAAAACTATGTGCTTATGGGACCTAGGAAAAGGTGCTTTGTTTAAAGAACCAGAGTTCCTATGGCAAGCGACCACCCTGTACTCCTCAAGGTGACTTCTGAATATTCTCAACTGAAGCAATGTAGTAAGCAACAAAGCAAGAAGACTGGCAGAGGAGTTCTTATTAAGCTTGAATTGCAAGCCTCATTGCAATAGTTCCATATAGTTTTTAAACTGAAAGTGTACTGCTGTCAGTCTTGAAGATTTCTCTAATGGAAGCTTTCCAGGAAGGCTATCGATAAATTATATTTACATACACTTGAAGATACTTTTACATTGCAGGAGTCATGGAAAAAATTCTGAGGGTAAATGAGGTCCAGCTCCAGCATCCGTAAAATTTTCTCTCAAAAGCTTCATTTACCATGGAAATGAGTTAATAAGTACACACCTGGATCCTATAACCCATGAACTTCATTGCTAAAGAGGGATGATGATATGTTACTGAATCTATTCTCGTTAGTGAGTTCCACTTCCACATTTTCTGTAACTTAAATGTGGGTTACTTACAGTTTGGAAAGTGCGTTGACTGCGAAATGAAAATCTGATTATTGGAGATACTAGTATAAACTTGCCAGCTGATCAGCTTCACACAGAGAATAGGAGTGAAGTCGAGGTAACGTTTTTGCATGTTGGAAGTTGAAAAACAACCGACTAAAGCTCATTATAATACACACCAACATATAGGTTGTTGGCATACCATAAATTAGTCTCCTGGTTTTTGCCTATGGTGTTAATTGTGCTAGTCAGGTTTAGGAAACACATGCTACAAACCGCACATTGATTTGCTATAGAGAGGTGTCCTATGGAGACCATCATGGCAACAGTTGTAGCACAGGACTCTCCAACAGAGAAGTCAGAACTTCCATCAGTGCACAAGACAAGGCTACTGTGCTACTACTGCATGA
Organism: Psophia crepitans; assembly: GCA_013399095.1. NCBI lineage: Eukaryota > Metazoa > Chordata > Aves > Gruiformes > Psophiidae > Psophia > Psophia crepitans. The sequence goes on along the minus strand of VWZZ01002233.1, from coordinate 89,557 downwards.
AAAACCGTGTCAGTACAGCAACAAAGCGGAAAAGAAGTCATACTGGAGAAAATACAAAGTACGGGTCACTCTGCTAGCACTAAGAGCTTCTATGGAGGTTAACTGGGCTACATTTTGTTTCTGGCTCCACTACAGACTTCCTGTGCTATCTTGGTAAACTAGTAGTTTTCCTGTTATCTTGCAGAAATAGCAGGTCTTCCCATCTTCACACAGATAAGGAAATAAAATATTAAAGACTGTGAGACAGATAAAAGTTACAATACTGCAGACCATGGATATTCATAAAATAGAAAGCAAAACCAAGGTGTTGTATACAACAGAACCAAACAAAAAGGTTAGAGACAGAATAGGTGGAATTCAGCTAGCTGAATCTTAAATTTCTAATGTAGTCCTAGCCCTTCTTTATAGCAAATGGAGAGCTATAGTCAGTTTTAGAGCACAATTCGTCTAACCAAATACGGTGTCTCCATTGGAATGAGATGTTCTGCTCTATTGCTCTTCACTGACTATAAAGAGCCCATGATCATTAGCTCAGATCTAGACATCTACACTGAGATGAATACAGTCCTCAGTCAGTAAGAGGAGGTGGAGCACAGTCCACATGCAAGAGTTGCCTTTCTGCAGCGCTTTGTTACTGCAGTGTATTTTGTAAGCAGGCTTGGTGAATAGTGTGAGACCTGGTAAGGCCTTAGTTTTGAGCAGCATTTTAAACTCTTGGCTGTGAAGAGTTGAATTTGAGGATCAAAAGAGAAGAGCTTGGGAGAGGTATAATATTCTTCATATGTTGACTGCCAGAAAAAGTAACACTGATCAGTTATCTTGTTATGGAATTAGTAAAGTTCTAGATGTCTGTATACATCCTTTTTGGCCCCTGCCATTCACAATAAAATCATTATTTCATGTTAATAAGAGTTTGATCCTGCACATATCAAAGTAAAAAAGAGTAGAAGTATATTATGCAGAATGATTGGCAATCATAGGCTGAGGTAGACTGATCATCCAATTAAATCATAGAATATTAAAAAGGTCAAAGTAATATAGAGCCAGTCTAATTAATAGACAATGAAATAAAATTCTGATTCTTACACTCTTGAATATAAGCCCAGTCCTGAAAACAAATTACCTACTTTATTTATGAAAGTAGTTCCTTTGACTTCAGGGTACTTCATAAGGGCATGTGGATCCTTGCTTGTGGATTACCTTGCAGGATCAGTGCCTAAGACTTCAGTTCTTCCATCCTGTTCAGGTAGTTTTACTAGAATATTCAGATTTTTTCATTCCTTATCTGAACCTTACAAGGAAGCTCGTGTAATCCTTTTTGTCTTCATGAACAGTAGATAAAGATTCAACCCTTTAAAACTTCATTAATATGTTGTCCTAATGGTATCAAAGGTATAGTATAATTCAAACGTCAGTTCTATGTCTGTCTTCCGTGGTTTATGTGGATTTCTATTAATATTTAATTTGGTTCATTACCTTATTTATTGTGTGTTGGTTAAAGGAATTCGAAGATGGAGGTGCTGTGTTAGCATAAAAGTCTCCTCACACTGAAGCAGGAACCAAATATGATGCATGCACGATAATGTTGGGACTTTGTTTATAATAAACATTTTAAATGACTGATTTTTTCTCATAAATACTCTAAGTAGGATGATCTATGAGATTTCTAATTTATTCTTGTTTAAAATTTAACCATGCTTTTTTAAAGCATATCAATTTTGTTAATACCATGTAATTAAAACATGTCAGTGCACAGCAAGTTTTAGTCTAAATTAATGACTATGAGAATTATTTTAATTAAATAACCAATTATAGAAAAATCGCAAGCATGAGAGCTGACATTTAAATGAATTTCATTTAAATTGCTTCTTAACATTGTCCCATCTAGGACACTAATGCAAAATGAACTATTGTATCAACATAGATTATCACTATTTTTGTATGCACATAATGTATTCATATTCAATCACCGGAACAGAGCTGAATATTTTGTATTGATCTAAAATGTCTATGAACAAAATACGACAGAATAAGCTGAAGTACAAACAAAAATCCCTTGTAGTACTGTGACAAAGTACAGCTGCATTTCTCTTGTTTGCACACATATATTTTCATATTTCAGTTCCTCATTCACTTACAAATTTCATTTTCCATTTGGTGCAGGGCGAACTTCTAAAATTGCTGAGCATTCAAGTAACTTTTTTAATTCTGGCTCTCTTGTAAACCCACATGAAAAAACATGATGGACTATTCAGTTTTCATGTCAGAATTATTTTTTTTTAAATCTTATGTTGGAAACATTTGCTAGAATACATTTTGCTCTCTTTTAACTGGAAAGTAAGAATTGCTTACACAGTTAACTAAATTACTCTTCTGCACTGCACAAATCGTTACTGCATTTGTCTAACAATCACATTCAATTTAATCAGATGCATGGTGCAAACTGTGCCAGGAAACTCCTGAAGCTATTTTTGAAAGTGAGTAACAGCGTAATACATTGCAAAATTGTTCTTCCCTACTGTAGCTTTAAAGATGTCACAGAAAAAGGGGGAAAAAAGTCTCCTTCATTTTTGTTCATTGATTAACCAGTAATGTTATGTATAAATAATGTATCTGACAGTATGGCAGCCCACTTGGGACATTGTGCCATTTACTACAAAATAGGATGCAACATGCAACTGAGCAGCAAGAACAAATTAAACATCTTTCCTTGGTAACTTTAGCATTTTTATTAGGTGATAAACATCACAGTGAGAAGAAAAGCAGACGTAGATATTTCAACAATATTAACCTTAATCTAAAGCTATCTAGAGACACAAAATAATATTTATACATTCCTAAGAAATGCTTAAACTGTATACAAAATGTGTTGTCCTGATCTCTTTATTTTTTGGGGGGGGACTTCCATAGAAAACAGTTAATACAGTCATGATGTACAATCAGGATTTTGTTTCAGAATACTGCAACTAAATTCAGTGAAGTCTTATGCATAATCTTATCTTGTTAACTTGTAACACAGGGATATCACTGCAAAAAGTACAATAGAGAATTTGCAATGTTAATATAAGTGCGTGTTTTAAAATTATTGCCCTTGCGAAGTGCTGGCGTTCTAAGTCAAATTAAATTATTATATTAGAAGTTTTCATTGAACACAGCCTAAAAATTTCAGAGAACTTCTGTGTTTAGGTTCAAAAAGATTTATGAAAGTATTTTATCACTAGAACAGTAAATTCTTCTAAAAGCTATTAAAGTTTTTGTGTCATTATAAAAGTTACCTAAATATCAACTCAAACGTCTTGGATCACTGAAGGTATTTTAAATTAAATCAATGAGACCCTTAAGAGTAGCCAGAAGGAAAACAGAAATTATAAGGCAAAGAATTACTATTTTGTAAAGTAAGGAAAAAAAAATAGTAAAAGAAATGTATTACATCTGGCAAAGGATGATTTCATAATTATATGTTCATATATGATGAATTTCCATAAAATGAATATTTTTTCCCCTGGTAAGTTCTTGTAGTCATTGATTTTGATTAAAAAACAAACAAACAAACAACTTTCTTGAAATAAAAATTTTAAACTGAAAGTTTACATAATTATCACTGATAAAAATGTAACAATTGTATTTGTATTCTCAAATTATTCCTGAGGAGTTAGGTAGCCAAACTTTAATGGAAATCAGTATGAGGTGTTAGTCCAATTCCCTTTGCCTGCTGTGGAATTTCCAGCCACTGCATTAAATATTGTTAAATGGAACAAGTGAATATTATTCAACATGATTCAATACCATACACTTTGAATTTGTAACTATCATTACTAAATCACGTGATCACTAAATCAAAGTATCTTTCTGTGTATTGAGCTAAATACCCAATTTAGACTCTACTCGTTGTCCTTTTTACATACTGCAAAAGCTGCAGCAGTTTATTTCACATCTACACAATAATTAATCTAATATCCCCTCACACTTAATAGTTACAATGGTTAATGTTTATACCTGAGGTAATTCCCATTGCACAGTGAAGAGGATTATCCACTTGATTAAAAATAAATCTTTTCACCCCTGCACTTGATTCTGTACCTCCCTGGGGAAGCTGACCATAATTTCTTTCTTGCTGTACCTCATTCTACAAGTGATGAGCCCATTTTGCATGACCAATACTGAATGCAGCACTGGGCTTTAAACAGGACAGTAATTCAGTTGTGGTTGTTTGGTGTTTTTTTTATCCCAGCTCCATTTGGAAACAAATTCCCGTGACTCGGCTGTTGCCACTAAAACCCAAAAGCCGTCATGCATTTCCCGATATTGTGGCCCATGAGATGCTGCAGTTGTAGTTTTTCTCTCAGAACGTGGAATAACCTCAGCTGGAATGGTAGTAACTGGAGTAATGACAAACAGAAAATAACTGCTGGAAGACTACGATCTGGTCTCAGATACAGAGAAGTTTGGAACAGGAAAGACCAAAAGGCAGGGACTGAAGGGCTCAAGGGCAAAATTTATGAGGTTAATTTAGGCATCCAAAGGAGATAGGCACCTAAACTGGAGCTCACAACAGCTGTCGTGCTCAGCCAGCTAAGTCCCACGCTGAGTGTCCCTGTGAATCCTGACCCAAAAACCGCACATGTGCCTAAGAGGGTTAGGAGGCTGTCATTCATCTGCAAGCGAGCTCCTAATTGTGACTCACCAGCACTGTGAATTTCCAAACATTTTGTTGTACCTGGCTGCACATACTTTTCTATTTTGTTGGGTTACAAATGCAGACTGTGTCAAATGGACACATGTTTAAGGTGACTTAATGGAAAGGCAGCTTTCTTCTCAACTGATAGATTCTCTGTGACTCGTCTATGACTGCTTCAGAAACAATTGTATCCTTTGACTCTTCTTTTTGCTTACTAGATCAAACAGCTCTGGGGAGTAAACTGGATTCTAGTCAAGCTCATATGTCATCAATAAAGCTATTCTGTCTCCAAGTTTCCCATTGGAATGCCAAATGTTGCTCTTATTTGCACCTTCACAACCCCACTGGAGACAAGGTGTCTACTCAATTGTAATAATTTGGCCTGAGAAAACTTTACTGTTGGCAATAAGTTTCAGATCCCAGTAAAAAGTTTTCACTGCTGGCAGTTAAAAATATTTTTATGCCTAGTCTTGAGTAAAACTGATACAAATTCACAGAGACAGAGCAAATACAGAACTCTACCAGGCATTTTTGCAATGTTTCATTCCAGAACTGCAGCTTCCTCCTCATCAACAAAAGCAGCTCTATAAGTCAGCTCAGGATGATCATTTACCACATGGAGATTTGTAAATCCTTATGATTTGTAATGGATTTAAGTAAAACTTTCTGAAGAGTCTGAAGAAAACTACAGAATGTGCTGCTGCATCTGCACCCAGGAAATTATCTTTGCCCACTGAAAGAATAAATCTAAGTGTAATAACAGATGAGAAAGCATTCCTAAAGTTCTATTCCAATATATGATTATGGTAACAAATTAGAACAGATTTTGTCTTGAATAAAGATTATGTTTTCAGTTTTATTGTCCAGCTCTGCCAGAAGTCCATATATGCTGCAGTGATGGATGTCAACAGCGTTAACTTCTGCAGGGGATTCTTCTACCTAACAGTTTAGATCACACTGAACAGAATTTCATGTACATATGCACTTTTGTATTAGTGCCAGGGGGCGAGCAGACACTCATAGTGATTTTAAAAGGGAAAACTTGATAACCTTGATAACCTCTAAAGCTTGAAAACCACTGTTCCAATTAAACAGTGAGCAGCAGCATGCAGGTTCATATTATGGAGAGTGAAGAGTGATATGGACAGTTTTATGGTTATATGTGAACTATATTTGAGTTTGTGAGGGAAAAAAAACCATGCCAACTCCTGGTTTATATGCTATTCAGTCATTTGTCTATATGTTCACTCGTTATATGCTCACACGTCAACTACTGCATCTGTCTAGTATCCAGAATACAACAAAGACAGATTTTCAGTCAACCATTCAGAGAGTAATTTCATAACTTCTGGGTGAGCTGCAGAATAGGCTTTAGTAAGGTAACCCAAAACAAATATAGAGAACTAAAGTGATAATGAAAATATAAAAGATCCTTTTGAAGTTCTCCCAGGGCACTTAGACAAGTACATTTTGTTTTAAAACTGAATTTGCCTACATTCAGGTTTCTGCTATTGGATTTTATTTCTGTCTCTCTTTTCTTTCTCCCTTTTATTTTATTTTCTACTGTATTAAGAATCCTCTCTATTTGCAAAAGTCTTCTCTCAAAATGAGATACATGCTCATTACAGTCATGTTCAGTATTACTCTTCTAGGGAAATACAACAACTTCAACTCTTTAAGTTTACCACTGTTCAACTTCTCTCTCGTAGCTCCCTTCAGATCTTTTCTCAGATTGCTCGTGCAACTGTAAAGTGTGACAGTAAAACTGACACGGTATCCCTCTGTTGTTTTTTTTTCTAATGAAGCTAAAAGATTGACACTTCTTCCTCAGCACCCTCAGGCTGAAATGTTTGGGGATTGTGTGCTTGTATGAAGCTCATGATATCCTCTAAGCCTCAGCTGGAAGTTACTGCCTCCTATTCCCGAAACATGGCTTTCATCATGTACATGATCCTGTTTTGTTGCAATATGGAGTCAAATAAGTTCATTTGGGTTGACAGTTACTGTCTACTGGCCCAGGCACAACAATACGTCACCTGTTCCAACAAGGTCATGAAAATTGTATGAGAACTCTCCAGATTAGCTCTCAGATAAACCAACACACTGGAAGGCAGTAATTCATAGACTCATAGAATATGTCAAGTTGGAAGGGACTCATAAGGATCACAGAGTCCAACTTCCTGCTCCTTGCAAAACTACCCAAATCTAAACCATATGACCAAGAGCATCGTCCTGACACTCCTACAACTCTGATAGGCTTGGTGCTATAAGCACTTCCATGGGGAGCCTGTTCCAGTGTCCGCCCACCCTCTCAGTGAAGAGCCTTTTCCTAATGTCTAATCTGAATTTTTCTTCATGCAGCTTCATTCCATCTCCTTGTGTCCTGTCGCTGTTCACCAGACAGAGGAGATCAGCGCCTTCCCCTCCACTGTGCCCCTTGAGGGAGTTGTAGACTGTGATGAGATCACCTCTCAACCTTCTCTTCCCCAAGATGAACAAACTAAGTGACCTCAGCTGCTTCTTGTAAGTCTTGCCCTTGAGGCCTTTTACCATCTTGATCACCCTCCTCTGGACACACTCTAACAGTTTGATGTCCTTCTTATGTTGAGGTGCTCAAAACTGCACATAGTACTTGAGGTGTAGAGTGGGACAGTCACCTCCCTCTCTTTCAGCTGCCAGGGCACACTGTTGACTCATGTTCAACATGCCATCAACTCAACTCCCCAGTTCTCTTTCTGTGGGGCTGCTCTCCAGCCTCTCATGCCTCAATTTATATGCATAACCAGCACGTATAACCATACCAGGTGGAGAATCAGGCACTTGCTCTTGGTAAATTTCGTACAGAGGTTGGTTGGTTGTACTCTTAAATCCCTAAATCTTTTTTCAGTCACAGGACAGAGTTTGTTTATGTGACCTAACTACTCTATTTCTGCATGGCACAGGTTTGCATTTGACTCTATGAGGAGTTTACTCTGTAGGAAATGGCTAGTATACTAAATAATTTTAGGACGATGCTTATATTATTGCTGTCACTAGTGTAGTAAAAGCATATGGCAAAAGTTTGGGGCTGTCTAAATGTAGAAGAAAACATACACCTTTTATTGCTCCCATCTCAGTTAATGGTAAATTATTATCTACTTATTTATTACTATTTTATTACTTCCTCTTACTTGTGTTGCAAGGAATAAGAATCCTGCCAAGAGTTTAAACAATCGAGCCAGACTCTGAGCTACTTGTTCACACTAAACAAGGCCATTTTCCTAATAACTCGAACAGGTATTTTCTTCTTAATTTCAGACCTTGATAGAAAACAGAAAATAAAAAAAATCAGGAATACTCTATGTTATAAAAACATTCCTGTAGCTTAAATTCATTCCACATAACTTGATACCTAACACATAGATAAAAAGAAAACAGTAGTCACTTCCAGGTGGAAATTCCAGATTTAGATCAGCTGAATTGCCCTCTGGATTATGCCTATCTTTTTCCATTTAAACTACCATTAGCCTGAAGGTACACAGAGTCTATATAGGATGAAATCAGACCTACATGCTTACACTTCTAAAGTTTTCTCAGGTTGTTGCTAGGATCCATTTGTGTATACTATTTTTAATGTTTCAGTTTAATCAAAAAAAATGGATCATTTAAAAGAAATGTTATTAATAATCCTATAACAATCCTGTTTTTTAAGGTAATGAAGTCACTGACAGCAATAAATGAAGTGCCCACAATTTCCACAAGAAACTATTAGGTTCCCCTAGCAAGGATTTTTGACATTCAAGATACTTGCTATGGATGCAGAAAAAATAAAGCAGGGTTGCAGCTCTTCCCATTGGTAATAAACTATTCCATAAATAAACATTTGCTCTGTTTCCTTCTTAGGAAAATTACCTTTACTGCTTGGATAGATTTTCCAATATATAGGTCAATCTGTCCTAACCTTTTCTGAAGGAAAATGAGAAATGTTCCCTATGAACAAGATAAGACATACTGTATCTAATGGCACTGTTTGCAAACACCAAATAGCAGCAGACTCAAGAACTGCAATATAAAGCTATCAATTAATTTTGTTGTAACTGTATGCACCTGTGAACAACTGCTTAATTAAAGAGGCAAACAGAAATCTCTCACAATAATGCTTCAAATTACTTGCATTTATGTGACTCAATTAGTTGGAGTGGATAAATACAATTGGAAAGCTGCCATGTGGACTTCTGGAAATAAAGAAAAGATAGAACTGAAGAGATACAAAACCAAATGGGAAGACTCAGGCAGATAAATACAGATAATTCTCAGAGGTTCACAGGCCTATACAAACAGAGAAGATAAAAGAAAAAGATTCTGTGTAAATATATATAAATACTTCATTTACTGTCACAGAGTTCTGCTTTCACAGACAGGAACATTAAGGGGATTGTTTGTTTCGGGCAGCATACTCACAGGGCTCAGATTTGCTTTAATTTTGCCATCAGATGTATTCATCCGATTCCCTTTGCCTTTAGGGAGTGGCAGAGGTGTTTACTGATACTGTAAGCACAGTAGAGAGTCTTGCCTACCCTCTAAATGTTTCTCCAGAAAGGCACAGGTCTTCCATAGTCGCCGACCTATCTTTCTGCCTAAATGCCTCAGATACCCTGGGGATGTTTGGATCAGGAGCACATTTCTGAAACAAATCTCCTCCTGGTCCCCTTTTCTATGCTGTGGTTGATATCACAAAGTGGTTCCAGGGCATGTGGACTGGGCTTTTTGAGGATGAAACCAAACTGCAAGATGCTCTCCGCATGAGCACACCAAGTGAACGTTCATCCTCTAGGACCAGATTTGACATAGCCCAACATGACAAGCTGTGAGATTCGTGTGGTATGGACACCAGGTCTTGAGCACTGTGAGAGTGCTTCTCTTGGGTTTCACTACCTGCTGGTGTAGACATAGCCTAAGGTATTTCAAAGGACATCAGACCCATTAGGCACTTGAATTCCTTCTTTCATTTTCCTGTGCCTGTTTCAGGATAGGATTTAGCCCTATATATGTGCAAGTACATTGCTGAAAATGCCTTTTTCTCACCTTCACATGCAGTTCAGTGTTGCTCAGTAGCTTTTGAGGAAAGCCTGCTGCTGACAGCCATTGTCTGCAATGGGGCATTTTATTAACACTGAATGATCGGCTCTGGGGGCCAGTTAAACAAATCACTTTCCTTTCTTCTGAAAGGATTCATCTAGAAACAGCAAAGGGGATAAGAGATGGGATAGATTACACTTAAAAATACTTTCAAGTGTAGGGTTCAAAATCTATTTTAGATATTAGTTGCTTAGTAGTCTTCTAAGCACGACTACTATTTTTTTTTTCTAATTATTTAAAAAATAGCTGACTTCTGAACTCAGTCCCAGGCATCCTGTTCCTTAAAAAGTGGCCAGATACACCTGATTTGGTATTTGGGCCAATGATCTGTACACATACATCGTAACTGAGCAGTGGGATAGTTGTCCAGGTGGAAACAGGGAGCAAATGCCCAGGGCAGAGGAGGGAGCAAAGCCTGCTGAAAGCAAAAAGATAAAATTATTATTTTCAGAGGCGGGGGGCAGGTGGGAATCAAGCCAGCTACCATTTTAGACTTACATTCAACAAAGGCATCAGTTGTTTTTTTCTTTCTTTCTCTGGAATACTCATTAGCATATTGGTTTACAACAGACAGGTTTTCAACATTCAAATACATAAAAAAGTTTCTCTCAGCATTTTTTAGGTTAACACTTAATTGTATTTCATTAAGGCACAGTTATTCACTGGTTTTAAAATAATATCTGTCCATTTGAGGCAGAAGGGCTACCAATGTGTTTTGGGTGTTTCATTACACCATTTTCACTAGTATGCTAGTCAAATTCACTATACTAATGCTAATATATTAAAAGAAACATGTATTTGGTTTTCTTCAATTTCTTTCTTTCTTCACTTTTGATTTCCCTCACCTTTTTCGCTTCACATTTTTTGTAACTGTCACCTGAAAATCTCAAGTTTCCTCAGAATAATTACTTTGGTTTTTACTTTAATTCTATATTTTCCAATTAGATCAAGGTCATAAGATATACACAGCTGACCCTACTGTTATTTCCCCTCCCCAACAAACAAATCATGCAGGTAAAGGCACAGGATACAAATAGATTTGTTAGCCAGCCCAATCTGGCTGTAAAAATCTACCTGTGACCTAGAGGACAAAACTTCTCACACTTCTAATTGAAGTCAACTACCCAGCTGACAGGCAAATATGCTTTTGAGGGCTCTTTTGCTGCTGTGATGATAGCATCTTGAGGTTGTTCCCAGATGGAGGGGAGGGAGGTAGAAGTGAGAGTCAGAGAGTGTGACAGTCGTTCATCTATCTTGGAAACACTGAGGACCTTGGAAATATGAATTAAATTAGGCTGTGCTTTCATGAACACTTTAATCTAACTTAAGTATGAAATGCTGCTAAAGGAGATGATCCCTCCATACTCGCCAACCCAGCTGTCTGTTCTCACCTTTTCCCTTGTGCCGGCACGTGAGATCATATGGCTACCTTGTAAGCTAGGTCTGGGAGTTGATCCAACACCCAGCCTCACAAACACTAAAACTTTTTAGCTGGATCAGTTCCTTTTACATAAATGCTAATGGGAGGTGGAGAAGCGGAATACTCGGGCAGAAGAAGGGTTGAGGGAATTACCACTTTCAGTAGTAGTCTGGGCTTAGATCATCTCATATGCACTGGTAAATCACACAGTCTTTGTCACCCACAGGGCTTTGAATGCAGCCCTGACTCAAGAGGACTGAGAGCCAGCACTGCGCTTTACGGGTGGAGAAGACTTGGTCCTAGGATAATATGGAGGAAAGTTGCCACTTTCAGCAGTTGCTGCAGTTCTTATAAGACTAATCAAACTGATATATATGCGTTGCAATATCAAAGATATATTGTGATAACACTGAACATTTTAAGCAAGGGAGAATAGCAAGCTTATTTTAAATGATTAAGGTTAGAAAAATCCCATGGCTTGCTTGCTCTCTTTCTTTTTTTTGCCTTTTGTTCTTCTGGGGGCAAAGGACTCAGACTTCATAGTTATTAATAGTTAATAAATGAAGTGAAATTTGCTTCTGCCCAAGATTTTTTTTGATCATTATTGATCTAATCAAACTATGCTTGTTTAATAATAAAAATCTAAAGATGAGGGAGATATTTCTAATTAAAACAATGTTGTCAAAAAAAAAAAAAAAGGATAGAATGCAGTCTCCTAGCTACTTATGAGTGGTAAATGACTGGTTTTGACTTTTCCATGCTAGGTATGTATGTATTACAGGCCAGTAATGAACCAAGCAGAGCTCCCAGGTCAAAAATCTTGGCAACTTTGAAAGTTCCTCTCTGTCTTCCAGCACAGCATGCATTATCTTCAGTTAGCTCCTCTTGGTCAATGTAGCTGTAAAGATAGACTTTGCACACTATTTGTACAACTGGCACCCAAAGTGATGAGAGTCATGACAGGGTTGCACAGTAATCCATGAGAGTCCTGTAACGTGTCATTATGACTACAAGTGCTGAGTTCATGAGGAATGTTGAACTTGTAGGACTGCGACCCTGTGTGACGTCTCCTGTGTACTTCAAAGTGAATCCTGAGTACTGAAATAATACTGTATTACTTACTTTCTTCCAATGTGTCCTCAACCCAATTCCAGTGACTGAGCAGCTGTAGGAATACTGATGGATGTAATGAGGAATGGTGAAGGCTATGCTTGGTTCAAAAGTCTTAGAGCTTGCTTGCTTGCTTGCTTCCTTCCCTCCTTCCTTTTCACTTGCTGATTCTTCAGTTCATCTATGAAACCACCAAGGACTTACCACAAACTGAAAGCAAAAGGAAATACAGAGACCTAGAATGAAATTCTTTTGACCAAATGCAGATACGTATAATGTAGATGTGAGCTACCAATGAGCTAGTCATCCAAGCTCTCTTTACAGATGCTGTAATTAATTTCACCTTAAACAGAAGTCTACAATAGGTCAGGTGAATATAGACTAGAAACAAGTGTTTCTCTGCATTGATTGTAAAGGATGATTAGCTGAGTAGTACAGAGAGTAGCTATAGTGCAGAGATCTAAAGCTGAGTAGCAGGAATCCTGTCGCTGACCACAGAATTTGTCTTAACTATCATCTTCATCATGGCAATCCCTAATAAAATGAAAGATAATAGACAAATCTTTAATGATCATGTTTGAATTTCAAGTCTGTGTGGCTTTTTACCCATGATATCTAAAGCTGCCACAAATGAATTTAGATTTTTTCCCACTATTTTTTGGCCTGATTAAATATTCTTACTATTCTGCCCAAAGACTATTCCAAATCAAATGATCATACTGGAGATATACGTATACAGAATAAATGTATGAAAAATGCATAGCAAACTTTTCATTTCTTCAAGACAGACCTCTGTTAATTTTCCCCTCAAGTGCTAATTAAAACTGTAGTTTGAATAGATTTGGCAGGGAAAAAAAAATCTTACTTAAAACAGTTCAACTGCAATGCCAATTTCTTCTCAAGAATATATTGATTCCTTGTTGAAAAATATTACTTTAACATAAGTTTTGAAATTGAAAATCAGTTCTGAATGGCAAATATATTGTTTGTTCAGTGTTCTGTTTTCAGAATGTTTTTGTGCTACAAAGGCGTTTCACCATTATTCTCCCTGATTTCTTCATCTGAATAAAAAAGGAGAGGAAAAAAACTTTGATGCATTGTCATGCTGTGATGGGATGTGTTTTTTGAAGTCTATGCATTGCCTTATTGGTCTTTATTATTTAAATGCCTGGTTTAAATTTATATGATGAATTGAAGTCTGGGGGGGTGTACTCGTATTAACTGTAATCCAGCCAGCACTTTGGAGTTTGCTGCTACCCATATTACTTTTGATTTGTGTGGCAAATCTCCAGGTTTGAAGTTTCGTTGCAAGTGCCTGAAATCGGAGTAGGATGAGCGTTGTTATTTTCATTGTTTGGAAAACAAAAATGTACCTCTGATAATTTTTGTCTTTGATTACTGCTTCTTCAAAGGATTTAAAACAGAATGAAAGCCTTTGAAAATTTTAGAGATGAAGAGACATGAGAGTTATTCTGTATGCACCAGATAAACAGATGTCTTAGCTTTCAAACTAAACCCAGAAAATATAATCACAAGCTTCATCAGAAACAGATAACAATCTAGGTGCACAGTACTTTACATTTTACTAATGTGCAATGGGAGAAATAATAATACTACTTCCTTCACTTGTCTAAATATTTGTTTCAGACTAACAGCTCAAAAAACATGTTGGTAATAGCAAACAAAATATGATAAATTCCTTTGAGGGGGAAATATTCTCAGCATAATGTCATTATAAGCACAAGTAAACACACTTTGAAATGTATTTGCAAATAACTAAGACACTCATAATGCTGAAGGTCTTAAATTGTGAATTCCCAAATTAATAGGTATCAGATGTCATGAATGCTTTTCATCCTGTATTAGAGTCACACTGAAAAGTCCCAATAAATTTAAATTGAAGTTGTAATCATCCAAAGGATGACTACATGACAGGGCCCATTCTTAATATGTAGAAAAATGCCTGTTTGGAAATATGTAAAACTGTTTAGAAAGAGCTGGTGATGTGCATTATTAAGTCAGCCTCTGCAAAATAACTTCCAGAAAACCCTAAAATATGGATGGATTTAAATCACCCACAGAAGAACACATGAAAGAAATGTAGGGTTTCTTAGGTTCCCCTTCATTCCAGATACTCAGGATATTGAACTAATGCAAGTACCTGTAGATAATGGGCAGGGTGGGGGAAGTCATAGGAAACTTGACTGAAGTGAGCAGAGAAAAGCCTGAAGGAATTCAGATCCAGTTTATGGTTTCCTTCGGCTGCATTAAAAGCAACAAAGTGATTTCTGTAATTCCAAAACAAGTTCAAATGAGTTACCTCCGTTTATGAAATTATGTGCTCCCACATAACAAAGTCAGTTTGCTCTGTACAGTGGAGACAAGATAAAGTACGGACAACACATAGCGCTTTAGTCAGTGCTTCACCAGAAGAAAATCTGAGTTTGAAAGAGAAAGTATAGAAATAGAAGTCAACACTCACTCCCACTGCAGAAAATCATAATTAAAATACTCTTTGTGGAACACAGAGGAAATAGTACCAAGAAAAAGAAGGTTCTTCAAAAACATGAAAGAAGATAAAATTCCAATTCAGAGAGGAGAGAAGTGGAAAGTTGTGATTAAAATTAGCAGAAAAGGAAAGATCAAGATATAAGTAAAACGCAGAATAAATAGGGAGATTTAGAGATGAAGACGGTATTATGAAATATTTGAATGGTGTGTACATCAGTTGTTTCTATAGGATTTGAGATCCAGATGTTGCTGTTAAAGTGTAAAGTTAGGCTGAACAGTACTTTAGTACTAGTGCTGAGATTTAAAATTGAAAGTAATCTGTATTTTGAAAGACATTTAATAAAAAGATCTATCAGAAAGCGGCCAACACATGAATATTTCAAGATTCTATAACCAGAAGTAACACTATGAGCAGTACAATTTCTAGGTTTTCTTTGCTAGCTAATTATGATTCTTGTTCTTCTGTATACGCTGCTGTACAGATGGCAAGCTGGACCTGGAACACAGATTGCAAGAGATAAATAATGAGACTGGGGAGAATTAAAACTGTTTTAGACCAAACATGTTTGATTTGGATTAAATTTTTAGTTAAAGATAAGGTGACATATCTGAAACCCTGGTCTTCTCACAACTGTTTCGTTGTACAGTTGCACTTCCATTCAGACCTCAAAGGAAAACTTTATCCTCATGGTGGCATCCACAGCTATGTCTACACTGCTACTTCTAGCAGTTGATCCCTGACAACCAGCCCAAGTAGCATGGACTGATTCACCACCACACTGTTTTGGGCTAGCTTGTCTGATGTTCCCCCGTGGGTTGTCCATATTTATTTTTTTTCCTGGAAATTTTCCCTGTGGTTCTTACACTACATTTCTGTTTTGTGTGTCTGTGTGTTTTCAGTATGTGAGGACTTCTGTTGCCATCTGCAAGATTAATGGCTTTATAACATAAAGCTGAGTGGAATTGTGTGCCTGAAGATAGTGAGGGTGCTTAGGAACGAAAAGCCTCTTGGGTCAATGTTGGAGGACTGCTGAGGGAGAAGGGATAACATGTTGTATGCTTTGGACATTCAGGAAACATCCACTGAGTGAATTATTCTCAGATGAATGTCCAGACTTTGTCTTTGATAGAGCTAATTTGTAGTACAAAACGGTAAGGTAGGTAATAGTTAATTAGTGTGAATGATTGGGTGTCCAGCTCATTGCTTCCTTCTTTTGTTTTTCAGTAAATACACACTTTTTTACCTGGTTCTGACCTTAATTTACAGTGATGTAAATTAAGCAAAATTCTAGTTGTATTCATATCAATGGAGGAAAACAGCTGCTTTGAGTCAGAGCCCTTGTAGATACTATATTTTGTCTGCTATCACGTCTCAGTGTATATAGGAAGTATTTGATTCATAAAATACATAAATCAGATATTTAAAAATTCAAATTGTAGGTGGTGTATATATGAAACTAAACAGTAAAGTCCAGTTTATGCTACCCTCCATGATCTGTCTTCTGTTTATCCTTTTTTCTTGGTATTGGTGTGTTCTATTTAACCTCTGCCCCTCCCTAGATCCCACCGTCCAGATCCCTTTGACACCAGCTTGGTCTATATCAGCTGAATATAAAACGGAATACTTAAGGGAGATCTTTTCCAGTTCTGGTAGCTCTCAAACAGCTAAGCTTCGTTTCAAGACTGTTTTGTTTGTTTTGTTTGCAAACAAATCTCTAGCCTGTACAGGGAGAGAGGAATGGTAGCAAATAACTATGCATATAAATTCCTATTTATCGAAAATGAAACTATTATAGCAACATAAAAATCAATGTTTGTCCAATTATTTTCTGCCGGCAGTACAGTACATTGCAACGTAGTTTCTCATTAGATTAAATCAAAACTGTTCTTAAATACCATTTTACCAGCTGTTACCGAATAAAGGGTGAAACAAACAGTTTGTAGTATCAGATATGTAGCTTTCTGGCACACATCCTTGCCAACTTTACAACAGCTGTGTATAACGTTTAAAAGAAACAAATGCTCTCGATGGTTATTCTTCGGTTTTATTTAATTTCACCTTTTTTTTTTCCCCAAAGTAGCATCCTATATTTCTGCTAGTACAAAGTGAACCCGTTGCCAGTAAAAATGCATCAAAATTCGTAAACTAATTCTTAGATTTTCACTTTTTCATATATTAACAAAATGTGGGGGAAATATTCTAACAAGCCATCACAGTTCTTAACTACTTAGGAGGACAGCTTCTTTCTTCTTGTTGTTGGGGTTTTTTGTTTGGGGTTTTTTTGTCCCCAGATAGAGTTACACGGCGATCGCCAGTGCATACTGAGTGTTAGGTCTGTATGTTGGAGACATATTCAGATGTCTGTGAAGCTTGGGCCCTCTTGAGCTTCTGAATGCTGTGACTCCTAAAACTAATCACAGCTTCTTTCTTCTTGTTGTTGGGGGATCTCTGACTTCATAGGGGCCCTTCTGTGAGCTGCTAATAGTGGAAACAGCCCAAGCTGCTGCAAAATGACGGTGTGACTGTTGTCTGCTTCAGCCTAGCAGGCAATATAATCGCATGGCCACAGGAAGGGTGTCCCAATAGTAAGAGAAAAATCTCAGCCATGGGACAAGTTGCAGATTGTCTTCTGTGTGCTAATGCCAGATCTAAACACTGAGTCCTCCTCTTGCTTTGTCTAATCGCTTTGCCTTTCTGTTTTGCTTTCCTGATTGGAAAGTAAGGGTAATAATAATAATATTTAGCTTCTTCAGGAGAGGGTTGGGGTTTTTTTTCACTAATGAATGTAAAGCTATTATTAGACAATGTGGGGGTGAGGAGAGTAGACTTGGAAGAAGTAAGATTTTTTAAAAAAAAAAAAAGTTTGGGAATGAGATTGAGATCACTAAAAGGGAGGTGAGGGAAAGAAACCCAAAGAAAACAGAGAATGAAGGGTGAAGAAAGCATGAGAAAAGCGTAGCTCAGAGCAACAGGGGAGGTGCATTTGCCAAAGGGAGAATGTCAGGAAAAAACATTCATCTTATTTAATAAACGAGCATAACTGAAGAGAAAAGAGGAAACCATAAAGAAAAATGAAAGAAGTTGAAGAAAGTGGTACTAAGCACAATGAAACGAGTTTTAGACAATTGGATTAAGACGGGGGACAGTAGTTTATAGATTCTTTCACATTCAATGACAACTGGAATCCCAGACTCCCGGCAACCAGTTTAATCATAGTTCATGGCACAAGGACCACCACCTGCTGAGGCTGTGGGTGAAATCTTGCTCCTGGTGAAGCAAAAGGTAAAATTCTAATTACCTCCAGTGGGCCTACAATTTTGCCTCCTGAAATCGGGACTTCTCACAGGAAAACCAGCTGCTTAAATAGACTAAATTCATTTAGGCACTCAATAAGGAAAGGTAAATATTTGAATATGCATGAAAAATACTCAACTTGGCAACAACATAAGGAGCACAATAAATGAAAATTGAGTACAAACCTCAAAATCAGTCTTGATAGGTAAGTGTTATTATTTTAAAATTGAAATACTTTACATGATACTATATATTTAGGCAGAATTCTATAAAAATAAATAAGACAAGTTCCCTGCCTTGGAGAGATTTCATTCTTAATAAGACATAACAAACAAATGCAAGGCAAGTTAAAACAGGTAGAAAAAAAGAAAAGAAAGAGCAAGATATTTAAAAATGAAAAAATTGCAGGTGACAGAAAAAAAGAATAACAAGCTGAAGGTATAATTTAGGATCTATGTTAGGTTGCAAGGAACATCACTTGCTTGTGCAGAATTGTGGAGAAACCCCCCTACATTTCACACAAATTTCAAGTGCACTTTTGTCAGTTGAACACCATCATGATTAAGAGATTTAATTTTTTTACTAACCCATCAAAGTTTACAAAAAATTTCAGGATAGCATCTTTTATTTCTCTCCTGGCAGAGTCAGTTTTTTAAAAAAGTTCTTTGAAAGTTTACAAGAAGAGCCGATTCTTATCCAAATAAAATATCAAATACTCCATCATGAGCAGTGGTTTTCTGTGTAGGTACCAATTATCTGTATGTGATTTTAAATTCCTTTTTCTTTCCTATTGAACATTGAACTGTTTTCAAGAGGTCAGTGGATGGATCAAAAAACCAGAAACATATCCCTTTGTTAAAACTATGTAAAAATAGGTTTCTTGTTAGCTGCCCATGAAGTTTGCTAGTTACTGTGAGTGATGTTAATTAATGTTAATTAATGATCAACACTTTTTAAACCCCCTGAGTAGTTATTCTCTACATTGTTATCTCTAAATACTTTAAAATCTGAATTTTACAGAATTGTTCAAAAGAGATTTGGAAAGGTAAGGCTCAGAGTGAGGCCTTCCTTGGTTGAATTGTTTCTAGAGGACCTTCAGGCAGGCTGTAGTGCGATAAGACATCTCAGGAGAGGTTTTGCCCAAGTTGTTCCGAAGTTCTTTCCTGGTCATAATTATCTGCTATAACGTGGTCCTGAAATTTGGAAAATGGCCACTACATAGTCACAGGCATCTGTCTAACCACTAGGAAGATTACTTGTATATCTCTCTTCCCAACATGGGCAACAATTAGGTATCAGAGAGAGGGGACTGAAAGAGTAAATTAAACAGCTTAAACATTACATTTATGGTGGAAAAGGACAAGTAGAAGGCTGCCAAGTCTTTGGATCCTAGAAGACTTTCTCCAAACTTAAAACTTTGCCATGTGGATTTAACCCAGGAGAAAGGGTAGATCTGAAAGTTCATAAGGAAGGAAGATTTTAATTTAATTAAACCAATGGAGGGATAAAATCATTACATACTGGTGAGGGATTTTAACAAAATACCTTCAATTAATTTAACCTGCAGACTAACTGGTTAGTGATATATACTACATTTTTGTAAAAGGGAACGCACATGCTTGCAATATCATCACAAATTAAACTTTTATTCATATAATACAAAAAGAGGTACTTTTTGAAAGATTAACTCAAATATATTCAAGCACTGGCTTAATACTCAGCTTACACTTAGCATTCTTAAAAAGTCAGTGGATATTAAAACAATTTCACTGCACAGTCATGCTTCATGTAACCTTTTTTTTTTAATATCATTCTTGATCGCTCAAGAACCTTCCCTTGCACTAAATCATCTGAAACTTTAAATCTCACCTTGTCTGCTACTGGATTCTTGGTGATTGTGTTAACACTTCTGTGGATGGCACTCTAGAAATGAATCATATTGGGAAATTGGTTTACAACTGTAGTTTAAACAGGACCGTTACACTGACAGAAATTATGCTTTTGTAGTAGATGAGGTATAATGAGGAGTAGTTACAACAGTGAAGAGATTTTGAAGAGGTAAGGAACATACAATGTGGTGAAATATTAAAAAAAAAGACCAACCAAAAAACCAAACAAACTTCAAACAGATTCCATTTCAGAGCATTGTGGGATGATATCCATTTCAAACCTGTTTTGAAGTCAGTTGTGAAAAGGGTCTCCAATTCCTTCAGCTTTCCCACTAAGTCTAATGACAAATATCCCAGAAGAGGAGAGTGATTACACAGGTCCTCTATCTCAGAAAAGCTTTTCATCTTCATATTTATCTCCTCAAAAGTCTTAGAACTGCTAGATGTATATAGTCAGAAATAATGTTACACTTATCCCCCAGTCGGTGTATCCTTACCTGTACTATTTCAAATCGATTCTCCTTTATCCTTTCATATTTGTCAATCAGATCCATGTGCTTGCAATTCCCTTTAATGCAATTTGTGCATTAAAATTACCAACATCAAAGCAGTAGTGCCATGAAAAGAAAGAATTTCAAAATTAGAATTACAGTTCTATAATTAAATAAATGTATTTTGCTGCATCTCCTGCAGGTAAGGTGGCCCTGGGCAGAAAGTTGATGGTCTGTGCCATTATATTCTTAACAGTGAAGTACCTGCCTGATTGGTTTGTTCAAGGAAGGTGATTAACACTGTGGGCTTGCTGTGCATCTATTTATTTCTTTAAACTGTGGGGTAAAAGCATAACAAGTAAGCTGCAAAACAGAAGCTATTCATACATACTTCATAGTATTGTGTTTGTATACGTTGCAGCCTTTATTTAAGCATAATTGATGCCATTACTCTGGAGCAGTAACATTTCTCTTTGGCTTGGTTATTTAGCCTTCCAAAAACCTGGTCTGTCACAACAGAGGAAGCTGATTCTGAGAGGGAGCTTTCTTTTTCTTTTCATTTTAATACTGTCTTGGAGAACAACTTTTTGGTTTGTTTTCTAATTAGACACTCCCAAAGATCAAGAATTAGAGAGCTTGCTTCATCTTTAAACAGCTGGGTTCCCAGCTGGGTTTATGTAATGACTTCACTAATTTCCTTTCTTTTAATGTGTTTGTTTTCTATTGGTGAGATGCATTGTTTGGAGTTAAGAGTTCCTTTACAAACAGTACTGCTTCCGCTGTTTTAGTTATCCCGCAGTCGATTCTATAGCTCTGATTTATGACCTAACCTATTTTATCCAAGCCTGCTTTATGATGATCTGTAATGGTTTTTAGGCTTTCTAGTTTTTCAGCTGCTGTTTAGTTTTCAGAGATTTAAAAAACGTTCTTCCAAGATATCATTAGAACTTAGCAGAATGTTTTCATATATAATAAAATATCTTTAGGCTAATTTGCTGGGAACTTTAACACCCTCATTAGTAGCTTTCTGTGTGTGGCTTAACAATCTTACATGTTTGTTGTTCACAAGTCCTCAATTCCGATTAAGGGGATTTTGTTGGAGTTTAGAGTTGAGAACTCTTTGGGGAATGTAGTACTATAAAATTTTCAGAGTGTCATTAAAACTTCCCTTTTTATAAAGTTGTATTTTCTATTGTGAGAGACATGCTGCACACCATGACAGAACTGGACGCATTGTATGGTTTTGTATTTATTAATCATAACTGATGCCTTAAGCATGCAATGATAACCTTCTATGAGTGTATGTGTAATTTTTTTTGCTTTGCAGAAGTCTTTCAAGGCAGAAAAATCTTCTGAAAAGAAGTTTCCATTTTCCTTCTTGTACATGGGTCTACAGCTTGAATATTACCCTGCAAAACTCTTAGCTCTCTGTTTTCATTTCTTTAACCATATTCTTATTTCACAGAAAGGCACACTGAAACCAGCAAAATAAATAACAAAACTCTATTTATTTGTATTTTTCTTCTTTAATTTTCCCCTTCTTTTCCCTTTCACACCATATGACAGGATTAATGTAATGGCATGTATTTTCCTTTCAAGGAATTGGTATATATATGGGACCTGATCACATTTTTAAAGCCAAAAAAGCAGGTCTGAGCTGCCTTTCAGAAAGAAGTACAACATAACAAAAGTACGCTGAGGCAGTATTACAGCCCTTTTGTTGAGGGGTGTCCCTCTTCTCTGTGGAGACTGCGCTGACACCTACTCACCTCTTAACATTATAGCCAGAGCCAGCCAAGTGTGGAAGAAGGTTTACTAGAACACTGTCAAGATGGAAACTGTTCACCCTGAGCTTTAGAGGCAAGTTCAGGCACTTTTCTTTTTCATCCCTATCAGCATGTTACTGCCAGTTCCAACTTCAAACTGCCCTTCAGCTGCCCTTGCTCCTTTTCTTGCTTGTTCCCCCATATGCCAACACTCTGCTTTCAATTTAGATCTGACAAAGGTAGATTTTACCTGGAACAGTTGTTTTTGACTGGACACAAGGCAAAGCTGGGGAAAGTCCCAAGACAAATAAAAACCCCTGTCATCCTTTTGTGGAACAAGCACAAAGGCCAGGTTTTGAATTGCCTTAATTTAAATTCTGTGGACCATGAGCCTGCTGAATCTCATGTGTCACTCCAGAAACTTGACTGATTTCTCATAGCCACTATTTATATAATAACTGTATTGTAAAATTTTTAGAGATCCCTCATGGCAATGCACTCTGCCACTGTATAAAATAAGTTTATCTGGAGATTATCAAAAACTCAAGAGTGAAAACATAGAGCTCCTTAATGTAGGCTGCAGCCAACTCTAGTAAGTATAGAAATGTTTTTTCTTCCACACCACATGAACTGTGTTTCTTAATACTTGGAGTGCTTTATAGTCATAGTCACTACTGTAAAAGACAGAATTCTCCTGTGAGATACTAATGTTCTATTTGTAATTTATTGTTGTCTAAAATACGCAGCAGGAATTATGTTTATTCTCAGAAACCAAGTGTTCTCATTTCAGGGTGGCGCTCTTTTGTTTCTTTGCAAGGAAAAAATGCAGTCTATAAAGTAATAATGCAATGTAAGGTCAGAAGTCACAAACATTTCGTCACACAGTCACATTCAGTTTTCAGGTACGTGTTCTGGTTTAGGGACTAGCCATACTGTGAACTGCCACAGGTCCATCTGACTCTGCTCAGAGGCAGCATGGACCTGGCTGGATTCATTAACTCAGGCACAAATGCAAATACGGTTATACTGCCATCAAAGCCAGCTTAGATCCAAAAAGAGTACAGTAGCTTTCATTTGGCAGAGAGATGAAACAAACTGGTGATTTAAACGAGTCCTGCAGTGGCCAGAATGGATGTTTCAGGACTGTGTTCCCAGAATTAGGGGCAGAAAGGAGAACAGTACACTGCTTAAAGTTCACTAGTGTTGACGAGAGGCTATTTGGAATGTCCACACTGCTAAATTAAAAGAAGGCTGGAGAGAGTGCTGTCTAAGCACTGTTCCTTGTTCACTCACACTGTTTAATTGCTAGTTTATTCCCTGGATTTATTTCAGAGGATTTCAGCTCGGCTTTTTCCAAAAAAAAAGTGTGGACCAGGGAGGCTGGTGTTCAGCAACGTGAGCACAGTTGATCACTTCAACCTGGCCCTTGGGTCATTCCCAGGCTGACTTTTATTTCGAAATAGACACTGCTTTATTACTCCCTTTAACTCAGCTGAGACAACCAGAGCTGGCTCCTGTAAAAGGGATTCAAGCCTCATCTTCCAGAACAGTGTCCCTTTATCACTTCCATTAAAGTGTCTTAGTGTCTAAAACAGTGCACCAAGATAGTATGAGAGAGTCAGTAAGACTGGATAGCCTACCTGTTGGGACTTTGTCCTCAGGGAAAGAAGAGGTGGGTCTGAAATGATATTTTGGAAAAAAGATAAGATATTGTATTGTATACTATGTCTTGAATTTGTAAATTAAATGACCTCTGAAAAAGGAAGGAATGCCTTAGGAGACTTAACAAGACAGTACCTAATTTGAAAGTGTTCTCTGTCTTTAAAAACAATCTGTGTGATAATGGGATCAGACCTGCCAAGTTTCACGCTTACGTACAGCTGCTGTTTATGTAAGACTTCTAGATGATTTTTTTCTATCCCCCCATTCCATTTGTATATTTGCTGTCCAACAATTAAATGTATTTGTACAATCACTAGACATTACTGTGTATTTTTTCAGAGGCATGCTTCCACAGTTACTGTTTATACTATCTTCCTCTGCTTGGACTCTTGTGTCAATAAGCTTCTGCATTTTAAAGTTACGCATCTTTATTCTTCAGCAAAAGAGATTCCTCTCCTCATCAGCTTGCTGATTAGGTAAATGTTTAGGCAGATATTCCTCTCACATATCTTTGGCCATCTAAAAATTAAGCATCTATCATGGCATATCTCTTCAACTGTCTAAATGTAGTCACGTAGTCTAAGCCGGTTACCTAGGCTCCCTTTATAAACAATGGAGAGAGATACTTGCAAAAAATGATTCATTCAAATTATTTTAGACGGTTACCTTAGGAAGCCTGAAATAAGATCCAGGAAGAGATGAACGCCTACACCTCCTCTCACAAGTGGTATCAATTTTTTTCAGATCAAGAAACAAAGCTGTGAAAGTTTAATTGCACAGACCCTAAGATATTCTTGTTCAAATAAAATCTTCGTGGACAACTTAAGACCAACAGATCTCAGAACTGGAGCAGTATTCCGAACTTTCTGATCCTCTGCATCTTGTTCTGAACTAAAGATGACTATTTCTCTTTTATTCCTGTTACCTAGATTAAAACAATATCAAGATTAGAAAAAGACAAGAGAGATCAATCTTTCTTTTGTTTTTTATTTATCTTTTCTTTTTTTTCTGTCTTGTAGGCTAAGACCTCCCTCAAATACCACTCTCAGCTGATATTAATTTATGTAATACATATAGAATGCTATAATACTTCTGGGAAGTAGAACTAAAAACAGAATTGCATCTGCTTTCTTCATATTCTTTCTTTCCATTTGCCCAATGACATGTCTTGTATCTGGCATATTGTGTATGTTGCATAAATTACAGTTGTCGTCATGGCTCTGTGACTTCTTGAGAACAAACTGATCTAATACTTTTTATTGCTATTTCTTGATGACCTATTCATTTTGTTGCTGCTCCTCTTAGACTTTCCATTAGCTTAAATTACACTGTCTCAGAGACTTTTGAGCCTACTAAACTGAAAAAAGTTGAAAGACAGAAAAAAACATTGCCTATCATCTTGGGTCTTCTCCACTTCCTCTAGGTCAAATGACATAATCTCTTAAATATTTTGAAATTCAGAACATAAAGTACTCATTTTTTTCACAAACCATGTGACTGTTCTGAGACAGCCGCACCACAGAGGCAATCTTACGAGACCACTGAAAAAGCTACGGTGATGAAAAAGCAGCAGAAATAAAGTCGAAGAGCAGGGAATAACATCTAAATTCACCTCTGTGAATCATACAGAATAATCTTTCCTTGTAATACATTCAGTACCTAATAACAACCCTTCCTCAAGGGCCTGTTTGCACTGTAATGAAAACATTTCATAATGTGGTTCCACTGTCAAAACCTACTCGCAGATCTGCAACGCCCAACACCACCATCTACCTGATCTCCATCTGTGATACATAGCTTAAGTCCTCAGTGACTACATAACATATTTTGTACAGGGAAAACTTGAGAAACATTTGAGATAAAGCATTTGTGATTACTCTGTTACGACGTAAAACAGGTTGTGAGGAGGTATCAGCCTAAAACACAAAAAGACTGTATGGGGGGCACAACTCATATTTGGACTACAGATTTTCAAGGACCGCTGTTCTCATGAAAGAAAAGAGGGAAAAAAAATAACCCACTTCAGAATCTAAAGTGGCCCAAGCCTGAAATGAAGAATACCTACTAAGGACACTATTAGATAATAACTAATAGAAATAGAGACTTAGCTACAGCTTTGGGGAGGCCAAGCACCACTACTGAATGAGTGCTTTAGTGAGCTGCCTATAGAGTCAGACCTTATTATGTCCTCTATCTCTGGCCCAGGAAATCTTAAATTCATTATCGAATGGTGCCATACCTCCCGTAGAAGGGTTCTAGGTCACAATGACCATGCATTGTCCTCGTGTAGGAAATTCAGCTTTAAATCTTCCACTGTTTTTCCCTTAGCATGAGACAGTAAATGAATTAGGTCTCCCTTTTCCTGTGCAGGTGCTGTCAACTCTTCTACCTCTCTTTTGTTCTTTTCAAACAAAAACAGTGCTAAAACCAAGGCCATGCAGTACATATTCTACTTATATTTTTTAAAATACATAGTATGTATTTTAGCATTATGAAAATGTTTAAAAGAATATATATCCCTAGTTCTCTTCAAGATAGTATGTTATCAGGTTATTTGTCCTTTTCAGGGATTTTTACTTGAAGTTCATATTCCATTACCACAACCCAACCTAGAAAATGTGGCGGCCCAACTCCAAATCCTATGCAATATTTGCCTTGCCAGGACATCTGGTTCATTAAACAATTAGCCCAAAGCTGCATGGTCTTTTTTAAGTGAGACAGGACCAGAACTCTTTCACCAAGTTCCCAGACCTAATCTCTCTCCACAGGACTTTGTTGTTAATGATGCAAAAGTACAAGTTCATTTTAAATGGAGTCTGTCTTAAAGAAAAGAACATTTTTATATTTTTTTTTCTGCTTTCCTAACTAAAAGTTGACTGGAAACATTGCGGAATACAGCCACGTAGGATCTTTGAACACATGCTTTACGTTTGAGCATATAGGCTGCAACATTTTTCACTGTTCTATGTTAAATCATGCATTCAGTTGTTTCCATTTATACTGCATCAAAGCAGTTGAAATCCAATTGAAAAGTTTCTTTAGACAGCCATTGTGCAGGAACATGATGTCAATATTAATAAAGGTTGAATTTCCCCTTGGCTCACTTCTTACAGATAAGCTTTTCAATAATACACTGCTTGCACCAAAGGTCTGATGGGACTGGGAATAGTAAAAAACACTAATAAAAGAATGTTGAATGTTTTTATATTAAATTTCCCCACAGGCAAACTGAAAAGCCTACTTAGAGTACGCCAATCAACATGGCACTTATTAAATGTAACAAGAGTCCTGTTACAACAGATCTTTAAAGCCCCTAAATATGAATTAGAAAATAAAGACAAAAGACAATTACAGATGTATTTCTAGATTGAAGCCCTGGACATCTCACCTATACTTACCAACACGACACTATGTTTGATCTTCAAAAAGACTCCATTTTTATCAGCCTGCAGCTATATTTTTATTACTGCTATTTACTGTAGTTAAGAATTCTATCCTTTCCATTTCCAGTCTTTTAAAGTGCATTTTTATGTTTGAGAAAAATACTGTAATTATTTAGAAATAAGTGAAGTCAGTAAATAGGGTACAATACCCACATAACTTTGGGCTGAGTAATAAAAGGAAAATGGAAGCATTTGAGTAAAAGTAGTGACCAAAGTTAGGCCAATTAGAACAAATGCTTCTGTCTTCTAATCAGAATGCGTGCAACTGAGTGCTTGAAAAACATTTCATTGTGAGGATTACATCTGTTTCAGAAAGACTCATCTCTTACACCTGAATTTAAGCAATATTTTCACCCTGTCAAGGTAGTGACAAATATATTAAACTTGTCTGTCTTCTGAGATTGTGAACCCCAATCTGAGATTTTGCCTTGGGCGCAGCAATAAAGAATAAACTCAATTGTTAAGCATAGGGTTTATTTTCTGCAGATGGAAAGAGAAAGGAAAAAGGTTGCAGGACCTTTTACAGGATTGTAGTTTCTCTGTAAACAACTGCCTTAAATTAATCTACATAGCTGTGAAACATTTAAACATGAGATTCGGACGATTTTTCTAACAGTATTGTCATTTATATTAATTTCTACATATTAATTTTGAAAAAAAGATGTGTATTTTGTTAAATAAAAATAATAAAATAACATGTGCAATCCATGCTAACATTAAGTATTTTGTTTGAAGGTGTAAGTAAAGCACAGGCCAATGGTTATCAAAGTCTGTTCTGTGGACTCAGTAGTTTTCTAAGTTTGTCACATGAAAACTTAAATGTCATTTTAAAATGCTGACAACACACTAAATATGTTACTATCACATTTTGATGAGTCTGCACTGAATTCCATTGGGATCTTTCAGGTGATTTCCAATTTATATTGGATCATATGTTAAATAAACAACTGCTATTTGTCACAAAGAAGTTACACATTTATTAACAGGACAAGAGGCAGTGTCTGTCTTAAAATGTTATCCAGGCTATAGAATACTTTGAAACATTAGCTTAGGACAGATTTCTGGTTTCTATGTCCCACAGCTTTAAAAGATATAAAATAACATCTTGCATTTATGGGCAAATACTGAAATGGATAGGATTAGGTGTCACAGCTTCTGAGATGAATTAATACTTGATAAATATTTGAGTTAATGTTTCAATATCCACATTTTATTGTATGAGTAAGACATTTTATTCAGAATTTACTTAGGCAAAAGTTGCAATGACGTTCTATCAGGTATTGTTGGTTTTTTGCTGTAGACTTTCAGAGGCAAATTTGACTGTGTGACCTTTGCAGTGCTGCTGGAGAAATAAGTATTTCCAGTAGCCATGCTGCAGGAAAACTGTATTTCCCATACACAAACTGGAGAATGAATGTTATTGATATCAGCAGATATCAGCTATTCCTCAATGTGATAGCAAATGTATTCACCAAGTAGCAACAGAATTAGCAAAAGGTCATTCTATTTTACATGCAAATTTGAAAGTAATTAGTATTTGATGGAATAGCTGGTCTATAGCTTGTATGGAGTAATCATAAATTCATTCCGCTTGTTAAGTTGAAAGATCAACAAAAACAGACTCATAAAACAAGTTGTAGATTTCAATAGGAGAAATTTCCTAAATAAAGTTCAGTAAAATGTTGGTTAAACCAAATGGTCTGAAATGTTAAGGGATGAAAACACAGAGGAGACTTGGTATTACTTTGGGAAGGGTGATAATTTTGCAGAAGGATGAGCTTGACCAACTGACATGCATATCTGTGTTAAGAGAGATATCAAGAAAATGCAGAGAGCAAAATGTGGAGGAAAGCACAAAAAATTATAAAATCTTCCCAAGAAGCAAAGAATTAAAAATCAAGAAAAAAAGAATCAGACTGATTAAGACACCGCAGAAGTTATTAAAACAGTCCACAAAATAAGTCTTCAAAACCAGAAATGAGGATATGGAAAGAAAGATGTGTCCTATGCAGTTACTGCATGTGTCATTAACTCAATGAATACTTGGCTTTTTAGTAAGGATGTTGCACCTAACAACAGTGGCAAAAATCAGATGAATACTAAGAATAACGTTAAAAACTCAGAATTATTATAACCAAGATGGGAACAGAACACTAAAGTCTTGATGCTCTCAAACTGCATGGTTGTTTTCTCTCCATCCCAGAATGCTAGATGAGCCAATGTGCAGGATTACAGGCCCAGTAGCAGCTTTCTATCAATTCACCAGTGAAAACAGTACAGTGCGTCAAGGGAGGAAGAGAGGGAGAAATCTATCAAGACAACTTTAAGTCTGTGTGTAGTTAGTTTCCTTCCCTTTTATGGAATAACTTTGGTTCAGGGCAGATATAAAGTAAACTGATCTAAAGGATTTTTAATTTAAGCCATTTACATTGGACTTAAGAGTATCTAGGGATGAGTATGTCTCATCTGAGTAAGTGTAATTTCTCAGGTTCTCTGAATCACCTATGACTGCAAAAACTCTTGGATCAATGGATTTTAAGATCCTAAGAAATCAGGATGGTAATCTAGTCTGACCAACACCCATACAATCTCATCATTAATTTCTTCACTGAATGGGTGGCTTCTCTTGGACCAATGACATAGATTTTTAAACATGTTCCCTTGATTGAAAAACTCTTGCTGATAGAATCTATATGTCATCAAATACGTCATCATGTACCAAAGATGTGTCTTATATTAGAGGTATGTAACCATCTGACTGATACTAGCTTCTTACCCATCAAATTGTTCCTTTTACATTTTGCAAATGATACAGCAATACCTCTGTTACAACTTTGGAAAGATTTCATTTAAGAACTAGCTGAAAGCGATACCTGAAACTATCTACAGTTATTAATATACTCAACATGGAAATGATCTGACAACAGAACTGAAATCAGCTTTTACCCATGTGCAAATGCAGCATGAGACAGTTACTGTCTTGTCCTTCCCTGCGTGTTGTCAGACCCTTTTCACTTTCAAATGTGAATTCTGTGAAGCCAAAAGCTGTGAAACTTTTCAGAAAGGCAAGCTGATGTTTGGATTAAATAAACACTTTAAAGATGTTTTCTTTTTTGCTTTGTCCTAGCAGGGGAAAAAAAAAAAAAGGAAAAAAGGTTAAAAGTTAAGATCAGTTTCCTGTGGGGAAGCTGATGAAATGTTTCATTATCTGTGCAGGGAGGCAGACAACTTCAAGGAAATGTCACTAACTTAGCATGATATTCTTAAAGTAAGTATCGTCTCACCCAGGAAAACCACAGGAACACATTATAAGAAAGATCTGTGAAACAAAATTAAAAAATCTGAGGTAGATTTCTAAGGAGGGCATTTTCTTCTCCCTCCCTGACATATAATTAGAGCCCTGCATGGAACAGCTAGGTCAGCCTGCTAAATGAGGGCACTTTATTATTTTGTGGCATCCGATAGAGATAGAAAGATTGAATATTTTAATTTGGAAAAGAACAGTATATATAAATATTAGATGTTTTCAACAAATAGAAGATTACTTTGCCTTTTCTGCCACTATTTATGCTCTCTCTTCACGTTTTGGTAGTGGCATCTGAGCAGAGACAAGGCTGTTAAACAATCAATTGAACATTTGTTTCTCACTTCACGTTGATATCCCTAGAGGAGGAATGTTGTCCAACAAACACCGGTCTTATATGTAAATAAGACATAGGATATCTATTCCCTTTCCCTCTCCTCTTTCCCCCAGTGGGAGCCTGGAAGGGGAAAGAAAGGGAAATTTCTCAGTCAAGACTCTCTTTCCTCATCTACCCCTCAGTCAAGCATATGGACTTCCAATTAAAGAACTAGAAAAACTGTCCCTTCTTTCTGTCAGATAGTTCTGAAATTCTTTGTGAACACTATTACATTTTAAGCTAAATTCTAATTTAGTCTAAGTAGGTGTAATTCTTAACATTCTTCATCACATTTTGCAGTGTCTGATATTTAAGAAAAGCCAATTAAAACTGGGCACCAAGCAGTCGATCAAGAAGAAATCTGATCATATTCACAAAGTTTAACTGCTAATAAAAAATAAGTAAAAAAAAAAAAAAAAAAGCAATCTTGTCCCAAAAGACCTCTCAAGGGAGGCTCACAATGAGTCAGTGATAAAATGGCTCGGACTCTCATGACATTACGCAGGCCTGAGCAAGCCAATCTCTCTGCAATAGCTTTATCAAGGCTGCTTGTTGATTGATAGCAGGAAACTGCATAGTTTTCTGCTTCCTTGTGTATACACAGGATGCCAAACATATCTCATTAAGAACATCTGCACTCTTTTCTCAAGCGAGTTTTGGAAGAGTGCAGAGCAGCAGGGCCAAATGCTGTGCCACGTAAATTCTGCTACCATAACAGGTAGCCTGCTGTACTGCGCCAGGCAGGGCGGCTCTGCAGATAACCAGAGAGGCCAAGGAGCAGGGGTGGTGTGTTTGGGGTTGGTTTTTTTCCCCAGAAAGTGAGGAAATAAATGAGCAAACTCTCAAGCTTTAAAAGAAGGAAGCTGGAAATTGGTAACGATTTCTCTGATTACACTAACACTTAAAATCCTGATGATTTTGAAAATATGTTGCAAAATTAAATTCTGTGCAAAATCAAGAGGTGCAGCACTGTCATTACCAATTCAGGCAATGTCTTAAAAAGCATTCCGGGCATGTGCTTCAAAAAGAGACTGATTTGACTATTTTATCTGCAAACCCTCTGATTTGCTTTACGGTGAAGATTTAAGTGAAACTTCAGTTTTCAAAAATAGTTCAGAAAAAGAAGTTGGCACCACCAAACAATTATGCCACCTCTCCATAGTTCTTGGACAGTGAATAGATACTATATGCAAAAAAAAAAAAAAAAAGGTTCCATGCACACAAGGGCAGGGGAGGAGGAGATGGAATAATTAGCCAGTTGCTATAGTTACACAGATAGAACTAGGACATCCCACTCACATGAAAAGTTTGTCTTAAATTTTCGTTGAGTATTCCTAATATAGCCCTTTTTCTCAGCTTTGAAATTCCGAAATTCTCAGGTTTGCTTGATTGCAGTGAAAACGCCTTTAGACTTGCCACGGAATTCAGGTATCAACAGACAGAAAACTTCAAAATTGCTATGGAAAACTTATTGGGCATCTGCACACCATAAAATAGGAGCATTGACAGAGAAGAACAGCAGATTCAAGACCGAGCTGTCTCACTGCTCTTTCCATTCAATCAGCACTCCAGAAGTTTGACTGAAATTATAACCTCTCTTTGTGAGACTGCTGTCTATTCTGAATACCCTTTTTTCCCAAATACCAATGAGTTTGTCAACTCATATTTTTTTTACCTCCAAGAGCTAACTGTAAATTTCCCTGAGAAACTGGAAAAAGCTACTTGCTACTTGGAGAAGGACACATAGTGCTGGGCACTGCACAGAGGCACTACAGGCTTGGCTTAAATTACTGCCTCAGCATATGCAACTGCGCAAATCATATTAAATTCCAGGCCCCATCCCTGGCAGCGTTCAAGTCCAGGTTGGATGAGGCTTAGATACAACCAGGTATGATCAGCATGTGGAAGAGCTCAGGACTCTCCACGTAGACCATCTTGAACTTCTGTTGTTATCAGTGAAAGAGGTACAGTACTCAAAACCTTCACAGAGACACTTGAAGATAAGTAGTGCTAATAGTTGAACCTACCATTTGCTGGTCATTCTCCAGTCTTTCTGGCTATCCTTAGCACATTCCAGATTTTCCCAGTGGTGATGCAGCAGCTTCATTATCCATGACAACTAAATGTTCCACAGAAACTTCAGCTAGAAACCAGAGTCCTGAAATTTCAGGAAGAACCTGGTATGCAACCAAGCTTATTCTGCAATCTTTTCTGGACTAATTTCCAGATAAGATATATACTGGTTTGTGCTGCTGGAGTCATAAAAATGATCCCCAGGTAAACAGGAAATTCTTTTGAAAATTTGGCTTCTAACTAAAGCTTAGTTTGTCATTTTATAAATTGGCAGTGGTGATGCTAATGTGAGACCTTTGCATGGAAGTTTCCCTAGGAATATAAGGTATTATTAATAGTAATTGCACTTTTATTGATGGCATGATACTTCATCTGTCAAAAGTGGATTAATGCTGTTGAAGCAAATTCAATACTATTCTAATATACATACCAGATACATCAGGCTCCTTTCCTTCTATGGTCTTTTTTCCTCATTGCTTGGTTGCTATTTTTCTAGCTTTTGCTGAGATGAAACTAAGCATATTAAACACTTCCAAAAAAAAAACCCCTACCACGTACAATTCTTCCGCCATGGCTCTATTCCCTAGCCATTGCTCAGAACCATGATTCACCTTTGGAAAGTAAACACCTAATGAAATTGTTATTTTTTTCCAATACTGTAGAGTGACATACATAATCATCCATCTAAATATGGACCAGATGGGACATACCCTCCAGCAACAATAAATGAGAAAGAAACAATTGATAGATTTGTTGAAAATTTTTTTCCTACTCTTTGTGCACTGCATGGTCCACAAATGCATTCTGAGCATTGAGGTCAATGTCAATATATTCTTGTGTTCACTGGAGGTTTGTGTTACAGTTAGAAAATATAACTGTAACACTTGATTTACTTAAATAAGACCAGAATATAGTAATGTAATATGAATAATCCATTCATAAATTTGTCTCCTGTAAAAGCTGAAGGAAACAAATAAAAATGTGTATTATACTCCTGCACAGAAGTACTATCTTTTTTATTACCATCAGAAAGCATGCGAAGCCGAAACATTTATAAAAGCTGGTTTTGAAATGTTTGTGATTGTCAGGACATATTTTTTCTCATTAAACTTGAAATTTCTCTGGTTGAAGCTAGTTCCCAGAAGATTTTTAATTTTTTTTGTGAATTATGAATCATTAGAAGAAAAGAAAAAAATCTGATTTTAAAAAAAAAGATTTTATCTCTATATCTATATATCTATAATGGAGAAAAAAAAATAAAAGATCCATTTAAATTTAAGAGCTCTGTTCTCGGTGAGACACAATTGACATTGGAAGAGGTGAAGAGAAGAGCACTGGAGTCATTTCTGTGCAAACTGTACTGACAAGTAAGCTAGGTACTCCCAAAGCGGAAAAGCACTGAAGGCAGTGATGTAGAAATGTTTCCTCTCTACTGAAGTGTTCCCACAACTAAGGTGATTCACAGAGGTCAATTATATTAGCATTCAGCTCCTTCCAATAAATAAAGTAGCATTAACGGACTGATGTGAAGCTTAGGATCTATCCTTCATGTAAAACTGCAAATTTTACACAATCAACTGCCCTGAGCCCTGGGTGGAGCCTCTAGGCGAAGCAGCAGATGAACGTGGATTTCAATATCACAATCTGAGATGCGAAAGTCTGCATTCCAGCTAAATCCCACTTTAGTCACCTATGTCCTTGTATGGCCCTGCATATATTAGACAATTAGAGCAATTAATTAGGTAACTTGCATTTTCAAACTACTGCAAAATGATGCAGGTTTTGGGTGACTAATTGCAGAATCACCAAGTATGCAATGCTTACTATGAGCTATTTGTCAGGTTTCTGGAGTCCAACCATTTCACAAGTATTCTTTGGGAAAAGGCGGGGGGGACGGGAAAGGTAGATGGGATTATTCAGTTTAATGTATAAAAGTACTTTTTTCATCCTCTATTGATTCCATCTTACTTTATATGAATAGCCATGCTTTCTAATTAAAAAAAATGACAACTCCTATAGTGTTCTCATATGTGCCAATACATCTTAGATCTACATGATTTGAAATTGAAAAAAATATTCATAACATTAACCTTTACCTATCATCTTTTTTGTTACTGTAGGCAAAAAAAAAA
This sequence comes from Psophia crepitans, assembly GCA_013399095.1. Taxonomy (NCBI): domain Eukaryota; kingdom Metazoa; phylum Chordata; class Aves; order Gruiformes; family Psophiidae; genus Psophia; species Psophia crepitans. Next base: position 54,289 of record VWZZ01002233.1, on the reverse strand, counting down.
GAAAATCTTTTGACAAAAAGTGTTTAGTACAGAAAGGACATAATTGCACATCTTCCTTTGGTAATAAATGACTTATCGGTCATTCATTCATTCACTTCATATTAATTGTTAAAAGATTAATCATGATGAACTAACGTATTATTAATATCCACATTATATGTGTATCACGGAAATTCCATTGCAATATGGCGATTAACTAATGTACCATTATTTTAAAGTTAATTATTGTAGCATTAGAAGTAACTATGAAGAAAGGATTCAGAGAATTTTTTCCCATTATTTTTTCTTTTAAAATCATTTTATATTTTATGATGTTAGAAAAATGAATCCAGGGAGAGAAAAAGCAAGAATCTGGAGCTATTTCATTTTATTTCCTTCGTTTCTTTCATTTTCAGCTTGTATTAATGATTTTTTTAAATGCCAAATATCACAGTCCAAATATTCTACTGAAAAGTAACATCTGTCTACTATGAAAATTAATAGTTCTCAACTTCTCCAACGTTATTATGAAGAACGTAAGAAAATTCAAAATTCTATTATTATATTTAAAAAGATAAAGAGCAATTTCTGAGATCCATAGGTACAGTAAATAAATGTATAATGAACAGTCATCTTGCTTATTCTTTTCTGCCTTAACTTTTGCTATCAGAATTTCAATATTCATGATGAATTTTTTTTTTTGCTTTGAATTTCAAAAATAATGCTTATTCAATATTCAGTTCATGTCTATGTGTATGTATACATGCACACGCATACATACACACAGGTCCTTCATGCATGGGGAATAGCACTGTTTGTTTAATTTGAAACTCTGACAATAATTCCAGTTGGAACTTAAGTTATGGGCAACTGTGCTAGATTTTAAATGACTGGATTTTTTTCAATAAATTTTCACTTACAACAATGCAACTATTAAAACCAAAAAAGTTAGAAAAAAAATATTGTGTTGTCAGGGATAAGAAAAATATAAGACATCATTACGTTTATTTAAATCACAAGACATTTAAATAGTATTATTATTTTTTAATATATTAGGATGCTGATGTTTGGGTATAAGAATAAGTGCATAACACTTCTTGGTGTTTGTTTACCACTACTAGTATCCTTTCACAGCATAGGAATCCTGGAATTTTAGGCTTTAGAACCTCAATTTTGAGCCATCTCTGTACAAAAATCCAGTTCATCTGTGGTCTGAGTTGGTCCACCTCTTGAAAATTTCATTTGATTGCTTTCAAAAGAGTTTGAAGAGAAGGCTTTTTTAAAAAGAATTCTCTGAAAAAAAAAAGCAGTGGTTCAAAATGCTTATTAATAAGGAATGTTTCTACCCTATTCCAGAAGTTTCCTATACGACAATCTGAGATCAATGAGATTTCAACTTACTTTGGGTACTTTCCTAAATAATTTTCATTCATTTTCACAGTAAAAAGAAAAAAAAAAATCTTAACTTTGAAATCAATATGAGATGCTATACTACAGTGAAATGGCTATGGGTTTTTTAAAGATGTGTTTGAAATCAGTTATGTTTAAGACTACAGGATCTCTTGAATTCCTTCCCTTGATTTCAGGAAGCTCATGTTTCTTTGTGACTCTGGGGAAGAAGAGAAGAATCATTCCTGGAACAACCAATAGTGATGCTTTAAGTGTTAAAAAAGATGTTAAATATCTAAACTAATTATGAAAGATCATGCTGGAAACATTGCCATACCCCAATATCAAACATGGTATAGAAAACTTGTTAAGGAAATGTCTATATAAAACATTACATTAACCAACTTTTGGAGAGAAAAAAATTCACTCCCCATCTGACAGTTGTGATGACACTGATCAGTAACCAAGACTGCAGACTGGTGGCTGATGCTGAAGTTAAACGCATATGACAGTAATAGCAGCAGTGATGGATGGCTTTGGATCTGCTGAACTGACAAAATGCTACAATGCTTAGGATGCTTAGTTGTCAGTAAAAACAGGCAACATAGGGACATGATATCTGAAGTCTTTACATGACATAATATGAAATGATGGTCAGCACTGAACCTTGACTACTTGACATTAACAGTGTTAATTTATATGTAAGAATCTGCCTACCACAGCTGTGATACAGGTCATTTGTTGAAATATCAACATGAAGTACAAAGTAACATATGGAAGTTGAGGCTGCTGCAGCTACAAAGACATATGAAACAAACTTTTGCACTAACGACCGAGTACGGTGGAGCTTATTTGTGTCATCCTTCTCTACATTTCTTTTCAAAATCAGGTGTTTGTGAGGAAACTATCTCACATATATTCTGGGGGTAATCAAATCCGTGCTATGATTCCTTTTTTTTTTAATACCTTCACATAACTTAGAGGAAATAAAAAGGAAAAAAATCAAACAGATAAGCCAGCAAAACTGGCAACTCATAGAATATCATGATGTGTGTAAGCTGCTTTAGATCACCAAGTCACCATTTCTGTCCATCCATAGTGTTTTCATTGCATCGGCATCCCATAGCTGCCCAGTAAACTCTTTTCCCCATTCTGGCCTTATTGTATTTTTCTGCTCTTTTCTTTCAGTTAAAGCAATCTCCTTCAAACCAAATCCATCAAGTCAGTTTCAGAATTAACATGATTAGTGTCTTCTTTTGTGGGCCATAACCCTTTCCTTATTTTGTCTGTCTATTACTAAGACTGAAAGCCCTTTGGAGAAGATCCATTTGCTATTTTGTGCAATTTCTAGCACATATGGTTTCCATTTTCACCTAATCCTCTGGTAACATCATAGTAAATAATATCAAAATGGGTATGTTAAGCTAGCAGGGGAAATGATTTCATTTGCACTGTTGTATTGGGTGGATTCGAGGCCAAAAGTACATTACTTTTTTCTTTTTGGGCATGGCTTCAGTGCCAGCTCTAGCTGACCCAGTTGTATTTCCTGGAGGAAGCTTCAAGTTTGCACTTGCCTTAGGATTCCTGCACTTACCTGACACAAAGGGAGGCACTTTGTGCAATTTCCAGCAAATCCCTCTTGCAGAGCAGTGGCTGAGAGAGTGATCTGGCATCCTTCCTATTATTTGTCACTCTAATATAGAATCATAGAATCACAGAATCATCAAGGTTGGAAGAGACCTCAAGGATCATCTAGTCCAACCGTCCCCCCACCACTTATTAACCACTAAACCACGTCCTTCAGTACTACGTCTAACCTTTCCTTAAACACCCACAGGGACAGTGACTCCACCACCTCCCTGGGCAACCCCTTCCAATGCCCAACCACCCTTTCCGAGAAGAAATTTCTCCTCATCTCCAACCTGAACCTCCCCTGGCGCAACTTGCAGCCGTTCCCCCTAGTCCTGTCCCTAGTTATCTGTGAGAAGAGGCCGACCCCCAGCTCACCACAACCTCCTTTCAGGTAGTTGTAGAGGGCAATAAGGTCTGCCCTGAGCCTCCTCTTCTCCACACTAAACAAGCCCAGTTCCTTCAGCCGCTCCTCATAAGACCTGTGCTCCAGATCCTTCACCAGCTTTGTTGCCTTTCTCTGGATAGGCTCCAGGGCCTCGATGTCTCTCTTGTGGTGAGGGGCCCAAAACTGGACACAGTACTCGAGGTGTGGCCTCACCAGGGCTGAGTACAGGGGGACAATCACCTCCCTG
>VWZZ01002233.1:7165-50018 GCA_013399095.1 Psophia crepitans | reverse complement strand
ACCGTGACCACTGATAGATGATGGAGAGAGGCTCGGCAATCACATCCACCAGCTCCCTCAGCACCCTCGGGTGGATCCCGTCCAGTCCCATGGACTTGTGGCAGTCCAGGTGAAGCAGAAGTTCTCTGTTCTGTAGAATGAGATTCACTCACATGATTTTAGTTGTATGAAAGTTTAATGTCAAGAACTGCATCTGCTGTAGTAAACAGAGAGAGAGAAATACGTCCAGGAGATGATTCAATCCTCAGTTAGGCATCTCCTTTAGGATGCAACAAATTGCTCCTGGAGACACCTGTTCACTCTTTAAAACCAGAAACCTACTTGACTGAAAATCCCCGTAAATAATTTTACTCTAGTTTTATTTTCTAATCAGCAGCCAAATTTTTCTTTCGCTTTCCTGCATAGGTATAACAAATGTGACTCAGATTTTTATTTTTTCATTGTTTCTCTGAATATTTTTATTACGCTTAAATTTCAATGGTTAATTTGATAGACAATCATCTTTGTGTGAGGGAAAAGTATTTATACTTACCACTAAATGTTGACTTCGCTGAAATCTTTTTTATTGCCTGCAAAAGTAATCATGTTTCTGGTAAACACCTGTAAAATTTGATCTTATACTTACATAGCTGTGTTCTAAAAAGTGGGTGGAGACAGAATATACTTTTAAAATAAATTTATCTGACTTTTATTACTGATCCACTTTCTCCTTCCCAGATTTCATGGTGGGAAGGATCATCCTTCTCAGTCACTTTAATACTGATTAAAATTAGCAAGAAGCAGTTCTGACCTATTGTTTGCAAAAAGAAAATAAGTGAAGGTATTTTTCAGTTTAAACCCAGCTTTTGAAAGAAAAATAAAGACAAAAGTTCAGAGACAAAAACGATAGGAACTACAGATCATTCCACTAAGTATTAGATAGAAAAAGGAGGTGAAAGAAGAGAAAGGGAGAACAGTAATAGGAAAACTAATAGAAAAACAGATCCAATGTGCCTGCATTGATTTTTATGATTACTGTTTATTAAAATGCAGTGGATACAGATTATCTTTCTTTCAAATGCTCTGTATTTATTATTGCTTCATTTGCCTTGAAATGATAACTGCAGGCACTTAAATAAATGGATTCCAACATTGTCTAGTTTGATTCTACCATCCTCGGCTGTGATAAGTACCCCTGTAGAAAAGTTATTTTGAAACTTCTTTAAGCAATGTTTTTCTGTTAATCACAAGATCTTTCTTTGTATGTCTTCTGTAGTGCTTGTGTTACCTACATTTTCTTATTCTAATGGTAGGAGAATATTTTCTAGAATTAAAAATAGCAGTACTTTTGGAATCAAGTTTTACTGTGATTTTATTGCATAATTTATATCTTTGAGTTAGGCACTCTAAGGTATGGCAAAATCACCGGCTCTGCCACAGACTTCCTAGGTGACCCTTTGCACAAGTCCATCTAGGTTGCATCCGTCTAAGTAAATTAAAGGTGGCCAAGCATGTTCCTGAGAACTGAGACCCTCTGGTATGGAACACCCATATCTATGCTAATAAGATGTCTTGGGTTTTTCCTCTCAGGCGGAGTAGATATTTGCAAACTGTCCTTTGGGAATGGTGCCTGGACTTATCTAACCCCCAAACTGAAATCAGAAATTGTTTGTAGGGTGCTAGTTGCATTAGCTATAATCTTGTCAGAAACTGCTCCGACATAGGAACATTTCCAGGCACTGCTTAATTTACCAGTAGAGGTGTATCTTTATGTTCCCTACACCAAATTTCTAAAACTATCGTGTTACAGATGGGTATGCATTACAATTCTAAGAAATTTTATGAAATTAAAGTTAGATATGTAGACACCTATGAAAATCCCACTAACTGCCTTGTTGCATTACCTAATTGCATCTTTAGATGGCTGTGTGCAAGAATGTCTGCCAGTAAAATAGCATTTACAGTTCCTCCCTTGTTTGTCTTGCAGCTCTCAGCAAATGACTACACTGCAGTCGGTGGCGATGGGCTAGGAATCCATGTATTTATGCAGGCTCCTGGTCAGGTTTTACAGCCAGTGCTGAGAGCTCTGTACTATGACAATACAGTCATCATACACCAGCTAGTCAATGAAAAGGTTGCTTACGTATGTTTATGAGTGGCACTAATGATGCAGATGTCACACCTATAGAGTCAGGATTGTCCCTTTTGGGTATGGAAGGTAGGCCTTACTTCATTACTCACACAAAGTACAAATTTACAGTCCAGCATCTGTGGTGTCAGAATTGTTCTCTTCCATATGGACAGCTGCTTTTTCTTTCACATGGCTATGGAATACTGAATGCTGCTGTTCACCAGCTACTTTCAGGTCAGGTCAATTGCAGGTGTAAATCCACCTAGAAAACCCTACAATGACAGTCTGGAAAATCACAATTTTAATATTATTATATTTGCCAACAAGAGCTAAAAAAGATCTTTTGTTTTAGCAGTAATGCCCTAACTGCTGAGTTGTTACGACCTGTATTTCTGCTGTGTATGAAGCTTTGTTATTTTTAATAAATTGCATTTATTTATAATTGACTTAAAACTCTTCTTTACTCTCATTACAGTTCTAAATATATTTTTTTTCCTTGTGTGATCCCACCCTAATGACTTCAAAATCTTAATTCAGGAATGTAGTTAGACTACTTCTCGGAATGTTTGAAAAGCACTGAGGAATGCCTGATGGATGTATCAACTACCGAAGTTTGATATATGAATTAAGATATATAGAAAGATCTCCATAATGAACACAAAAGCCATTTGCATTCATTTCAGAGTGATCTACCAGGCTTAAAAACTTTCCATGCCAGCAGCATTGTGTTTTGTTGAAGTGACAATTTCATAATTGTCCGAGGTGGTACACTTGTAACATCATAAACACACTGTGGAATGCCGTTATTAGAGAGGAATAGCCACATGATGCTGACGAGTAGTTTTCCCTCTTTTCTTCCAAATAAGAAGGAAAGGAAAACATAAATACACAGAATCCACAATGAACGCGGGAATGCAGTAATGGTGTAGGACTTTTTCTGAGTGCTCCTTCTGCTTACTGCTACATGCCATCTCCTATTCTGTGCACGTTGCCTAAGGCAATGCCAATCTTAGTGTTTTCCAGCTCTTCAGTGACTCTGCCTTACTCTGCTTCCTGCACCAAACAAGTCATACGGGCTTGGGTGTCCTTCCTATTTTTTTTGCAGCAGTATTCTTTATCAACAATGTTCAAAAGTCAAGTGCTTAGTTTACAAGACAGTCTGGTTAGATCAATACTGCTAAATAAAAGAAGACAAGGGACCAATACCTATCCCTGCAGGCAAACAGAGTGAAGAATCTTGCATCTATAGTACTTAGGATGAGCAAACGTGTTGTGTCCACATCATGGAGCACATTGTTCTGGAGTTCCTCTGGGATCAGTGTGCTGTTTCTATCAGTCTGGTACTAATCCATGTGTTTTGTATGTCTTGACAAGTTAAACTGTTTTAAACAGTGCAAGGACTTTGCTGCAGCTCAGCAGAGAAACTTTCATTCCTGAAGCAGGAAATTGAAGAAACTGTATTGCATGTTGTGGGATGTGGCATGAGACGATTTGAAGGTTACTGAGGGTGCAAAGTTTCCCACGATATAGCTGAAGAACAGCTGTGGCTGGAGAGAGCCACTCGTTAGATAGACATTCTGGACTGTTTTTTGAGAGACATCTCTGAGATTAATTATCCACTGATCTCTGCTTGGGTATTATTTTGAAGAGAGAGCTAGTTGGAGCAGTCCAGAACAGAGCCAGAGGATGAGCTAACAGCTAAACAGCGAAGGCACAGAGCACAGACTTCCGTTATTCAAGTTTTTGTCCCAGACCTGCTTTATTTAGGAGGGTAGTCACACATCTTAGACTGCAAGCGTCGGGTCAGGCGTGGGGTCAAGGCAGTACATTTTTGCCAAAAATGCTTCAGTGAAGGCCTGCATTTGAACTCTGAAACCTGGATGAGGAGAAAGATGAGACTTATTCACTTGACAGTATGCACCCAGGTCTGCTTCTGTTCTGTGAATAAGCTTGGTGATGCTGATCACACAGAATCCTCCACTCTCTTCTGTCAGCTCTTGCACCAATCTTGCGTCATTACCGTTGGACAGGTCCTTCCCAGAAGGTGCATCATGTAAAACATTGGCTCTTGAGATGTGTAGGATGCCTGAGGTTAGTCTCAGAGCAATCATGATCTTGCAACATCTGAATTACAGGATGTTTGGATAAGCACTGTAGACATGTAAAGTCCAGGTCTCAGGGTATGTAATGGCTTTAATATGTAAAGGCATATGACTGAGAAAATAGAGTGATATTGCATAAAGTTAATGAAGTCTGATACGTATTTGTCAGCTGTACTGACTGTATTAGGCCTACATTTCCCTCTATAACTCCCAGAAAACTGAGGCTAGAGAATTATGCCACAGGAAAGTATTTCTTTGAATTAACAATGTCTTATGGAAGTTCTTCTCTTTTATTTTGTTGGTTTGGGGCTTTTTTTTTTTTTTCCAGGAGAAATCCAGCCAATCTATTCAGCCCAAGTACTTCTGTAAAGAGGAAGAAAAGGATCAAGGAAACAAAGGAAATAGTCATTGACTCAAAAAGCTCATTGTATTTCATATAGCTTTTTCATTAGTTCCCTTTTTGTGATTCTAGGAAATTTTACCCTTTAAAATGGCTTCTTTGTTTGTACTTCCTTTCAGAAAAGAAATGTTTTAGTTATAATTGTGTGTCCTTTTTTAAACAACAAAAATCTTTTCCACAACTCCAATTGCTTGGGTCTTCTCTTTCTAACACCGAGTAATTTGCCTTTTGTTAAGCACAAACCTACTTTTGTGAGAAGTATTTTAAAATAAACAAAGCCCACAACATACACCTGACAAGATTTTCAGGGTGTATGTTGTAAGCAGATCCAATAGTATGCAAACACCTGAACCTCATTTTTAAGATCTCAAAGGTCATTTAAATGAATGCACAATTAAGGTATTTTTATGAGTTTGATTACATCTCTCTTGCGTATGTTTTTGAGGACTGAAGAAGGGGGTCATAAAATATTGCTTCAAAGATAATTCCCTGGCAGTTCTGGGAATGTCATTACAGCATTTACGACAAATGAGTAATGGAGAAGAAGAAAAATGACAGTGTAAGCAACTCGGGACATAAATTTAATTTAAAACTCATAGTTTATGAGTTCTTCAACCACATAGTTGAATGGCCAAAAAGCAAGAAGTAATCCTTATCTAATCCTTATCGGTATTTCTCCTGTGTTTGTGTTCCTGTCATGTAAGTTCCTTGGGGCAGGGAATGTTTGTGTATTGTCTAGCATTGTAATAATTTAGTCTGGATTTAGAGCATTTGGGTAATGTCTTATAACAAAAATAATAAACATAGTCCTACTTTGATATAGATACACAGAGACCAGTGTTACTTTGCAAAGTTTTTCCAACTTGGGTTGGCTACAGTCTTCCCATAGTTGCAGTAATATTACAAGATGCAAACAAGTGTGGGAATGGAAACGAGAAAGCTTTGAAAATTTGTGTCTATAACAATAAGTACCTGTGGTATCCACTTGAAGACAAATATTTGATGCATGGCATAACAAAACAGTCTGCATTACCTATTCCAGAGGAAGCACGGAGTTAACCAGAGTTTAATTTCCCATTCTGCTTTCCTCAGGTAAATGACATTAGAGTTTGATCACAGGTAGAAGAGAAAACATGTTTTGGAATTAGTGTTCCGCTACCAACTATCATACAATGGGTTTTACCCTAAAATAAAAATGCATTTTCTATGTTTTTTTCTGACTAATAATGCCTTCTGAACTATAGCTTTGAATGAGTGAGAAGACCTAAAGAGCATTTCTTTGTTATTCCTTGAAGTCATTCTACCACTTACACATGCAGGCATCAAAATCTGTCATTTTTCATTTTGAGAACAATGTTATGAATTGAAAATGTAGCTCAGTAGCTCAGTTTTCTCAGCATCAATTCCTCCTTCTTTCCTGGTTGTAATAAGGATTGCTTTTGATGATTATTAGGATGGCATTTTGCTATTGCCAAGGCACCGGCATGAACACTGTCATGCTTTCATGAACTCTTTTTTGGAGGGAGAGTCGTTGACAGCAGGAATACACTGATTAAATATATCTGTTTCAAGTAGGTCAGATGTATCCTGCCCTAAATGTGGAGAAATTTTCACTGTAAGTACAAGGGATTCTAGGGTGACTGTTCACACTGAAATGAAACCATATGAATCCCAACTTTCCTGCCTTTTTGAAGAGGACAAGAGACTCCGATGAATTTTTCCACCTTAGTACAGTACAGTAATTTCTTATGAAATAAGAAACGTAACCACAGATCCACAGTGTGTTGCAATTTATGCTTTTAAATTAGTACTACACCAAAGTGTTCTGCAAACACAGGAAAACACACATGGTCATTAGTTTACTCTCAAATCTCCGCTTATATTACTGACTGCCAAGCCCTTCATATGAACAGAAGTCTTACAGAATACATGAGAATCATGAACTTCTGCTTCATTCCCAAAACATCTAGACCCCTTTCTCATATTTTAGGAAGAAATTCAAAGGCACTACTATAGCTTCCGGCAAATATTCTTGTCCCTAAAACACAGAATGAAGAGCAAAGTGAAACAAGACAGTTTCTTTGTTGTAAAATACAGTCTGAGTTGCAGTCTTGTGCTCCAAAAGAGACGTTTTATCTTCTTACCTGCCCAGCCCACACTGAGTAACAAGCATAGAGATTCATGTCTGCAGCAAAAGGAGTTCTGGGATCTGCCTCAAAAAACGCCTATGTATTTTACATTAAAACTCTATTTATTCATCTGGAAAACTTTTCACTCAACAAAGAATAAGACTACAATTTCTCAGGAAACTTCTCTTTGAGAAAAACTCCTAGAGAGGAGTGTTCCATATTATTCATCGGAAATCAACAGAAAGTTTGAAGTCCAAACTGAAGCAATGTGTTTTAAGCCTTTGCCTACATGCCAGAGGAACTGCAGAGTAAAGAAGAGTCCTCATTAGGTATGAGAGTTGTGGTCTTGGGCAGAACTTATCTACTGCAAGACTTAGGTTGAACAAATATTCAAAAAAGCATGTAAGCTCCTATCTAACTTGCTATAGAAATACTCAGTTCTAGCTGAGTCCTGGGAACTATAGTTTCCAAGCTTTGGTTTAGAGCTTAGGGTAGGCAAACAGGTTTGAGTGGACTATAAATTTAAAATATTCTAGCTATTATAAAGGAGAATTGCACTGTCTGAAATTGCAGTAGGATATTACAACGCAGTGGTCCTAATCTTACAGAAATCTTCCATACAATAGTTACTCCCTACTTGCTGTTTTAGCTTTCTTACCGGATACAGGAAATTCATAGTTCTGTGAATTTCTAGAACTTTGTACAGACTTCAGAAATAACAGAAAGGACCATTTGATTTGTCCTGGCACAGTACTTCAGAATTTATGGGTTTCGGGGAGGGGAGTGGTGTTTGGTTTTTTGGTTGGCTGATTGGTTGGAGGGGGTTTTGCCTTTTGCCATCATTTGCAGAAATTTAATACTATTAATTGCAATATTAATTGAGATATGTCTTCTGGAATGTATAATAATTTTCTAAATGTATCCATTAAAATATTCTTTCCTACATTAGACCTGTCCTAACACAAGTCTTGGTTTGGTTTTATCTGTTCATTCCCCTGCTTCTTATTGAAAGAATTTTCCATATTTTATTCTTTAATTTTGTCCTTTTCAAAAATTCAGCCAATCATGTGTTGGCTTCTAGCAGTAATTATATTGCCAATTAATCTTTTCCCAACTTCATCTGAGGCTTGACTTCCTAGGATTTTTCATTCAGTTAGCTCTTTTAACATCAGGAACACTGATAAATAAAATACTAACAACATTTCATTCAGCATCCATTTTGAGCAGATTTTAACAGCCTTGTGGCCAGTGAGTCAATGGAGCTCTGTCTAGTGGCATAATAATAGGAAACTTTAGGATAAAATAGACTATGTTAACAAATACTGCATAAAACATAGTAAACAAATAGAACAGCAAAATTTAAACCCGAAATAGATAAACTGTAACTGTCTCAATGTAAAAAGATCCCATTTGTCATTTGTGTATTTTCACATAGCAGACTTCAGGTTAAAAGAATTTTGTTCTATTCTAACCCTGAACACTAATAAAGTAAGTTTTTCCATTAGATATTGTATAACTGAGCTTTTGTTTATTGTATATTATCATTTATAAAACGTGTTCTAACTATCCCTTTGATACCTTTGCATTGTAAAATTCTACAGAAGAGGAAATATTTTATCTACCTCTCACTGGTTTTATGTAAATATCTACACTGTTTACATATGTACACTGTGTGATCACAAGATCCATTGTAACTGCAAGATTGGGCTGGATTATGAGGTCATCTGGCAAGTCTTAACTGATCATGGTATACACTGTAGTCAATTATCCCATAGATAGAATATGCAAAGCACAGTGAGGTCCAAGAAGAGAGATAAAGAAGGAGAAACTGAAGTTGTCTTGACATTCAGTCTTTTGGTATTGTGGAAAGGAAAAAACAGAAGATACTGGAGGACGGGTAGCTAGTGAGGAATGGAAGTTTTTAAAAAATCTCAGACTCCATCAAGACCACAGAAAGGACAGTGTACTTCAGGTGGCACACAGTTGCTCAAAGGAAAGAGACTGAATTTCTTGTCTTCTGTATGGGTGACAGAAAAAGCATCAGATTAATAACAGAATGGTGAGGCATCAATAAGACAAAAGTAGTTCAAATCAGCATATCATGAACAAATCAAAACCATTACCAAAAGTATGAAGAAAAGGCATTTTTTCAGTTGCTTACATGTTGATTAGGGGTAATGAGCAAGAAGAACTGGAAATTCTCATTGAAAAGAATTTTTACACAATTGAAACAAATGAAATCGGGGGAAATGATTAATGTAATTGGAATACAAAAATGATCTGTTAAAACCTGCTTGGAAGGGACACAATAAATAAAAGAGAAAGGTGCTATGAAGGAGTTGTTATCACCCCAGAATCAAAAGACATTAAACTCAAGAGGCAGGGCTCCATTCTCTGAAATCTGTGACCAAGAGACACAGAAGTATCTGTCTTTTAGGTTTTCTGTAAGGTGGGGTAGAGTGGGGGGAAGCAGAATCATTGTGAAGAATTTCAGTTTGGAAGATTTGTATAAAAGAAATTAAAACACTGGAATAAGTTGCCCAGAAAGGTTGTGGAGTCCATCCCCACAGATATTTAAAACCCAAGTAGGCATGGTGTTGGGAAACCTGCTCTTGATGCTGCTGCTTTGAGCAGGGTAATTGGGTATGATCTGCAGAGATGCCTTCTGACCTCAGCTACCTCAGAAAATCAATGAAATCCAGCAGTTCAAAGTTACTAATAATTATAACTCAACTGAGCATGTTAGAAGAGGTGGATATGACAGAAGGATATGGACACACAGTCTTGTTACAGGGTAACTGTGAGACACCAAGGTGATATAACTTCAAAACTGGGAAACAATACATTAAAGTGTCTACATTTTTGGTAAATATGGGAAAGTATTAATATCATTTTACACGTATACCTCAGTTTCAGCTCTATTTAAGAAGGATGACTTAAGCACAGTACAGAGAATGGCTCTTAAACCTATCTTTCCTAAAACTGGTTAAGTTTTCTATTGAAAATATAAAGCAAACAAGCCCCACCATGGGAAAAAAAACATGAGCTAAGGAAAACAGGCATAAATACAGGTTGGAAATATGAAACAGACTTGTAGCTAGTAGAAAGAAGAAGTCCTGAACAACTTTCAGGAGAGTGACAGGGGAAAAATCCAGCTGTTTTTAAATGATGCTTTATAAACTGATGGATTATGGATGATACTTGTTGGCAACAGCATGGGGCTAGACCCCAAGACCTCCTTTCAGGAGCTAAATATATAGGCAATTTCTAATGACAAAATATATTACATCCAAGATAAGATAATTTTACTTTAGTTATGAGAATGATGGATAAAAACTGCTTAATCGCTGGAATGGTTTAGGAACTTCTTATTTTGACTTAAGCTTGCTTATTACTGCTTTTTGTGGGTAAGCTTTTTGACATACATGCAGGTAAGCAAGGAAAAGACCAATCAGTAATATGTATACTTAGTTTTTGAAAGGACTATTTTCATGAAGTTGAGGACAAGCACAGCTGATTTGGAAGATAACATGAAAGCAGAAAAAAATAAAATTAAGAATTATGTAATAATTTTTAATGATTTAAGAATTTTTAATGATTTACAGTGAATACAGTATAACTTCAACTAGTTTTGGTCAGAAGGGGGAAAAAAGGGGTAATAGGCCATAAATACTACAAAGCAGAAGTTGTGAAATACAAAAATTTATATAGGGAAACCAAGAAGGTAACATTATTGTAACAAAAATATTGGTTTATCCCTTCATGGATGTCATAAAATTGTTGAAAATCATGACAAAAACCCTACAGAACCTGTACTTCCAGTTTCACACCTTTGAGATGACATGCTAGAAAAGCAAAACCACAAGCTTAGGCAAAAGAATTTCTTAATCACAGTGACTTCATTCTCAAAAGAGTTCAGGAGTTACAAGTCTTTGATAAAAAACATTTTTTTAAGAGCTGTTGTCCATCAGTCTGACTTTATGCTTTCTGAGAACTTTGTTGAAATTCCGGAGTGGGATGAGTCCCTCTGACACAGGCTTATCCTGCTTCCATGTAAAAACAGGCTGAGGTGATCTCAGCCCTCATCTAAGAAACCCTGGCCTCCCTGATGCCATAGGAGTTAAATATTTTTCTTACTGAAATCATTCTGATTTACAAAGAATGTACACAAAGAGGTTCCATTACTCCAAACACAGTACAATTAAACAACAGGAGAGCATTTCCTTTCTCACAGTTCTATGCCAGCTTTCCAGACAGCACATCACTCAAAAAGCTCTCCCTGTTTCATTTCTCTGATGACTACAGCGTTTTTCCCTGTTTTCGTTCCTCTTGGTACTATTTTTGGCTTGTTTTCTGACTCTGTCTCTCTTACAGATGCAGAGCTACATGCAAATCAGCCACATTCCCCTGAATTTGTATTCAGTGTAATCATGGGGTGGAAACTTCTACTGTTTCATTAATTATAAGGAGGGTGATGTTTAATTGTTTCTTCATGTTTCCCCGTATGGAAATATTTATCATCCTCTTTGACCGCAAGGAACTCTGTGCCCATGTGTCAAAAATACTTGGTCAAAATATCCTAAATTCACATATATTGCAAGATTAATAAACACACAGTCAATACATGCAGAAGTGATTAACACACTACTCTCAAACATGGGGTTTGGTGTTGGGTTTTTTTTGAGTAAGGGCCTTTTATCAAACAATGTTTTCAAATATGGGTGGTAACAACTAGGAATTAGATGATGTTATTCAACATTTCTGTATGCCTTAGTAAATATCAAAACACCGTTAATACATTACGTTGCTGACATAGAGATTGGCAGAGTGGTACATAATGATGAAGACCAGGAAGTTATAAAGAAAAATTTGGTTTGCTCGGCAAGCTGAACCCATTCAAGTTAAATGCAAAATTATGCATCTAGGTCACATCTAAACAGTAGAAAACTATATTCTGGAAATCAGTAGCTCAGGAAACAATGAAAGGTGTCATAATATCATCATTCCCTGCATGATAGCATGGCAAAAAGAACCGTTTCAGGTTTTTGAAATACAAACAGTTAAGGTGATGTCTAGGTCCAGAAAGGTTGCTCTTCTGCTGGAATACTGTGTTCAGATTTGGTGTTAGTTTGGTAACACAAGTCATGCTTACCACTGGGAATGATTAACTAAAAGAACAAAATAGCAAGAGAATTGGTTTATTTTTCATTTCATAGCAATACAACAGCATAGTTTTCTGGAAATATGATTTATTCAAACTCCAGTTTTCTATAAGCTAACTAAATAGTAGAATTAATGAAATGGTTAATGTTTTTTAACTGAAGGTCTTAAACTCTATCATTTCATGAGTCATTTTTATTGACTGAGTCACATTTTCAACTTTTGTAAAGAAAATCCATTGATTTTTGAGACTTTGGGGTTCAGTCTGGTGCACAGATATCAGATATGTGAAAGATTCAGCAATAGGGTGGTGGTTGTATTCTGGACATAGAGTCCTGCTCTCATTTCTGTAACTGTTGTGATCTGCTTAGGTAGAAGTGCCCCAGTCACTGAGGGTGGACACTTTATCCAGTTTAGTTACACTTCTGAAGGGCTCAGGTGGGAGTTTGGCTGAGTATTCCGTATAGAAGTGGAAAAGGATTATAAAAAAATGAAATATGGACCCGAGTACAGAAAAAATTGAATTTTTCCTTGATTAGGAGCTGAAGATGTCCTTGACAGCATTGTAAATCACTACTGCCTCCCTAGCCAAACTGCACCTGTGCAAGGAAATAGTAATGATGACATTTTCTTACTTCTCTAGCACCCAACAGGAATGTCAATAGCCTGAAATACATGATTCCTAGACTGTGATAATTTCTCTCTCTTCTGAATGCATCATTTTGACTACCTGTTTTGCTTGAAAATATCCATTTAAAAACAAACAAATAAACAAACAAACAATTACCTGCTTCTCCATTAAGGGATCTTTTCTTCATAACCTACCCCGTTCTTCCTAGATCTACCCTCTTGCTCTGTGTGCCATCAGCCATGATGATACGTCTCTCTTATTTTTGAAAGAATGGGAATCATACTGCTTCCCTTAACAGTTTTGCTTTCAGTCTGCTCTGTCACCCACCAAAAAGTAGAAGCCTTCAAAAAATGCCAGCTATAAGACAAAATAAGAAGTGCAGACATAGTTAGGAAGCAAAAGGAAGTTTGACCACCAGTCTAGAAATCTGGTTCCCCAATCTATAGATGGACATCTTGACAAAAAGTCCCATTTCCTAAATCTTTTGCTGAATTATCCCCCAGCGAACTGTACTCACCACGGATTTAGGGATCATCCTGCTCATCGTTTGCTCTTTTGTGGCATAAAACCTCTTGTACTTTTGCCTTCAGTGTGCTAGCTTCTCCAGGGAGGCTGAGGGAGCCTTCACCAAGCTAAATTAAAGACTGGTGATCAAAGCATTGTTCTCGTGAGTGAGTTCACTTTTTTTCATAGTGAGGACACTGGAACCCAGGTATCTCCCTGCTTTACAAGTACTTCAGATTATTAGACAAACAGTGGAGACCATCACCAGTTTATCTGTGTTGATTTTTAAGAATATAATTGGCCTGTTGTTTACTAGGCTTCTTCTGATGACACTGATGGCATGGTTCATTTAGTCCAGTTTTTGTCTGAGTAATAGAGTTTGAGTTAGGATTTATAAATTAAGCTAGAATGAACTACATTTACCTTTATATATGTATTAAGCAAACATCTACAACTGAGTGGGTTGTCTAGACACTGCTTATACTCAATGCAGGGAGACAAATATTTTTAGGGAGCCATTAATCTTACCTATTTGAGATGTTTACATTGGGATGAGATAAACCAAACCCTGGAAAAGGGTCTTGTACTCAGGTGCTTATATTCATTGCCCATAAAGACAACTGAAGGTGACTAACTCTGGTGTAAATGTCTATACTGCTGGTGGTGCCACATTTGCTCCAAGGACTCAGCATTAGTGTCCTCCCTGGAACATACAGATGAAACACCTGCAGCTCAAATGTGGCCAGTCTTTGTATGAACATCTCCCAATGGATAACCCAGGTGTCCTCGTATTGGGTTTGTGTGGCAAGGTTTTGGTAGTTGGTGGGACTACAGGGGTGGCTTCTGTAAGAAGCTGCTAGAACTTCCCCTATGTCCAATAAAGCCAACGCCAGCCATTTGAATTCATTTGCCCAAGTCACATCCGGTTTGCCTGTGACAGTAACTGGGGAGTGATCTCTCCCTGTCCTTATCTTGACCCACGAGCTACTCATTTTATTTTCTCCTCCCATCCAGCTGAGAAGGGGAGTAACAGAGCGGCTCTGGTGGGCACCTGGTGTCCAGTTGGGGTCAGCCCACCACAGCCCAGCTCCATAATTTAGCCATTCAATAGTTGAAGGAAGGGCATGAGTCTGCCTGGAATTAAAGTTGCCTAAAAAGTCTCTTGTGAATGCTGGGTTCTGACATATGGGTTTTCTAGACAGTTTTCTTTGATGTAAGTGCATATATCCCACTTCAGTGAGATGTGTAATCCCAAAGAAGTGCTCTGTGTCTAGTCCAAAAATATTTTCACATTTTCCTACTCTGAACGCTCAGTAGTTTTAGAAGGCTGTATGATAATTTACTGATGCATCACAACTGTGTCAGTATTAAATATTATTTGGGATAAAAGAAAAAATGTGGCACAACTGTTTAATTTTGACATAATATCAAATAAAATGTTATGCTTTCATACTTTTATAGCTACAAAGTATTGCCTACTTTTTTAAAGAAATTAAACACATGAAGCAGATGTCCTGTGGGAACAATCTGTTATGGTCTGGCAGCAGATTCTCTTTCACTAGCTTGAGATACTGTAACTGAAACATGTACATAAAGTTTAACTATATATGTAATTATGGTAAATAGTACTTTATCAGATTTCTAGTTATTAAATATCCCCTGAAGATTTAACTGTTCTTTGTGCTTCTCATCGTTCTACCATTATCTGTACACTGTCTTTTTTATTCTATATTATTGATTATCTCAATTTTGCAGTATTTTCTGGCCTTATTATTGCTATAGAATCTTCTTGGAAAATGTTATCATCTTTATAGGTATGAATAGGTATTTCTGAATAACAGTTTTTAAGCAGAAATACGTGACTGTTAGACTTGTTAAGAAACTGTAACATTGGTGTTTATCTTCTAGACATCTTTGCTCGTTGTTGGAACCATCAATCTCAAAATTGCACACAACAGACATGGGGAAAATGAAATGCTTAACATCCTCACAAGCCAAAAATCAGAGCAGACGTTGTCAGCATGAAAGGAGAGTAAAGTTTATATGCCACCTTTCAAAGAGTTGTTCTGTGCTTGACTGAGGGAATAGATGATTCTCGTTTTGGGGCTGTTCATATGAGGTCTGCTCTTCCTTGCATACAGCTTTGGAGGGAGAGAGGGAGCGACACTCGTTTTTAGCTAAGGCAGTCACCATGCACAAAAGAGATCTGTTAAGTTGAAATGGAGCAATGAGATGAAACCTCTGCAGGCACTAGGCATGTATAGAGTTAGACAGTGCCTACAAGGGAGGTCTGAGGACTTTGTTGGCATCTAGCGGACCTAGACTGTAAGTACTGTGATGGAGTATGATTGGCACTGCGTGGTCTCTCCATTGTCTACATCGCAGTACAGGGTATCATCGTTGGCGGGTCCTTCCTCAAAACCAACATCAGTAGTATTGACACCAAACTGCCTCTAGAAATTTGGCATGAAACACGTCAGAATCTGGAGTCCCTCAGCACAGCACAGGTACAGTGCTGCTTGCGTTTGCTGCCTCCACAGACTCGGTATTCTCCCTCTCGTGCGTCTAGCGACACAGAACAGTGTCCCGTCCACACAGAACAGTAAAGCTGAAGCTAAAGATGGAAATACTTATTTAGTGAGATTTAATTCAGGCTTTTAGTTACACTAAATGGTTACAATCAAAACATGTAAAATGCAACCCTACTTGATCCCTGACCTTTCTAATGACTTAGTTCATCTTATATAGAATTCCTAAATTCCTAAAAGATCCCTCAGCCTTTACAGCTGTGGATCCTTAAAAAGAAGCCCTTAGAGCTTGGGCTCTCAAGTTAGCTTCAGATACAACTTCCATTGTTTTTTCTTTTTTCTTTTTTTTTAATTTTGGGTACCAGTGACCTCTTTTTTCAGAGGGTATCATCAATACCCCGTCAGCTCCAGCTAAACACCTCTTTTGTGTCCCTTTCTTTCATCACAAACTTATCTTCTTATTCAGTATAACTTTTTCCTTGATTATGTGCATCTCCACTGTAAACTTTGGTAACAAATACAAGTGGCCTTGATCATTCTAAATGAACCCAGGGTTCTTTACTCACATCACTGGCCTACCCAACTGTGAGCTATATAAATCCCTGGCTCTGGGTGCTCTGTGTATTTAGAAACTATTACTCCTTTGTTCCCATTTAGCCCACTGGCTAACTCCTACACCAGTCCTGGCTGTTTAATTCAGTGGTTTGCAATCTGTGCTGCACAGAACCCTGGGGTTTCTCCACAAACTATTTCTAAAAGGTCTATGAAAAGTAATTACAGAAAACAAGCCTATCATTTCATGCGCTGGGTTTAATTTGCTAGCTAAGGGTCCCATACTTTCAATGGACCTTTTTAGGGGACTACAGTTTTTAAAAGCCTTATTGAAGTTACTTATACATCACATTAGACATTATACAAAACAGCTGTTATATTTTTCTGTTAATCTCATTATCTCTTGGACTTTACTGACTTTGTATAAAGACCCTATATAGCATACTATTAATGAAGGTGGCAGTCTCAAGAATAAGTTGCTTTCCACAGCCATGGCTAACAGAAAAGGCTCCCCCCCAAAAAAGTCCCACATCCCTCTATTGGGATTGCTTTACACTTACTTACAATTCTGTCTGAACTATTAATACATGTTGGTTTATAAATAGCTCTTAGAAATCTATTTGTTTATATCTCTCATAATGTGAGTTCATAGATATGTGCCTACTTTATTTGCTGTCTAGTCTTTTCTTAATAAATTATTTGTAATAAAATCATTGTATTTTCATATACATCTTTCGTTCCAGTAAATTATGCTGCCAAGCATCTAAATGTGTCATGATACAGTTTTTCTCTGAAATCTCAAAAGAATAAATTGCACACAGTTTAAGAAAAATGAATTAACAGTTATACATGACTGTTCAAAATGGCATAGTCCATCAGCTTTCATTTGACCCATTATGAGGCAATTTAGAGATTAAAATAGCTCTAGAATTTGAGGTCAACCAACATTCCTGAACATAAGGATTGAGAAAAAAATAAATAAATTAAAAAGTGTCAGTTTGGTGAATCAGAAAAAACAGTAGTTTTGAAACAACATACCAAGTTTCTTTCAAGCTCCCCTGATCCTCAGCTGGGATACGTTTAATTCTCATGAGCAATGAAGTATGAAACATCTTCATAATAAAAATCTTATGAGTACAGTTGCAGCTTCACACTGTGGAGAGAAAAGCATGGTCCCAACCAGGCTGTGAGTATCTCGAAGTACAACCTCTCTGACAAACAGCTTATCACACACCCCAGTAGGCTGTCGTCCTTGTTCTCTGCTCTGGCAGCAAATTTTGTCCTGTTCTTTGAAACAGGAACTATTTTAACATGTGAGATTTAATGCAGGACTCAGATGGTCCTTAGAAATTGTCAGCCATAACCACAAACCTCTTCTCTGCAGTCTCCTCGGTATATTTTCCAACACAGCGGAGGCAAAATATGGGCCATGTTTGTTGGTGACAACAGAGACCAGGCCAGATGTTCAATCAAGCCTGTGTATAGTCATCCCTGACAGGAAGAACTTTTCACCCCCTGCATTTTGTCTTCTAGTAGGCTAACTAATTTTTAAAACTGCCAGCTTTGACACCTGGGCTCTGCTGCTTCAAACTATGGGGTTGTGCTAACTTCGCAATTAAGTCTCTTACGCTGTAGGAGAAGTTGTCAATTAATGCCAAGTAGTTTAGTAAGACACTGACATCCCAAAAGTAATAGTATTTTGGCTTGACAGGTTTTGATAGGGAGGTGGCAGCCCTGTTTAGCTTGTCTGTTCCCTAATTCCTGTTGCTCCAGGGAGAATGATGGTAAAGACTGTCTTCATGGCAGGACTGGGTATACTGTATTCCACTTCCTTTTACGAGTAGTAAATGATTAGGGTCTTAGATTTTGAAAAGTATATTTTATCTTTCAGCTATAAATTATTCCACAAATTGAAGTAGCTTCATTGTTTTTCTAATTTCTGGATAACTTTTTCTTGACTTGAATGTTCCTGAAAAGTTAGCACTAAGAAATGGCTGTAGCGCTAACTTATAGTCTAAATGGGAAAACAGAAAGAAAAACAAGAATGTCAATGGTTTTCCCACAGTTTTTTGCTAGTATTTTCCCTACTTGTAGTAGAGAAAAGGAAACAGGGTTTTAGAAAACATTTATTTTCTTTGGCTTCTTTTAATTTAGGGAGGAATTTGTAAGAGTCTCCACTTCCAATTTACTAGTAAGTAATTCAGTTCTCCATCCTGATATGATTCTGCAAAATTTGGTCATTTTAGCTATAGAATATGTTTGTGTGTGCTCTGAAAGTTGTGCTTGGTAAAACTTAAGGAAAAACTAACAAGTGCTAATGATTTTGGATACAAGTACCCTAAGATTTCTGAATCTTAAAACAAACTGTATTTTGAAAAAGAAGGCTTTCATCTTGTCATATTAGCTATAGCAACACATTTCAAGACAAGTAGATGCTTATTTCCCTAAATAAACATTTCTTTAGTGAAAGGTACTGCAGAGCAGTTATATACCCTATTTGATTGCCTAACCTCATTTCAATGACAGAAAGGGCAGGTATCATTTCTTTTCAGACAAAGGAATATTAGGGGGTTAAAACTGTTGTGGCCACTGCTCTGCTCAGATGGTGTGAATGGGGAAAGCAAAGTGTTTACTTTAGAAAGGAAAAGTGCAATAGAATACAATAACAAATGATAAGTATTCTTTAAAATTTTAATCTGGTTGTGGTATTTTATAACAAGGACATAACCTTCTGCATCATTGATCCTTTCCATGAAAGGAAGTTGTGGTGAGCTGGGGGTCGGCCTCTTCTCGCAGATAACTAGTGACAGGACAAGGGGGAACGGCTGCAAGTTGCGCCAGGGGAGGTTCAGGTTGGAGATGAGGAGAAATTTCTTCTCGGAAAGGGTGGTCGGGCATTGGAAGGGGTTGCCCAGGGAGGTGGTGGAGTCACCGTCCCTGCGGGTGTTTAAGGAAAAGTTGGATGTGGTACTTAGGGACATGGTTTAGTGGGTAATAGGTGGTGGGGGGACGGTTGGACTAGATGATCCTTGAGGTCTCTTCCAACCTTAATGATTCTATGATTCTATGATTCTTCTAATCAGTTTCAAAGTTTTAACCAAAGTGTTGACTGTTAGCAAAAGACAAACCAATAACATGTTATTTAATTAAGTTCATCTTTCCAACTAGTCATATGGAACTTATTAAAGCTATTACAGAAAATATTGCCTGCCTACATGGTAAAAGCAACAAGATACTACTTTAATGTTTTTATTACTAATTTCGTATGAGTCTAACAAGAAAACCTCAACAGTTTTTTTATCAGACTTACAATCCATTTGACTGAGTTAATCAAGTTGAATTACAGGAAATGGAGACTTCTTTTCTCTGGAAACATTTTCTTTCCTAACTTAGTTCTTAAATACGCTATTTTTAATTCTTGCACTGTCTACTTTTTATTATTTTAAAAACAATGTTTTGGTAAACAAAACATGTAAACAATGTGTCTCAAACAATACCTAACATCCCTTCTGATATGACTGTTGTTCTTATTTATTCTTATTACAACATCACCGCCACATTTTTTCTCTCAAGTATATTAAAAACCCAGCCTGACTTCATTGAAGTCTTAGAAAAAAACCTAGATATTTAAACACACTTATTATCTTGTTTATGAACATCTTCTGTTTTACATATTGTTGTGGTTTTACCCCAGCTGGCAGCTTGGCACCATGCAGCCACTCGCTCACTCCCCGACAGGGGGATGGGGGAGAGAATCAGAAGAGTGAAGGTGGGAAAACTCGTGGGTTCAGATACAGACAGCTTAATAAGTGAAGCAAAAGCCATATGTGCAAGCAAAGCAAAACAAGGAATTCATTCCCCACTCCCCATGGTAGGCAGGGGTTCAGCCATCCCCAGGACAGCAGGGCTCCGTCACGTGTAACGGCTACTTGGGAAGACAAATGTCATCATTCTGAATGCTGCCAGCCCGCTGCCTTCTTCTTCCCCCAGCTCCTTATATGCTGAGCATGACATCATATGGTATGGAATATTCCTTTGGTCAATTGGGATCAACCTGTCCTGGCTGTGTCCCTTCCCAACTCCTTGTGCACCCCCAGCCATCCTGCAGGCAAGGCTGTATGAGAAGCAGAAAAGGCCTTGGCTCTGTGTAAGCACTGCTCAGCAAAAACAACAAAAACATCTCCTTACTACAAAAAACTCTGTATATTATCAACACTGTTTTCAACACAAATCCAAACCACGGCCCCACATTAGCTACTATGAAGAAAATTAACTCTATCTCAGCTGAAACCAGGACACATATGCATTAATCATAGAATCATAGAATTGTTTAGATGGGAGAAGACCTTTAATGTCATCAAGTCCAACCACAACCCTAACAACACGAAGTCCATCACTAAACCATGTCCCTAAGCACCACACCTACGCGTCCTTTAAATACCTCCAGGGATGGTGACTCAACCACTTCCCTGGGCAGCCTGTGCCAATGATTGACAACCCTTTTCAGTGAAGAAATTTCTCCTAATATCCAATCTAAACCTCTTCTGGCACATGTCCTCTTGTCCAATTGCTTGTTACTTGGGAGAAGAGACCAACACCCACCTGGATACAACCTCCTTTCAGGCAGCTGTAGAGAGCGATAAGGTCTCCCCTCAGCCTCCTTTTCTCCAGACTAAACAATCCCAGTTCCCTCAGCCGCTCATGAAATTTGTTCTCTAGGCTCTTCACCAGCTTCACTGCTCTGTATTAAAAGGTTAATCATTCTTATTAATGTTTTAACAAAACCATGTCTTGTTCCTTGTATTGAAAATAAGTCATCACATACTCATGTCCATGAATGTATCACAGAAACCAACAAAACTATAATCTTCTTAAAAGAAGACTTTATTTATTTTATATTTCCATGGACATTGTTGTTAAAGGCATTAAATAAACAACAAATGTCATCATGTATGTAAAAAAAGGATATAATTCTGTATCAAATTCTTTAGGGTTTAGTATATTTCCTCTGGAACCCAAGCAGTGGGCTTTCTAAGTATTTTTGCAGAGATTTTTCCTGTGTTTTGCAGCAATCCCAGACTTTCAGAAAGCACACTTAAGTTAAAATATGCAATCTTGAGATATGAAGTCTGTATTTCCTGTTTCTCTGATACAATAAACATTGTCTACAGTGAATAAACATTTTTACTGGAAGAGCCTCGGAGAAACGAATGACCACTTTTGTCATCCTGGTAAATTCTGTCAGGGAAATGCCCAGACCAAATACCACTGGGGAAAAAAAAAAGTTCCTTCTCAGAAGGCATTTAGGGGTGGTTCTGTCATTCCTCCTGCAGTTTGACTCAGACCAGTTTTTGCTTGTAGGAAGCAGTAACTTTAAGAACTGGGTGGGAATGATTTCAAACTAAGAGTGCCCTTAGAAAACAATTAGGCAGCTCTAATATGGTTAGTTGCATCATTTCTCTGTACACAGCACTCCTGAGGTTTCAAATTCAGTACCTTTTCAATGATTTTTTGTTGTTGTTCTGAAGCGGCCTTTCTGGCTTAAGGTTTTGGAGAGGAATGAAAAAAGAGCCACCTTAGTGTGTAGTTTTACAGTACAACAAAGTTGATCTAATTGCTAGATTCTACCAAAAGTGAGGGGGACAAGGAGATATACCTTTTTCCTGCTTTCTGCTGGTTTTTTCCTTTTGCTTTTTTTTCAGCATTTACCTGACAGTTTAATGATCTGGTTCAGGAACTTGTGTGGGAATAAAATCAACTCTATTGAAAGAGAAAGAGCAGAGAGGGGAAGGGGNGCTTTTTCGGCTCTACGATCATCAAGGAAATGAAGGGAAGGGAAGGGAAGGGAAGGGAAGGGAAGATGGAGGAGACATGAGTCTTGTTGGAGGCTAACAGACCCATTTTGAAGCCACAGTTCTTAAAGTACCTTAGCTACAATGTGCAACCATGGTCCTGTAGATCAGGTAGTTCAGGTGACTGCTGCACATGTCCAGAAGTTTGAGGAGGCCACCATTTCACTGCTTACCCACTCATCTCCGTGCTGAGTCAGCTCCATGTGGCACTGAGGGTGAAGGCAAAGCTCCCCTTTCTTGGTGAGGCTGCGCATTGCCCAGCAGCCTGCCTTTCCACCAACACCTTTCACTCTACCGCATATATTTTCCATCTCAGAAAGTCTTCTGCCATCCCCACAAAACTTACTTTTACCACTGACAGTGAAGAGGAGCAGCAAAGTAAGTGACTTAGTTCCCTGACCTTGAAACAGTACACATTCTACTTTGCCTCTACTGCTGGGAAGCCTGGACCTGGTTTTGAACAAAAGCAATTATACTGATTTGGAATGAAAAGGCATTTAAAGCTCTTTTGACACAGCAGCACAAAGGGAGAGGGTCAGTCTTTCCGAGATTTGAAAATGTTCCCTTCTTTCCTTTCCATTGCCATTTGTGAGAGAGAGTTGAGAGAACCTCTAATGCTAATGATCGCTGAGGAACTCTCTTTGTTAAGAAGATTTCCATAATGCATACTTCTTCTGAGGTGTCTATGTCATGATGTGATTCCTTCTGCCAGCTCAAGCGTGTCCTCTATCCATGTTCAGAGGCAGAAATCAATGGTAAAGCAAGCTGAGTGAGTATAATGGAGGCATTCTTAGCCTCCGCAGCTGCTGAGAGCTCACCCATTGTTGAACCACTGAAGAAGAGTCCAGTCAAAAAAAATAAAAAATAAATCCCAACACACTATCTGGCAAAGAAGACTTTTCTTCCATTAAATGTGAAATGCAGCAAGGGATAGGACAGAAGAAGATATACCTGGGTGAAGAAGTGACTCTCTCATGTGTTTTCGTGTATGAGAATGAGGCAGGGATATACGAAGCACTGGAAGGTATTGTGCTCTAACCTTCTGCCTGCTTCCTCGCCTGATGGCACAAAAGCCAAGTGAACTTTAAAACATGGAGAAATAATGTGCCTTTATTTTCTAATACATAAACCGCAATGGAATCTGTAACACATTATTTTAACCACCGCAGAAAACTAATATTAATTGCAAATAACACCGAAAGTATGTGAATCAAAGTTTATTCTAGTCTGACTCAGGAAGCAAAGGAATTCTCTTCACAATACTAGCCTTTGTTTCCCTTACAGCAAAACATACTTGCATTAGTCATTTATGGTATTAAGAAACATTGATAATTGCCTTTTATAGTTTTTCAAGCATCACAATTTAGTACACCTATAATTGAAAAGCTGGATTTTGCAATCAAAAAGTAGAATACAGAGAGTGTTGCTATGCAAAAGTGAAGAATTTCCTCTTTCTTTAGCTTATTAATTTTCAAATAATGCTTTAGGGCTTGTTGTGATAGTTCTTTACAAGGTAGTAAATATATAACTAAACAGACTGTCTAGGCTGAAAACTAATTACCATTAGAAACTGAAGCATTTGGGCTTGTTATTTCTGCAAATCAAACAACTCTGAATACAATCTCCATATTAAATAAAATGTTCGGTGAACCGTGAAGCTCTTCACAAATCTGGACCATGTTTTAAGAAGCCCTATTTTTTTTAGTCATATTGTCATATGCATGTCGTTGCAAGCAGAACAGTTGGAATATTAAAATATTTTTTATATTGCAAGGTGAGGACGAAAATGAAAAGATTGTGTTAAACCCTGGTTTTGGAAGTTTTTAAAACTTACCAGCTAGGAAATAAATATAGAAAAGGAAGTGTATACCTTGAAGTCAGATTTTTTACACATGTACAGAAACGATGACAGGGAGACATATTCTGAACCTGCTATCTCATTCCTCTGTCCTGTTGACAGACACCGTAAGGATAGTAAAGCTATAATAAGGAGTATTTGTTATGTGTGCCTCAGAACTATAATGAAGTTTCATATATTAGCATTTTTAAAGCCCGTCCGTTATATAGCTAATATTTAACAAAGTTCATAAGACTAAAACTAGGCAGATTCTCTCAAAAAATAGCTATTTATTTCCAGAGCTGAGTTTATTTAATGGCAAGAACCAAGGAGCAAACAACAGGTATATAAATATATATTTTTATATATATAAGCAACTGTTTTGTTAAAAAAATTGAAAGAAAAAGAAGAAAAAAAGAATCCACACAGAAGGAGACTAAAACCCACAAACATCCCACACCAGCAAAGCATATAAGGGGTGAGGACAGAAGTAAGGCTGTTTTTGGAATCATTCTTCAGACTAATTGCCTGGTACGCTGCCTGTGTTTCTGTCAAAAAACATGAAAGGAAAGTGCTGACTGATTATATATATTGGAATATCAAATTAGGATATACATTCTGAAATATATGGAGAGAATAAACTACACATATAATAAGGCTGCATTTTTATCAAGGATTTCTGGTGATGATATAAACCATGTAAGGGAATTCAAGTGCTTTTACACAGCAGCTGTCATCTGATAGCTGAAATAAAATATAACTCCATGTACAAAAAAAGAGGGGAAAAAAAGCAAAATGAGAAAACAGCTTTAGATACCCACAAAGATAAGCAATGGTACAGAATTGCATGAAATCTTGTGATCATAATTCAACTCAGTGTGTTTGACCATCAAAGGCCGTAATAAATTACATCTGTTGCTTTGTAGCACCTATAGCAGTTAAGAAAGTGAAACAATTTAAATGTATAACCTCTTCTTTTCATGCACTCCATCCCACATGCCTTTATCCAAGCACAGTGATTTGTTTGTTCAGCTTTGTTAGAGTCTAATTAAGATTGGAACTTGATGAGTGCTCATTGAATAGAATTCATTCTGGATAAAATAAGGTAGCAATACTTATTGGTGAAGAAAAATAATTGGAGGACTGCACAGAGGGATTAGCTGCTTTGACTAAAGTCATACACTCACCCTCTGTTACAGGGTTCCTAGACTGAATATTTCTTGAATCTTCAGCTGTTTCAAAATGTTTGGACAGGAAAAAGTAAGTGCTATAATTACGGGGAATGTGTGCTGTATTCATTACACAGACAAGAAGCCGAATCGTTGTTTAAAGCAAAAACTTGACTTCACGTTAGCTATCAAGTGTTCGTAAAGCCTCTCCTCTCCTTCTTTTTCTGCTGCTCTTTTCCCCAAAACAGCTGCAGTCTCTGGGAACTGAAGGCCAGCTTTCCCAAAGAGTTAACTTAAAACAACTCTTAGACACGGCTTTTCAGCACCCATTAGCCCTAATCGGGGGTGGAGATCTCCTCCAAAAATATATCATATAGGAAGTCCAAGCTAGCTCTCCAAGGTCAGAGACAGGGCAACCTCATTACTGTGTAAATTAGAGGAGCATAGCATTTTGAAATATCTCACAGGAAAAGATTCAAATAAACCCCAGCTTGTGTGATGGGAAGAAAAGAGGATAGAAACAAAAAAACCCCGTAAAATAAAGCTCAAACTGGCAGACTTGAAGATGGCATCAGCAACCAAAGAATGCAAGCATTGCTTGATATGCTTATCTGAATATAATGTCTAGAATACCCAGTTCTCTTCTGTGTTGACTTTCTAATCTCCATTGTGTTTTGTAATCGATATCATCATTAGAAAAGTCTCTGATTAACTGATAAACATTTTTTTTAAATCTGTTGTATCAGTTGCTCTTTTGGAAAGCACAAATCAGGTTTTTTTCTGAAAAATGTCCTAAACTGCCACATGAAAAAAAAAAAAAATCATTTAAAGGATCAAAGTGCAGTGGCAGTTTAAACTTGTGGAAGCAAAATTATGAAGATGAATCAAATGTATGCATTTACAAATGAAAATTAAGAATAGAAGAATAATAAGGCATTCACGTCTCTAATTACTTTTCAATATTCATCTTTCATTCTGCCATATTTAAATAACAGATCATTTAGGAAACATTTAATGTTAGAAGTGGTCACTATAACATACAATAGGTGATGGGTCTGGACATAAGGAGAATGAGTCTTAACTGAGTCCACTGAGTTAATCTTTCTGTTGGCATAGCAATATTTAGTTTCTAGTCCTTTAGGGTATGATTTGCAAAGATATTTTTAACTGCTGGAATTTGTTTAAATATTTATTTTAATAAAACCACAAAGAAAATATATTTCCTGCTTGAAACAAACCTTTTTCAGAATGCCAGGACTCACAAGGATGCATGACTGGATTTTGTGACAGCTGATGTCTGTACAGTAGATGTTTAACAAATGAAGACATTTTATACTAAGTTTTGCAGATTAATATTTTTCCAGTAGTGACATATGAATTGGAAAAAAATCTTTTCAAAATGAGGTCACTGCTTTAAAAATGTAAGAAACATTGTCAAATTTAAAATGCTCTTTTAGAAAAGAATTCAGTAACTGCACATTAAGAGTGCCTTAATGTCTGCGACAAGGAAAACATCTGCTTCAGCAACGGAAATGGAAAGTTAATACTCCAGATAAGCAAAGGAGGTTTTGAAGAAAAAAAAAAAAAACCTGCTATAAACCTTACCCAAAACTCACATGAATTCTTCTTTGATCAAGTTAGTTCAAATGGAACAAATAACTCCCTCTTCCAATTAGCTGCATATCCTCTATCCCTATTAGCTTTCTTCCCCCACCCTCTTTTCCACCAGTTTTCTGCATTTTTTTTTTATTCTACCCCAGAAGTAGAAGACTGAACCCAGTGTGCGCTGTGACCTGGCCCCACACATCCCCACAGCAGGTTTACTGTATCCCTAGCATGGCGTGTGCTCCGGGCTAAAGCTGTAGCTGGCTCCATAATTCCACCTGCCCTTGTGGCACGTGATCCTGGGCATCTCCTCGGTCATACTGCCACAAGACCCCGCAAGGGAAGACACCAAATCAGTTGGGTATGTCATATTCCCTTTACACTGCTGGCAAGCACATACTGGGAGTCTTTCCCCACCCAGGACAAGTGTGGGGCCAACCTTTTGCCCCATAACGTGCCCCGAAGTTTGTTTATGCAAACTAGAGAGTATATTTGTAGCCAAACAGCGTATCTCAGACCCACATGAGAAATACACTACAAATCCAGCCATCGTACTCCGCCAGTATGCTTGACATTTTTTACTGGGTGAATGTCTTTATTTTGCCTGCTTTCATTTATCTGCTTTTGCACTACTAAGACTTGATTGGGATTTGAAGACTTGCTGTTGATCCCGGGCTAGCTGAATCAAGCCGAAGAACACAGAAACTGCAAATGCTACCCTAAGTGTGTTCCTTTAGGGTAGTGAAACCTGCTGGACCAGCATGAAATACAGCTCACAGCATAGGAAAAGTCCCATTGACTTTGGAAGGGAAAGAAATATAAGACTAGGATGGAACAATTGCATATGAAGAAATAATATAGATGTTTCCATCTCCAGCAAAGGAGATAGATTAGAGGACAGGCAATTTGATTTTGACAGGAGAAAAACAGTAAGGTAAGAGAAAACAGAGACAGGGGGAAAATGGAGAATTGATGGGTAAAAAAGACTTTCTAAGAAAGTCTGTAAGAACTGTAAGTTTAGAGAATCAATGTATGTATATCGAGGAATGAAAATTTCTTTCTTGATCATCTTCATACTTGAAATTGGTCTAAATGAGACCAGAAAAAAACCAGAAATTTCTGCAAAATGTTTCTTCATAGTGTAAAAGCAAAATAAAAATTCTTGAAATGATTTTCCCATGCTCTAAGCCCAGCACAAACTAGCTAAATATTAACTTGCGTCAGAGGCAGATTACCTGATTTATAGCTGTAAAGATATGTGATTCTAATCACTAAAATACAAGACCAAACCAATGATAAGACTTTTTCATTTACAATTACACAAATACATAACACTATAGTTAAAATGCAAGTACACATCTCTCACACTATGGACGGTACACTACAATTTCTCTTGTATTGGAAATTCGTAATATGCTTGCTTTAGCTATTGGGTTTAAAAATGAGGTCATATAATGTGAAATGGATTTTTTTATATAATCAAGTGTTTAAAAGCTGTATTATATATACTTCCAGATTGTTTATTTCTTTAGAATCAATTATGCTCTAAAAGTTGCTGTATGAGAAAACACTTAAACTCCTCATGCACTGTATAGTGTACTTGTTGCTATGTAAAAATGATAACAATAAAGGTAAAAAGTCATTGCAGGTTTTAGTTAAGCATTCTAAATATTTCATGTTACCTTCCACATTAATGTGAAGCAGCTATAGAGTTTCTTCAGCAAAAGCCTATTCATAGTTCTGAGTAGCAATTACTGTTGATACTGCCTTTAATGAATCAACCTGGGAACGGTGGCTGACCTGCTGCCTTGAAAATTTGGAGATGGCATGGAAATAACACTTGAAAGTAATTTTGAAAGGTTTTCTAACCTTTCTTTTCTTGCCTGCAATGGTAGGATGCAGCCTGAGATGAAGACATTTAAATGTAGGCACCTATCTATAGGTAACTATACGCGCAATACAGGCGTGCAGCAGCAGCTTGAACACAAACAAACAGTGTCATTTTAAATGCTGTGGTTTATCTTCCTGGCCTTCAGGTTCTGCACTGGGAGGCCACGTGTTTCCTACAGATCATATCTATAAGCAAATGTCTTAAACATCCCAGGGCACAAAATATGGGAGCAGATCTGTAAAGCAGACAATAAAATTAGGCTCTAGGCATCTAAACTTCAGTCAACAGAGATAGAGAGTGGGATTCAGCTGTGGAAACTGAGGTGTATAGGGTTATTTTAGCTGCAACAGAGTATCCCACCTGATGTCCTTCTGCCTTTCTCGAGGGACATAGTCATATGTGCCATGTAGATGTCTTTGATGACATACAACGTCTCACTTATTGATCTCCATGTAGGTATCTCAATATGGAGACAGATTATGCTTTCTGTTGTGATTCTAGAAAACACAGACATTGTGCTTGCTGAAGTTAGGAGTTCAAAACTGGTGCATATAGCAGATATTAAAAAAAACCACTTCTTCCAGACGTTTCCTGAAGAGGGTGTTCTGTCCTGCTCCCACACTTCTATCAGGAGCAAGATAATGGAAGCTGGAGACCGAGAGCTGCATTTTATCTCAGAGGCCAGATACCACTGATCATCTGATATATTATAAAAAGAAATGAGAAAAGGCAATAGTACATAGATGATTTCTGGAACACCCAGCAATAATTTTGGCAAGTATACGCTCAAATAATGTCCTAATGTGATTACATATTGCTTTCTGTCTGATTAAAGCTGCTGTATATCAGAATTGTGACTGTCTGCTCTTCCAGAAAAGAGGTAAATCTTTAAAAGATTTCACTTTCTAAGTAGTCATGTATTAATTAATTATGCTTATCAATTTAAATTTAGGTAAGCAGAGTGGGGAAATTTTACTTCGTCCTCAATGACCTCCCTCTATTTGCATAGTAGTTGGGCTCAATTCTGTTGCCTAAGCACTGCTGTGCAGTGCCACTTCTTTAGGTGTCCTAGAGTATCCTTCTTGGATTTAGTCTGTTCTAAAGAGTGGAAATCTCCCATGAGCTCTGTGTCAAATTCGCGAAAGGTGAGCCCATCAGCCTAGTTGGTGATCCATCCACGAAAATGTATCTAAAAAAGGGCAGAAAATGCTGGACAGGCAGAGCAGGAGAGAAAAAAAGAGGGAGAAACAGCAGAGCAGGAGGAACACCAAGGTCAGAGGAGGAGAAGATGCTCCATGGTGCCGGAGCCTGCAGCCTGTGGATGAGACCATGGTGAAGCACATGGATGTTCCTGAAAGAATGTCAGCCTGTGGGGAGCCCCTGCCAGAGCACGGGAAAGTGTGAGGAGCAAGGAGCAACAGAGAGTCACGGTTATGTACTGACCATCCTCCCTGTGCCTCTTGGAGAGCAGAGTCAGGAGTGAAACAGTGACGTTGAGGTTGGGAAAGGTGTTGTTTTAAAGTTTATCTTGTTCCCCACTACCAAAATTAATGGTTGCTTTTTTTTTTTTAATTGACAATAAAATAAGTTTATTGTCCGCAGACAGGTCTGTTTTTCCCATGATTGTATTTGCTAAGTCATCTCCCTGCCTTTATCTTGACCCATGAGCTTTCTTGTTCCTGTTCTTATTCTTTTCTTCCTCCAACCCAGCAAATGGTGGGAATAAGCAGGCTGTTGAGTGGGTCTTCAACTGCTAGCCAAGGCTAATTGACCACATCCCTCCAAAATAAAGATCCCAGTATACCTCTGGAGATTGCTGTAGTAGTGATTTCAGTAGATATCAGGGATGAGACTGCATCTGGTTTGGTGTCTTCTGTCACTTCTGAGAAGCTTTGCACTCTCAAAGCCTGTCACATATTTCCACACTGTGCTTTAGGGCACCCAACACACCTTTTGTTTCAGCTGACACATGATTTACTGCATAAATCTCACATTACTTAATGCCTTTTGAACTGAAATACACACCCAAAAATCTAAATTACATCTTGGGGCTATAGGGGAAACTGCATGAGGCTCAAAGGAGACCCAGGTCCAAGTACTATTTAGTGCTGATGTGGCCAGTCTGTTCTAGATGAGACTGGAGTTAAGCAGAACAGATACAGGCCACTGTACTCTATTAGTCTGGACACCAAGAGTGACTGCAGGAAATGCATTTTACAGCAGGCACATGAAGTGTATTGAATGAAAGAATAACATTTCACCAATGAAGAGAGCAGGGACGATGAGGATGCAAGAAGGAGTAGCACTCATTATAACAGACAGCAAAAAAAAGCCACTAAGCATTTGGAAACCTATAGAGCAGTGTGTCACATACATCAGATTCCAAACCATAATCCTAAACAAAGTTATGTCGAATAGCGCTATGTTCCAGAAAAGGAAGAGAGCGTTGAAGGCAAAGACAATTCTGCAGCTGCCTCCAAGCTGTTACAGACAGCGTACCAGAGTACAGCT
This sequence comes from Psophia crepitans, assembly GCA_013399095.1. Lineage (NCBI taxonomy): Eukaryota > Metazoa > Chordata > Aves > Gruiformes > Psophiidae > Psophia > Psophia crepitans. Next base: position 19,037 of record VWZZ01002233.1, on the reverse strand, counting down.
CGTTTCTTCATGATGGATGACTTTGGTATTGAATTACAATGCAAGAAACACGGAAAAGACAGTGCAAAGGGAAAACTGGGACGAGGAATCATTAACCAAAATGATGACTCGCTGAATGACATTTGGTGTCTGATATACTGTTCTCCCAAGTTTTCACAGAAAAAAAAATAAAGTCAAATTTTTCAAATAGGAAAAGAAAAAATTGACCACAACTGCATCATCTGAAGACAGGTCATGTGTCTAAGATGCAACAGCATGCTGGGCAGCAGGTGTCAGCGATGACTACAACCATTGCTCTGCCAAACTAAAAATAAAACAAAGACAGACACCCTCTGATTAGGAAGCGACAAAGATCAGCAGTACAAAACTGAAAACAAAAGGGTTGTGTGAGGAATCCCAGCCTGGCCCTAAGAACAGATTTACACTAGTGTCTCAGGCAAAAGAAGCTGAAATGAAAGAAGGGAGGGAAGGGCACAGATGCAATGAAATTCAGTTCAGCTGTCACAACCGAGTATCAGTATACTCGCAGCAACAATGGAAATACGGTGCCTCAGTGAGAAAATAACGTTTAAAGAGGTATGAAATACGTGGCATGCTGTGGTATACTGCAAAACCATATACTATTTTTGAGCGAGCAACGTTTAAAATGGGAGAATCAAAAGAAAAGGAGGAAAATTCTCATTGTCGAAACAGAAGAGATGAGGAGATTCTTTAAAAGGAATTATTATGAGCATTTTCTTATCCCAACCACGGTTTTATATGTAGTATTTGAAACCACACAACTAGTCCCACTCTTAATAGGATTTCAGGACAAGTTACAAGCAAGAAGCTGAAAAACAACAAAGCAGCAGGATATAAAATCACAGTAGAAATACTAGAAGTATTTGACTCGCCTCCCTGATGAAACTGATAAATGTGCTTAATGAAACCTAGGAAGGCAGAGAGGAAAAGCCTGAGTAATAGAAATAAGGAAACATGAGTAGGATATTGTGAAAGGGTGACCTCACTGACTTCAACAACTGGAGACAACTTGTGCTGCTCTTCATCACAGCAAAAATCATTTCCTGTGTCACACACACCACTAAGTATATACAGCAGACAAATTCTGTTTGATAAATAAAAGAGTAGGTCAACTATTTTTCCCTTAAACTGTACTCTTGGTACTCAAGATAAGTCAACAGTGCTTCCAAAACCAGTCAATACTACCCACACACACAAAAAATACCCAACCCCAAAAACACTCCCCCCCGCAACCTAGTAAAAACAAGCTTGGTACAAAAAATCAGCTAAAAAAACCCAAACTTCCCTGAAACTCTTATGACAAAGGACAAAGTGTAACAACACACTGGTAGGAAAAAACATCGGAGAAAAAGAAAACCCCAAGTAAGTAGGTATTTCTGATTAAAAGAGTTATTTTAATCTCCTAACATGATACCTTAATTCTCAAAGTCCTTAAACTACTCCTGTATTATGTCTTGATATGTAAAGGAAAATAATTGTGAAGAAATGAATGAATGTGCAAAGGATTACAGGGAGATTTCATGAAGCATCCGTGAATCAGCTTTCTTGAAATTCTTAATTCCTTTTTGTGCTCATCAAGACCACAGTTTAACATGTAATTTTCTCTATATTATAGAATATATGTATTTTTTCTATTGATCCTTCACTTGTCCTCACTCTCGCTTGTATTGGAGCTGTATCTATAAAAACGATTGTTCGTTTACAGAAGGCAAATAGTCCTTCTCTTGCAGTAGTGGACTACCCTGACCCTAGAAATCTGAGTGGGAGGACCAGAAATAGAACAGTCTAGATCTGGTCAGCAAACTCTACCAGTTTCTCAAAGAAGACTTTTCTTAATCTCCATAAAGTAACCTAAAATACAGTGCTATTCAATTTTCATAACTCCAACCTCCAACCCTATCTACAGTATTTAAAATATATAACACAAATATGTAATGACATTATAAAATAAAAGTTCAGTAACTATATAATTTCTTTTGTTTTCTCATAAATACATCAAAAAGGTAGATAAGGACCTGTTCAGATCCATGTTTTGTAGCTGATAAATCAACATGCCAAGACACTATCCATATAACCCAAAACAGGATTTCTGTGTTGTATTACCCAATGTTCAGCACTTTGACTTCAATAATTTCCATGTTTGCCCAAGATCAACACAAAATAATGGTTACTACAACTCAAAATAGAGTGCTAAGAATACCCTGAAACAATACATTTGAGAGTCTGAAATGGTTCTGGCATTAAAATATGTTGTTTGAAGGCTCTTCTTCAGCATCAAAATTATTAAAGCTAGTCATATACTTAAAAACAAGCTTATGAGTAAATATGTTAAGCATTAATGTTTAGTCACACTGTGACACCACAAGTGAAGCTGAACGTAAATTTGAAAAAAATTCTTCCTTTTTTTAGGTTCCACAAGGAGCAATACCTATATCTGTGAAATCAGCAGATTTTTGTAATATGTACATGTCTGAAATATCTAAACAAAATAAAGTTGATATTGATAGAAATTTCACAGGTAGCATGAACTGCAGAAGAAAGCTTACATTGAGTAGGTTTTATCACCCAAAGCTTTGTTCCTACTTTGTCTGGATATGCAGACTGCTTATTCTCAATCTGTTGAGCCTTTGGCAGGAAGTGAGGAATACTGGGGAAAAATTCCAAAGGGAATACTATATATTCCTGAGATCTTCGTAAGGATGAGATTGACAGGACACCCTTCAAAGAGTAAAAACAGTGACCCGAAAGAAGTATTTAGGTTTTAAAGAAGATTACAATTTAAGCAGGAGCACTCTATTAAGGATGTGAAGTGAATGCATGGTATTTAAGGAATGTGAAAAGAAAAGTTGAAATCAATACTGAACATCAGACAGAGAGTAGTAATTTGGCTTTCATACCTATTCAACCTGTTTCTCAGGTAGTAAAAAGTGACATTGCCGTGTTGACTCAGGAGGAGCCTGGAGACTTCAGGCCCTTGTACATTTTGATGTGTTTTTTAAATTAGACAAAGAATGAAGAGGTTCAGCTACTAGTTACTAGTAAAAGGGGCCAAGCAATGGGATGGCAGTAATAAAAAGATGGGCATAGAGACAGAGAAATAACTACATAGTAATTGCACTGTAACGTTTGTTTGGCTACATACTCTTGATCCTCTGTAGCTAGAGAGTTGAGCAAGAAGACTATTCTGGTAATGATGCAATCAGAAGGCATTAGAAGCGTGTAGTAAATTAACAAAAAACTGGAATTCTTTTAAATTAATAAATATATCACAGGCATGTATATACTTCAATGGTTTAGTTATGGATGTTGTGATAAAAGTCTCCAAAGTTTGAACTGATACCTAATTCATTGTCATGGGAATCGGTTATGGGATGGGAATGGGAATGGGAATCAACTACTGCTGATTCACTCATCTGCAGTGTAAAATTAAAAAAAAAAAAACACAAAACAAAACAACAACAACAACAACAAAAAACACAAAACAAACAACCAAGCAAACAGACAAAAATCCCAACTATATATACTTAAGAAACGGTAATACATTCAACTCAGCCAGACATTAATGTGTTTGTGGGCTTCATTGCTACGAATACAAAGCAAAGAGTAGATTTACCATTAAAACCATCTAACTTACATCCAAATCCATGTGACTGTTCAAAACTGGTGACAGTTTGCAGACACTGAAAAGAAAAATAAAAAATAAAATATCAAGAATTGGGTAAAAAAATCCCATTATAAATACTTTGAATGATTGACCAGTAAAATCAAAACGTTATCCAAGCCCTGAAAATGCTTGCACTCCCAAATAAAGTTATGCATCAACAGTCAATGGGCCTGCTCTCATGCGTAAAATTACTCAAGTGTATAAATTTTTCAGGATTGGGGCCAAGCAATATAATGCTACACAACAGAGCCCAAAGACAGTTGGCAGCCATTCAGGAAAAGTGCTGGGGGCAGCGGTATCTAAGCTGCAGATAGCTGAGTAAAATTAATAAAGCTATACAAATGGAAGATTGAAAAAACCCAGATATTTTAGACTTTGCACAATGCCACTTTGCTTTTACAGTTTGTATGATCTTACACTGGAAAGAAAGGGTCAAACCAATTACAGTAACAGGAAATAAGTCAAATTTCATTTGTATACTACAGAATGCTCTAATAATCCTAAAGAAAGAAAAAACAAAAGAGGACAAAGACATGAGAAAATGACAAATCGTATATTGAGATTTACCACAGGATTTTTTTCAAGTCAAAGTTGATCATGACTGTTTAAAAATAGATAGAAAATGTTCAGTCAACGAGGAAGAATTTAAAATTTTAACATGATCGCAACAACTAAGAGATAGCACAGAAAAGAGCAAAAATGGATAAAAAGAAAATGGTGACTGATAAAATAAAAAGAAAATTAAATTGTAAATAAATAAATTGTGTACCTAGACTAAAAGGAAAATTTGACATATTTTACAGTCCGCTTTTGATAGAGGCCTGTCTCAGGTCACTTAGGACATTTTTTTACATCAAACTTATAGTTTAGGTTTTCTGAATCTCTGCACTGAAGATGCATACTTCATTTCATTGACTGCATAAGGAGATCAGACTCCTATCTCTGACACATAAACAAAGCATGTAAAGATAGGTTGTGTCAGTGCTATCTGGAAGCAGCTGCTGTAGAGTAAATCTGAGGAACTGGGAGCTTCGACTTGGAAAGAAAAATATAAAAGAAGAGAACTTAAGGGAAGAAAAAAAAAACAACAAAAGAATGTAATGTTTGAAAACTATTGCTTTTCTAGAATTAAATCTATTACACATCTTCAAAAAAAAGTACAATAATAGTTTTGCACCCACAAATACATTCTTTTAAAAGGATCAGGAAGGATCAATAAAATAAACCAGAAGGATGCATCTTGCATGTTTAGACACAGGCAAGATGTCTAGCAAAAGGAAAAAATAACCTTGGATGGTTGTCCTGTGTTTAGCTGAATGGTCGGTTATTGCCAAAAAGATTTTAGAGACCTACCCTGAGGTTACTTTCACATTTCAGAATGCACAATCAAAAATGCGGACTTTTGTTAAAGATGCAACAATTAAGCAGGGTAAGATGGTAACTACTCCAGAAATCTTACTGCATAAACATGTTTTATGTCAGGGAAAAAAAATTGTCATGAGTATTTGACCTGTGAAAGACATTCACACAGTATGGCAGCACCTACAAGCATTTCCCCATTGAGTTAGAATCCTCACTTTTGTCCTCTGATTTGCATTAATTTTGGCTGTGAGAGAAGGTAGAGCGAGTACCGTGCTACGTGTCAGATCTGATTCACAGGGTGAGCAACGGGATATGAAGAGGGCATACCAAAGGTCCACAAAGCTCCATAATCTCAGTCATTCCCAAAACATTTATTTATGTAAATAGACATGGAAGCGTGCCTTGAAGTTCAAAAAGTAGTATAGTGAAATCACTTCTCTTAAAATGAGGCTGAGCACTTCAATGCTATTTGATGGATTGAAGGAAAAGAGTTTACTGTTTCAAATATTAATTAAAACAAAAGATAGCATGAATCTGACGTTAACACGGTCCAAAACATGCCACATGTCCCTCATGCCAGTATTTCCAACAGTGAGTAAAGAAAGTAACATGACCAGGACCTGTGATAAAGAAAGGCAATGTTGTAGGTTTACATTCTCTCTTTCCTTCAACCCCACTTTTGAAAGAGAGTAAGTCTTGATGTTATGACCAAGGAAAACAGACCCTTATTAATGATCCAGACTAGAAAAAATTTCAGCCACCCTTAACAACCTGTAGGTTTTAAAACTTACTATCCTTAACTTTTCCACAGGTGACCAAAACCCACCCTTCTCTCTACACTGATATTTGGAAGCAGATTAGACTGCACAGTTGCAACACTCATCTTCGCTTTCTAAACTATGGTTCAGTCTAGATTTTCATAGTAACCCCAATACATACAGCAAGTCAACTACCAGAATTCGTTTTGGTTCCTTCTCAGACTTTCTGGTGAAGATTAAAGGAGGCTAAATCACAAATCTGAAGGGTTTAGTCCACTCCATGGTACAGTTCATTACATCGTAGTGCAGGTTACTATACGCAATGTCATTGTTACTCCAAAAGTACATTTATAAATAAATAAATAAATGTAAATGTAATATAAAATAAAAGGGAGAGAGGCAGAGTATCAGACAGAAAATCAAGATTACAAGAACTGCAGGCCATCCTAACGGACTATAAAAGTTGAGCCTAGAAAATAATTAATAATGAGCAATGAACTAAAACTAGTGTCCGATTCCCTGCCTCTCTCTGGGCTGGCATTAGCCGCCATTTATAAATTGAGGAAAGAATTCCCCAAATAATTGCAAATAGTCACTAGAGATTCTGCAAACCAGCTAAGATGTGTCTGTGGGCATGCTAACAAAAGCAATTTCTTAGCAAGCAATACGCTAGCCTCCTGGGACTGTTAATGAATCTGCTTTGTGGTAAACTTTTTAGGAGTGCATGCTACAGAGACTTTTTAAGCGTGTTGCTTTCTGAATTCCCTCATTTCCATAAAGCTCTTCTGACTGAAATTCATATTTCATTTTAGTCAGGAGATTCCTGCAGCTCAGTTTTCACTGCACTACATTTAGTTTTGAGGCAGCTCTTTACAAAATGTTATCTGCAGTCTAGAGCATTATTTTCAGCTTTATTTTAACGAAGGGGGTTTTTCGTTATTTTTGCACTGCTTCGTTTATACATAATATTTACTCTCTCTCTCAGAGCCGTGCTGCTCAGAAATTACTCTTTTCTGCTGCTTTCTGTGAACATTGAACAACTCCAGCCACCCATTACCATTTACAGGCTCTCCCCTACAGAGGGCACCTTTGCCTTATTGGAATTGCTTCTGCAAAAGAGATAATCGGTGGTTATCAGAGAAATAACAGAGTCTTAAAGTGAGATCAGACTTCTCACAGATACCAGGACCTTGTTTGCTTAGTTTTTTTTAATTAATCAAGTTTCGTATTATGATTCAGCAGCGAGCAATAACAACGTTACATTCTGTATTATTATAGTGTCCACCAAGAAGTGAGGAGAGGAACTGGAAATTGCTAGAATTTATATGAGAGGCCAATGAGTACTGAGATGGATTAAAGAGCTGGAGTTCAGGGGTTTTTTTCTTTCCGTCAATAATTAAGCATTTTGTCGTTAAAAAAAAAAAATGTTTCTGCGATGCGTACCAAAAACATCATCTGTGGGAAAACAAGCTGTAGAAAGAAAGTCAACCATTTCCCAAATAAATCTTTCTAACAGACCTCCAATTAGTAATTGCTATCTGAAAGCTGTTCAAGTGGAAGAAAGGAAGATTTTATTCTTCTTTGTAGGGTTAGACTATCAAAACTGACCCTAAAATTGTTATTTGGGAAAAATACCAATTGACTGCAAGACTGAGCCAAAAAGTAATTTTCTTCCTGATTTTTTGGTGTGCTCTTATTTATGAAGTGTCAGGTATATCATTCATACTATCTGCTGGTTCTGAATAAAACTAACAATCCTTTTCTGTTCGATATTGTTTTTCAGCTCAATCTGTAACACAGTCTTCCTTTACAGGCTGTTTCACTAATGTGTTAAGGCAGATGCATACGTCATTGATTTGTAAATGGCAAAGGGAAAATTCTAAAGAATAATCTTTCCTCTGTCATCTTATATCCATCTGACTATTCAAAAAGAAGCTACAGCTGTAAAAAGAAGTGCAAGACATTGCATTTATGCGACTCCCAAACAGGCCAGCACTATATCAGTTCATATTAACTGGGAGAAAACACACAAATAAACGCATCTGTCTCTTTGCATAATGCTTTTTTTACGGTGTTGCTATAAATAAAAGTTACAAATAGCCTTATAAATTCAACAGCAGGCAACCTGTTGCAAGGAGACACTAAGTTCCATGTGCTGGTTTCTGGGACTGATGTTGACTGCAAAGAATCTAACACAAAACCCAGCAAGGAATGTGCCCTGCCTTCCCTAACATTTTTCTCCAAGTCTCTTATAGAAAATGCATTCATGTTTACATTTTCAGCTTCAAATACCCGGCACAAAAGCACGAGAGCACAAAAACCTGAATCGCTGGTCCAGGCTGCTAAATTAATTAAGCAGGCTCCGTATTAGTGAGTAATACTTTAATGCCGTTGGAGAACTGTTTTAGGGAGTATTTTAGCAAGCTCCTCCTGTGTTATAATTTTGCTTCCTTTTTCTTTTCTAATTATAGGCCAAGACTGGATTCCTCACTAATTAAGGGAACTTTTTTGGAAGATTTCATTTCTACAAGTCAATAGGAATGTTGCCCATGTACAGATCGCGAGATCAAGAGCTTGTACCTATAAAAGTGTCCAGTGTGAATATATGTTTCAAAACAGTCAGTGCAGTATAAAACAGTTGAAGCTGCATTTGCACTAATAAATTAAACACTGCCAGGAATTTTCTCAAGTACTGGAGTATGATGGTCTATACTGTAAGGCTGTTCCAATGGCCTCCAGCACACTTGAAGCATCCTAAAAATCAATTCCTGGGTGCAGTTTGAGGGAGAGGGAGGCTGCAGATCCCAGACACCCTTCCCAGCTGGCAGGCTGCTGTCACTACCCTCTTTTGGACAGGAGAAGAGTTTACAAATACGTATATGTGCTAGTTGGCTTTATTGCGTAGGAACGTTTCCAGGGAAGTTTAATTTGCTAGCATAAACGTAGCCTCCGAATCTGTATTTACTGCAGCCATTATATGTCACTGTATTTAAAAGTACTCAGATATTGGCCCTTACTTGTAATCTGTTTGCCGAGTTCTAAGTTTATATCAGTAGGAAACAAAACACTGAAGAAAACATTTTCTCGCTTATATATGTATACTGCTATACGCATTATTTTCCTTGTAATTGTTTCAGCTTGATAGTAAAAGTAAAACTTAGAGCTGTTAAGAAAATGTTTGTTTTGAATATAGCTTTATGGTTGTAGACAGAACAATTTAAAACAGAAAGTAAAAGCCACGGAATAACATTTTAGAAGTATCCAAGCTACTTAGGAGCCCCACTTTCAAAACAGGTCAAATTTACCAGTGGAGCACAGGGGGTCTTCAGTACCAGCATGAGGTACCCCATGACACTGATAGTGAAGGAGCTGTACAGCCCAACAGCAGGTGTGCCTGAATTCAGCCCTCAAAATCTTTTCCCAGCAAGGTGACACAAACATTTACCTGAGAAGTAAGAGAGTTACTTGGAGGTCTTCCTCCTGGTAGCGGTGTGTTGGTCAACTGGCCTAAATTTTCCTAGGAAGAGCCAGAGAAACCTTCACTATTGCAGACCTCGTACTTGGCTGCTCGTGCTCAGTGCGACCACGTGGGAATCCTGGCTTAGTTCTCTTGTCCTGTGGGGACGATGGATGTGTGAAAACAGGTTTCCCACCCTGGAAGTGACCTGCCTAACTGGTTGTTAGCTGTACCACAAAACACAAATATGGACGCAGGAGCAAACAGCCTCATTTCAGCTTCACCTTGCTTGAAGCCCCACTTGTGTGAAGGGAGTGGACCCAAGCAAAGACTATTTGTGTTTGGGCATGAACTCTCTCTACAAAAAAAAACCCCACCAACACTGAGATTTGGGTTTCCATCTGTATGTTCAGCAAAGGAGACCTACACACTTGGTGAACTGTGTCAGCACGAGCTTGTGTACTAAAGGATTTAAGCGCCTATTAAATCACGCGACAATTGGTAGTATGAGTATGGCATCTGAATTTTTTTGCGGATTTTAGTTGCCCTATCCCTCCTCACGTGTGAAAATGGAATAATCCTCAACTGCCTGAGAATGATCATCAGATTGAAGGGTGTAATTAAGCAAAACCAAGACAATTAATACTCTTTCTAACTAGCTAGATTAAAGCAACTTACATGGTGGTAGTTCATTTTTCTTGCTTTGAAGTTTATATTTTAAGTTCATACTCACATGTTTAGGAGAACAAGTTTTAATAAAACCAAGTATATACTTTTGACTGAAAAATACTTCGTACGGATAAAATTTTATGACCGTAACTCACCTCCTTGTATACATTTACAATTGTCTTAAATTAGTTTCTTATTTGAATGTAGTCACCAATTTTCCCTTAAAATTCTGCTTGCTTTTCAAAACATAAGATTCAAATGTGATTTTCTTTTTTATTATTATTCTTCTACTTTTTGGTACTTTTGCCACTCAGCTTCTTACATTTCAGTGTTAAGTGCTTACTTATAGATCTACAGTTGTGCCTAAAGCTAAGAACATTGAGGAATTGCTCTCTTCATAAGTCTATTTTTATTGGATAAATATTCCAAGAATTTACTTTATGTAAGCACTCAAATACATAAGCTTAAAGTCCACTATTCATACTAATAAAATTCAATTGCATGTAAATCACTGTGCACTGAAGAGGAACAGGCAAGAGTGAAGTTATATTATTTGTAAATTCAAAGAAATAGTCATAATAAAAGTCTTTTGCCATTATCCATAAAAATCAACAGTGTATATTTTAAGAAAACTTATTTTGGCCATACTATCCCTATTATACCTACCATAAAGATACAGGAACTTTTTTATGTTTTGTATCCATGCCAAGTATTACCCTGCTTTAAAGCAAGTGTCTCTCTTTTTTTGGAAATGTAAAAACAGAGAAGATCAGCACCTCCTGCAAACTATTTTCAGCTGTTTTGGTATTCAGTGCCTTCTGTATTTATAGTTTTGTGTGACAAATTTTTGGCATAGATAACTGTTTGAGCATATATCTAGGTGCTTATTAACAGTGAAGAAATACATAGCAACAATAAAGGAAAAGGAGAAGATGTGACTGTCAAAAAGAGGTAGAGAAGTGACACGTGTAAATCCTGGCTCACCTTTTGTCATCCACCAGATGATTTTAGACATTGATCCCAAGGTATTTGAGAACATTATTTGGAGTTTCCCTTCTTGGCTAAACAAAGCCTTAGTATCTCAAAAAGTTTATACAACGTGAACCAACGGTTTACTGGAAGCTTTAAAGGCAGAGTTAGAGGGTGACGGGATTGGTCCATTGCCACCTACTTCTGGCCCAGTGTGTGTGATATAATTCAAAGTTGCCTCTTACAGCTTTGGGAATTCTGCATGGAAAATTGTATTATGCTGGGCACCATTGTAAGTGCTTGGATCTGACTGGGAACATTATCCAGTATCCCAACACACAACAAACAATAAGCAAATACTCGGGACATTCAGTGCAGCTATGAAAGTGTGTCTTGAGCTTATCTACTTGGTATCTTCTTCTACCCAGACTAAAGGGTTGTGTATCACTTTCCTTGTAAAGTCCACCCTCACCTCCAAAGCAAGGAGAACAGACAGCTTCCGAGAAAATCTAAATGCCGACCATCAACAATCTCTGAACATGATGTGTGTAAAACAAAACAAAACAAAAAGCACACACACACCCTGCCCAAAAAAATCCCACCTGGGACAAGAAATGGGCCTAATGGAAATATCTTACAGGTCTTCTGTAGTTTTGCACATCAGGTGAGAATCCAAACCTCAGGAACGTGTCCAGCCTCGTTTGTGTTTCCCGTACGGTCATTACAGACAGGCAGCCCCTCCAATTCCTCTCACAATGACAGTGTGAAGATGCTGCCCAAGAAACACTTGCTCCACTCACACTCCTCAAACAGAGTGGGGCCGGTGGGATGGGAAGAAGCAGGGAAATGACAACTTTTCCAGAAACAACTCCCGCTTAATCAGGATGAGTTTAAGCCTAATTTTGTCCCCATCCCACTCCTTTGAGCTTTGTGGGGGAAACCCAGTGCTGCCCGCCTTTCCTTCCCCCCGAA
>VWZZ01002232.1:107471-117599 GCA_013399095.1 Psophia crepitans | reverse complement strand
TCCCCGCAAGGGGCTCCTGCAGCGCAGGCAAGAGGGGGCTGTGGGGGGGGCCCGCTGTGCGGGGGTCTCGCTGTGCGGGGGGCCCGCTGGCAGCACCCTGCAGAGAGGCAGGGCACGGCCCGCCGCACCAGTGAAGCTTCGTGCATCACTCTGGGGCCAGATGCAGCACTTGGTGCTGGGCCCGGCCAGGCCCCAGGGCTCTGCCCTCGCGCTGCCCCCCAGCAGCCCCGCAGGCAGCGCCTGCTCCCACCCTGGTTCCAGGCCTGGCACCGAGATGGCGCCTGCGTCCTGCCCGGCAGAGCTGGGCCCTCGCCCTGCTCGGGTGGAGAGGGGAGGAGGCAAGTGTGAGCAAGTGTGTAAGGGTGCGCACCCTCGTGTGCAGGTACGGCTGTACGTAGTTCTGGCTCGTTGCCGCAGACGGCACCACTGGCCGCTCACTGAGCAGAGACGCTGACAGGGAAGCGTCACTCTGGCTGCGGCTGCAGCCCCTGCGCTGCTGCGAGGACACGGCATTGCAGTGGCTGCTGCCTCTGCTCTGCTGCAGCCAGCAGCCCTCGGCCACATGCCTGTTATCAGCCCCCAACTGCACAGCACAAGCGTGCAGAGACCCGGCCGTGGTGTGCAGGAGCGGTGCAGGGCTCCTTCCCAAGTGAATCCCCTCAGAGATGCCCTCAGTGTTCTTGTCCTGAGCCTCTGGCCCCGAGCCACCGTGCCAGGGCCCTGAGGCAGCCTGGCCCCCACGCACGGCCCCAGCTCTGGCTGTACGGCTGCACAGGCCTCCTCTGAGATGGGCCACACACCGTCAGCCCCATGCAATGGCCTGGGGTTTTTTTTTTACAGCCCCACGATCCAAGGCCCTTTGGCATCTGCTGGCTCGCAGCTGCCAGAAATATGGCCACTGGCCCAGTGGCCTACAGAGCTGGTCAGCATGAGGGGTGCCTGGGGCAAGGGCCAGGCTAGGCTGCAGCCCAGCCTCTGTTCTGCACGGCCAGATCCGTCCCACAGAGCCAGAGGTGCCTTGCTCATGGTTCTGCTGAGACCCAGGACCCGGAGGCCTCTGCTCCAGCGTGGAAAAGGCTCTGTCCCCTGGGGGGGGCAGGGGGGGGCAGCGTGTGGGCATCCAGTCACCCCATGGGATGTCCAGCCTGGTGGACACAGAGCTCCATGCCCTCACGAGCCCAGTGGGGTGCACCCACCCAGCACCCCGACTGCGGGTGCTCCCCTCCACACCACCCAGCCTCGCCGCCCCCGCGGTCCCTGTGAGTCAGCGTGCACGTTCCTGGGGCAGGAGGGGACATGTGCGTTGCAGGGACAGGCCGGCTGCGTCACCCCCTCTCGCTCCCATGCCTGGAGCTGGGGCGGCCCAGCTCCAAGCTGAAACTTGCCCGACTAATTACAAGGGAGACAGGACTTCAGAGGATTTACATTCCACCCAGGCCACACCTGGGAAAAAAACTTTCACCATCAGCCAATTCCTGAGAAAAAACTTTCCACTGCATGGCCCAGCCGCAGTCACGCCAGGGAGCCTGGTGGGCTCAGGGTACGGGGGGGGGGTAGCTTCCATCAGCCCCATCTCGGGCTTTTTGTGAGTGCTGCACACAGCCCCGTCCCCTCTTCTGCTGCCCCAGGAGCTCCCGCAGGCTCTGGGGAGGGCTGGTGCCTTCGTTCCCCGTGTGGGGGACAGAGCAGCTCAGTGCCCCGACATGGCTGGGGTCCAACCACGCTTCCCCGAGGGGTTGGGGGAGGTGGGTCTTGGTGTCTGGGAGCAGGGGCGTTTGCATCAGCGTCCCCAAGAGATTGGAGCTTCATGGGTGGCCGGCCAGGCCCTTCACTTTTGCTCCCTGGTGACTGCCCGGGACACGGGGCTTGGATCCAGGGCTGTTGTGAGGGACGGGGACTTGTGGGACTCGCTGGGGCGGAGGGGCCATTTCTGCTCAGGGCACTTCTGTCTGCCCGCAGCCAGCTGGCCGTCAGCGTTCGCCAAATTACAGACAGGGCTGGACCCGCCGTGCCCCTACAGACACATCTGTCCCTCTTGGCTGGGAGACCAGTGGGGAGAGACCCGAATCCCTCCTGTCCCCCATGAACAGGGAGAGATGCAGGCAGCCGGTTCCCCAAGCCAGCTTTGCTGCACAGCCCTTGCCAGAGCCGCCTGCTTCATGCTCCTCCAGCCACTGCCATGTTTGCCACCCTGTGCCGGTGGCCCAGCATTGAAGCCACCGTGGGATCGCTGGGACGCCTGGACTGCCGGTCCTGCTGCAGGCTCTGTGCTGTGAGTCCTGCAGCAGCCTGGGCTGAGCACCAGCAAAAGCTGTCACAGGAATGAGTGTTACTGCAGCGAGGCTCTGCACCCAGCACCGGTCTGTGGCTCACTGGCAAGACCAGGGACGCGGTTCACACCAGCCGGGCCAGCGCGGCACACGGCGCAGAGCCGGCACCGCCAGCCAGGCAGCAAACCTTTGGTGTCCTGCAGCACGGGGCCTGGGTGCTGGGTTTCCATCACGCCATGCACGGTGTGGGGGTCCCACGGCACAGGGCTGCCCCACACTCAGACTGTGGTTCCCCGCCTGCGTCCCCTCCACGTGTCCCTCGCTCTGCAGACGGGGCGCTGGGACCCCAACACCAACCCTGCCGGGGTTTGGAGCATCGTCTTTGCAGGGTCCCAGGGCTGTCGGCCGCGAGCCAGCTGGGGGTAACAGAGGCCGTTTTGGCCTCCACCACCTCCGGGAGCTGCTGGGAACGGGCGGCGTCAGCACAGCACCAAGTCCAAGGTGTTTTGCAAGCAGGAGGGAGCGGGCGGTTTCCTTATTAGGCAGCGCGGCGGTGGCGTCTCCCCGGGGCGAGCGGGCGGTGTGGCGGCACACCCGGCTGGCAGCGCCTGCGAGGGCGGCGGCGGCGCAGGCAGTGCTGACATGGGAGATGGGAACGCGCGGGCAGGCCCCCGCCTCGCTAATCACAGCCCGGCGCTGGGCGTAGGGGCAAGCCACGGCAGGGACGCGGCAGAGCGGCCGTGTCAGCTGAAACAACAACCTGGATGACGCATCTGCAATTTGCCCCATTGTCCACCGGTCCGCGGAGGGGGGGTGTCTCCTGCCCTGCTGGGCAGCCCCCATCCCCTGGGTCGTGTTTGCTCCCAGCGAGGCCAATGGGCTTCCCCGAGCAGGGAGGGCTGCAGGGGGGGTGGGGTGTGGGTTGAGTCCTGCTCCTGGTTAAGGAGCAAAGGCAAAGACTGAAATTTAGCTGGAGCTTGTGCTGGAGCAGGAGGGCGGTGGGGGATGAGGGTGCCAGGCAGCATCTCAACTTCCGACCTCAGCCCCATGGGGTTTCACCCAAATCGCTCCCCAGCCCAGCGAGAACCTGCTGCCAAGCCAGGGTGCCGCAGCCTTGGGGCCAATGCTGGCCCCGGCCCCCAGACCCAGGGCTTCCCTGCACCCCCAAAACCTGCTTGATCCACCGGCCCTCCCTGCCCCAGGCCAGAGCAGCTGCCGTGGCTCTACCTCCCGGCCAGCGCCGGCTCTACCTCCCGGCCAGCGCCACGCTGAGCCCCCGGCAGGAGCGCAGCAAAAACTGCAAAGGAGCCGCCTGTGGAAAGGCAACGGCTCCATCTTGACCCGGCTGTCCTGGGAAGCGCCGTGCTGCGGGCGAGCACGGTGGCTGTCGGGAACGCTGAGCACATGGCGGCTGAGCAGCGCCATTCCCACGCCATCATTCCCCGGGGGCTGCAGCAAACACCCCCCTGCAGAGAGCGGGGCTTCGGGGAGGAGGCAGATGGGGCAGCCAGGAGGCCCCAGCCCGCACCGCCGCCTGCAGATGCCTCAGCAGGGGGAGCTGGGGGGATTCAGGGTGCCCTGGGGAGGGCACATTCCTGGGGTCATGTCTGCGGTGCTGCTGCTTGGAGAGGCCCGGCAGGTCTGCAGGCAGACGGGTGCTCGGCTCCCTGATGTCTTGTAGCCAAAAGAAGGGGCTGTGGCTGGGCTGTTTTCTTGCGGAACCCCTAAGGCACAGCCTGCCCGGGTTTCCCTGTCCCCTGGGACACGCTGGCCTGCTGTGGTAAGGGGTCTGGGCAGCTCTGTGCTGCCTGGTGCCATGGGACAGGCTAAACATGCTGCTCCTGCACCGCCGGGGTGCCAGGAGACCCCCAGGAGACTTGTGCTCTCACAGCCCGGCTGCGCCCGCACAGCTCCCCCTTCCCCAGGGCCAGGCCGTCCTTGTCCCCGCTTTGGGACCCAGGGTGCTGGGACCCCGGAGCGTGGCCGGCCCCACTGCCAGCTCCCATCCCAGCTCGGCAGGGTGTGTGCCACGGCCAAGTGTTTTGTAAGAGGCAAATCCCTGCAGCGCTGGGCATCGTGCCGGGACGGGGCGGGCAGGGCTGGGCTCTGCCAGCCGCGCGGGACGGAGGGCTGGCCCGCGGCCAGTGTTTGGGCCTCGGGGGGTTGCTGTGTGTAGGCAGGGATGAGTGTGCCTGGCCCTGGGGCGGGGAAGGGGCAGGGCTGAGAGGCTGGCGGTGCGCGGGCATGGCTCACACCCCTCCCAGGTTTTGCCCCGTAAGTGAAATACAAACTGGAGCAAGGCAGATGCTGATCAAGGTGTTTGGCCTGACCCGCCCCTTCTCTCTGCTCAAGTCAGCAGAGTGGGGACAGCCAGGCTCTGCCTTGCATTCGCCATTTCTGATGGTGTTACCCCCCCTGTCCCTTCACCGGTGGGTCAGCAAGAGGTGGATTCAGCCCAGTGTCCTCTCCGTGTCATACCAGGGCAGAGGAGGATGCCTGAG
The DNA here is from genome assembly GCA_013399095.1 of Psophia crepitans. NCBI lineage: Eukaryota > Metazoa > Chordata > Aves > Gruiformes > Psophiidae > Psophia > Psophia crepitans. The sequence continues at coordinate 112,828 of VWZZ01002232.1, read as the reverse complement.
CTGTTTGCATCTGGGCTGGGTTCTCCCTTGGCATGAACAGGAGGTAACCCCCAGCCTGGCTGGAGGTGCACGGGGCAGTGTAATGGTTTGGACTGGGGAGGGAAGGGGCTGCTCCTCCCGTGGGCCTTGGAGCCCCCCAGACACATGGGGAGAGCTGCGTGGGCAGGCTCTTCCTCACTGCCCTTGCTGTGCTGTAATGGAGGGCTCTGCTTTGGTCCCCACTGTACAAGGCAGCGTCAGCAGCATGGGGCTGGGGGGGGTGACCCCTGGGAGGAGGGTCTCACTGCCCTTCCCAGTGCATTCGGGGTATCCCCATGCCTGGGCACCCACCATGGCAGGAAGGGGCCCAGATTGGGCTGTTCTGTGTCCACAGACCTCACCGGTGCTGCTGCTAGTGCTAGTGGTGAGCTCCCCCTGTTTGCATCTCCAGCAGCATGGGGCTCTGCCTGGCCCACAAGACTTCCAGCAAAGGCCCTTCCCAGGGTCCCTGCGTGGCCCAAACTCTCTCCCTGGCACAGAGCAGGTTGCTCCCTCCAGGCTTGGGGGGAGCTGCCTGGCTCAGCCGGACCAGAGGGGGAAGACGGGAGCAGGGGGGCTGCAGGGCAGGGCTGCGGCGGTGCCCCTACCCCGCTGGGCAGGCCGGGCTGGGCTGTGCAGGGCGTTACGTCCCTGGCTGGTCCCCCGTGTCCTGGGCTGTCCCTCGGCATCGCAGCGAGGGAGCCGGCGGGAGCGGAGCCAGCACCTTTGCCCCTTCCCAGGGCACCCGGAGCAGCTCTCCGTCCCCACAGCGTGGCCCGGGTGTGATTGATAACCTGCAGAAAAGCAAGACGTGCCTGGCAATGGCACGTGTGCTGACGGGTGCAAACAGGCCGTGCTGGGGCCGACAGGCAGAGCTGCCGTGCAGGGCCGATCCCTCCCTCTGCCCCAGCGCAGCCCGATGCCGAGGCTCTGAGTCAGCCCAGCGCTGGCTGCGCCTGGTGCCGGCAGCACCGCGCTCCGTCCTCCATCGTGAGCGACTGAATGCAAAACCCTGTCATGGCTCTCCGCGTCCCGGCTCCTCGAGCTGCCCTCGCCACCCGGTCTGGGGCCCTCCACTGCAGAAAACCCTTCAGACTTGCTCCCCATCACTAAGCTAAGGGGGGGGAGCAGCCATGGGGAGCCCCAAGATGCCTCTGGGGCCGGGGTGGCCCATGCACGGGGGTCACTGTGTCTCAGAGCAGCAGCTCTGCTCTCCACCGGACACCCAGAGCCCCTGGGGACCCTGGAAGCCCTGGCAGGGTCTGCACTGCCCAGGAACAGCCAGGCCCCAGGCGGGCTGGAGTGGATGTTTATTTGGTGCGATGTGAGTGCCGAGTGGTGTGTGCATGGGTCCCTGACCCTCGGCCAGGGGAACGCCCATGGGTGCAGGACAGGCCTCATCCTGGCCCCGTGGGAATGACACGGGAACCAGACGGGGCTGCAGCAGAGGGTGCAGCACCCCTTCCCTGCAGGAAACCCGTGGGATCCCCCAGCCCCAGGACAACCCCCAGCACCTCTGCACCAGCACACAGGGGCTGGGCCTGAGCCTGAAGGGACGGAACAGCTCAGGCTGCAGCTCCCCACGCCGCCTAGGCTCCCAGCACCCACCCAGCAGGCACGGCGTGAGGCCGGCCACGGGGACGTTCCCAGCGGGGGGAAGCTGCGTCGCCCTTCTTGCTGGTGCACAAGCGCAGGCAGGGAGAGGCTGAGCCGGGCTGTGAGCCAGGCTTGTGCCTGCTCACCCGCCCCAGCAGCGTGGCTGGGCTGGGCTGGGCTGGGCTGGGCTGAGCCCCGGTGCTTAGACCTCTCCTGGCACCTCGCGGAGAGGAGAGGTTTCACAGCCAGCGCTGGGAAGGCGAAGGCTGAGCAGCGGAGAGACGGGGCCCTGCCAGGGGAAAGGGGAGCTGAGCAGCAGGAGGGGGGGGAGGAGGGTGAATAAACACCGTTAGGAACAGCGATACACCAGGAGCCAAACTGGTGACCGGGGGTCACCGAGTTAGATGGGCCTGAGGACGTGCCCACAGATGGCCCTTGCGGCGCGTGGCAGGGGAGAGGGCTGCGCTGGGACCGGCGGTGCTTTTGGGGAACCCTCCGCTGAATGTCTTGTGCTACAGCATGTCCAGCGCCTCCAGCCCCGGAGCACTGGGCAGAGGGGTGTCACAGAGAGCATCCTGCAGGCCGCGGCTGCCACCGCAGGTGGGCAGAGATCAGCCCCCTTGCTCGTTGAGTAAAGACCGCCAGGGTTTAGACCTTGGGATACGAGTTGCCAGGAATAGCTGTGTAAGGAACGGGAACGTGGCTCTTGAGCAAATAGTCTGGGATTCCCTGCGCTGCCTCCGGCCCCGTGACAGCAGGGCTCACCCCCGCCATGCCTCGGCTCTTTCCAGGAGCAGGTTAATCACCAGGGCTAACGTCTGTCGGTGCTGCCTTCGCTGATTAGTGCCATCAAATACTGTACATCAAAAATCCAGCTCATCCTGAATCCAAGCCCGTGCAGTCACGCAGAGGCTGCAGGAAGGATGTTAGAGGAGAAAAGCTGGTTTCTAGGAATGTCCCAGCCCAGGGGGCATTTCTGAGCTGCAGGAGATGCAGGCAGGGGAAATGCCGGGGCAATTCCTGCCTTTCTGCTACACATCCCCGGTGTACCGGAGGGGCACCCAGGTCCCCCACCTCGGAGCACAGGGTGAAACGGCCTTGCGGGACTCAACAGGCAGAGACCTGCAGTAATGCAGGGCTGGTCGCCCACCCAAGAGCACCTCGGACCCCTGCAGGCCGGGCTGAGCTGCATCGGCCCAGGGCCAGCGGGCCCATCGCGCCGCACACGCGCAGAGGCACACGGGAGCGTTTCCCCTGAAATCCTGCGGGTCCCCCGCAGCCCCGATGCAGGGGGCTCCTGCCACCAGCGCGTTTCCTCGTCGCAGGGGCCATCTGCGTACCCCGTCTGCTGAGGGACGAGATGCTTTCCAGCAGCCACCCCCAGCCCAAAGCACGACTGCAGAGCCGTGTCTGCGATGAGGGGACGATGATGCAGGGGTCACAGGACACAGCCAGCTCTGGGCCCTCTCCGCTGCTCCTGCCGACCCTAAACCAAAGCCGGCAGCTCGCCAGCCGTTGTGGCGGCCCCGCTCACTGGGGTTCGCCTGTGCAGGGAGCCAGCGTGCAGCCCGGGGAGGATGGAGCAATGGGTGCTACCGGCCGAGAGCTGCTCCTGCAAAGGAGATCAGCATTGCCACCTCGTGGGGAGCCCGGCACAAGCGTCTCCCCAGGAGGAGGCACCTCCCCGGGCGGGCAGGGAGGCAGAAGCAGGTCAGCACCCAGCACCCAAAGACAGGCAGAGGTGAGGAGGGTGCAGGGGGGGCTCAGCCCCGGTGCCCAGCTGAAGCCAGCCGAGGCTGCAGGTGCCTGCTCTGACTCCTGCTCCGAAGGATGGAAAATCAACGCTCACATTCCCTCGGCAGCGTTCAGCCTGTCACCAGCCACGGGCTGCGCTTTGGTGCCCACACACGCTCGCCTCTTTTGGGGTTCTACCAAAGGCTCTGGGGGGGTCCGGCAGCGAGTATACAAACTCCGACGTATTGTATGGACACTGTGAATCTGCGGCGACGCTGATAAATTGACTCTCTGGGGCATCCCGGGTGTCCTGGCTCAGCCGCGGGACCAGCCAGCCCACCAGCAGGCACGAGACAGGAGGTAGCAGTGACTCTGCTCAAGTGTTGGGCACCGACAACGATAAACAGTCCCTTTGCTGGAGTAAGGACTTTGAAATGCCTCCAGCGGAAAGATGCAGCGTAAATGTCTAATTGCTTCTCTGCTGTCTGGACACATCACCGTGCGGCTGCTAAAACCTGATCAGAAAAAGAGGAGAGGGAAGAGCCATCTGTTCACCATGGAGCAAATTCACATTTTCATGAAAATTTAAGCCAGTTCTCCAGCTGATCTGTCACATACGGACGTGCAAAAGTGACAGATGCTTTAGAAGCACCAGAGAGACGCTGAAATACAGCACCCCAAATCATTCCTTCTACCTAGTGCAAGATAAACAATTTGCCTCTATCTTAAATAAAACCCCCAAGAATGACGCAACATCTAACCCCTGTAACGGCTGCCAGGACCCGCAGGTGGCAGCACACCCGGATGCCAATAATCCATCAAAAACACGCAGTATTTCAGAGATGGCTCACAGGACAGGGCCGGAACACCTACACAGTGAGAGCTGAGGCCTCGGGAGATCTAAAAGGAGCTGATGAACCATCCACAGCCCAACAGACCCACGTCTCCCTGGGGGCAACACTCCCGCTCTGTACGCAGCTCTAACCGGCTCCCAGAGGAGCGTTTACGCTCCGTCTGGATCTATGTGGCTTTTGACCCCATTAATTGTGTAGGAGATTTACTGTTCTTCGTATCTGGGGTTTCAGGGTATTTTTAGAACGTGTAATACATCTTTGAGCTGGATGTGACGTTCATCTGCCAGCAGCCCCCGCTCCGCGCTGAGCCTGTGCTGGGAGACACTCCTCAGCCTGCGAGGGGTTCGTAGCCACGCAGCAGGCACCGGGAAAGAGAGAACGTGTCATTTTTTAGCAGCTCGTACTGAACACGGAGACACAGGTGCCTGGCCCCAAATTAGGACTCTGAAGCAGGATTAAACACCTCAGGTTTGGAAGTACGTTCAATCACATCTCCACCCCCAGGGCTTGGAGGAGAGGACCAGACCCGAGATCACCAGCTCCTGCTGAGGCAACGACAGGGGCTCCGAGGCAACAAGGGGTGGCAGAGCCGACGGGGTCCCCCTGGGAGGCCAGCAGCCTCGGAAAATGAGCACAGAAGCCTCATTTCTGTCTGCACACGGTGCTCTACTTGCATCGAGCGTGGCAATAGCCGAGCGACAGACGTCCATGTGCAGGCGAGCTCTCCAGGCTGAGGCCCGGTCTTCCCGCGCTGCAGCGTGTACAAACGCCATCGGTGGGGTGCCGCAGCGGAGGACAGGGTGGATGCATTGGCCTGTGCTGGGCCCAGCGGGGCCAAACCCGGGCTGCGAAGGCCCACGCAGGGCAACAGGGAGGGGCTGGGGCAGCCCCCCCCAGGCTGGCAGCGTAGGGGACGCTGGGCGGCACTGCCTGCCCAGCAGAAACCCAGGCCGCGGGCTGGTGTGGCTGCAGGAGCCCCGTGGGCCTCGGTGCCGCCTCCGTTCAACCTTGCAGTCGCTTTGGGCCTTCGCACCGTGCTGCGGGGCCGTGGCCGGCCGAACCGCATCTCGCTGCCGCCGGGTCCCGCGCCCACCCAGAGCGTGCCCAGCCGGTCACCCCAGCAGGGCACGGGGGGCCGGGGCGGGCCGGGAGCCC
>VWZZ01002232.1:65414-85224 GCA_013399095.1 Psophia crepitans | reverse complement strand
CCCGTCCCCCTGCCTCCCTCCCCGCCGAGCCGCGCGAATGCGTGAGGACAGCAAGTGGGAACGGCTGCGACTTTGTTCCCAGCTCCCTTTGATCATGTGTCCCCGTCTCCCCGTGCTGGTGGCAGCCGTGTCGGGCTGATTAGCGTCCTGCCGGTGGCTGCACAGAACAAGCTGTGCTACGGGAGGCCGAGCTCAGAGCCGGGGGGGGTCAGGGATGCTGTCCCGGCTCTCCAGCTGTCTCCCCGTCTCAGGGTGGTGGGTGTCTCGCCAAACCCATGCACTGATCGCAGCACCGAGTCACCGGTGCACTGCAGACATCGCTGCAGGATCCGACTCCCTTCTCCGGGTTCCCTACCGCTGCCCAAGGAGCGCCTGCGCTCCTGGCTGTCCCCTGTGGGACGGAGGCACAGGGTAGAGGTACAAACCCACCTGGGACAGGGACGTGGGCATCGTGGGGCCAGCCACACATCGCTCTTCCATCCCCCGGCACGTACACCCCAGCAGACAAACCCCGCAGCTCTGCAGCCTCGCACGGAGCTGCTGCAGGCAATCTCCTGCCTCCAGGCTCAGCCTGCACCTTCTTCCCCAAAAAGGTGCCACGTGAAAGCTTGGGGCGGCTGGCAGTGTCTGTCCCTGGCCCTGTCCCCACGCCGAGGAGGGCGCTGAGCAGATGGGCAGCCCTGAAGTTGGTGGGTAACTTTGCGAACAGACAGTTTCCACCTCCCAGCACGATCCCTGCCTGGCGCCCGCTCCCCCGTCGCCCTCCCCAGGCGCAGCTGTCAGAGTTAGCGTTTCAGCTGAGAATATTTCCTCCTGCCATCTGTTCCCGCTCCGGAGCCGGGGTGCGGAAGGAGGCAACCAGGTTTGGCTGAGTAAATCACTTTTAACCTGGCCTCCCGTGGCTCCATCCAGGCTCCGCTCCATCAATCAGTGCTCGCTCCTGACCGGCACGTTTATCCCCCAGAGCTTGCAAAAGTGAGCTCTGCACAGCAGTGGAGAGGAGATGCCTGTGATGCTAATGAACAAACATCTTAATTACTGGGACTTTTTACCTCCTGACAGAGCAGACAGATGCCTGGACGGAGCCAGCATGCTAACAACCCAGCATGGTGACAGGAGCTGCTGATGGAGCCACGGGGCTGCGAGCGGGTGGCCTGTGCCTTGCCGAGCGTGGTCGCCGAGCCTGCTTGTCCCCCTGACTGCCACCCGAGTCCTGGGCCAGGCACAGTGGGTGGTGCTGAGCACGGGAACAAGCTCATCTGAGGCCATCCTGCCCCGCAGGAGGGAACCACCCTGGCCCATGGAGGGCGATGGCCACCTTCACCTCGGCAGCCCCAAGGGGACTCACTGACCTTCCCCAGACGACAGAAAAACACGCTCAGGGCAACACGGGGCTGGGGGGGTTATTTTATTCTTTGCTTTGGTCTATACAAAAACAACTTACAGAAATAATAAAATCTTCCATTCCTGAACCACACTCCAGTAAGTGTCCATCCCTTTCCAGTGGAAGCATCAAACCACCATCAGATCTAGAGCCTCTTTAAAAAATGCGTTAGATAAGGGAGGAGGGGACGGAAACACACCACTCACCAAAAAGAAGGGAAACGGGTTAAAATGTGCAACAGAGATCGGTAGAAGGACACAGTTCCTAACGCTGGAGTAACTCCTCTATGGGTACTGGTAGGATACAGGTACACAAAGTCAGCTCCCCAACGGCTGATCGGAAAGAATTAAACTGCAGACATCTCGATGGCTAAAACGAAGGTCCTGGGACACGGCACCTTTTCCTTTCAGCAAACTCTGCATCGGCCCGATTAAGTTAGAGTTCACAGAAAGCAAAGGGTTTTCCCGGGTTAGAATCCTTTTCTAGAACGCTAACACGCAGAACAAATAGTGGGGAAAGTTAGAAAGCACAAACTTAAAGACGGCAAAAGCCGTTGGCACCATATTAAAAATAAAAAAAGAAATATATATTCATAGAAAAGACTGTCTTGCCAATGAAAGGTCGCTAATGGTGCAGGGTTTGTGTGTTTTAAAGCTTCAGAAACAGTATCTTGGATGCTGGATGCGGCAGTAGGCGCTCGAAGCAGTCCCAGGAGGAAGGACCTTCTCCACAGACCCACAGCGAAGCGAAAACCAAAAATAATCGAAAAATAAAACCTCTTGTGGGAATGGAAAAGTTTGTCTTCTCAGGCACTTCTGTCTCCCAAGTCCTTCTCGCGAATGCTCAGCTCTGGGGCCACCCTCTTCTGTACGGAGGGAACAACCTGCGCACGGCACGAGAGAGCTCCCGTTACTCGACCATGGTGGGATTTGGAGGAGCCCAGAGCCCAGGGACCCCTGGGGTGGTGGGGATGCCAACCCACAGCAGCACCAGGGACCCCACGGCAGTGCCAGGGACCCCACGGCACTCCGGGTGCCAGCAGCCAGCCCTGCCTCCCCTGTCCACCTGCCCAGCACCGAGCGCGCCCTCGGTAAGCGCGCGCCCCCCGGGTACACGCCAGCAACTACCTGGTGCGGGGGCTGCGGGCGGGTTAGGCGAGCATGTGGTCAGCGAAGGGCGCTCGGACGCCGTCGCTGTAGGCGTCCATGGGGTAGTCCCCGTCCATGTCGATGGGGTCCAGGGGGATGTCACCCGAGTACATGGGGCGATAGCCAGGGTCCAGCTCTGCAGGGAAGAGACACGGCAACCTCAGCGCCTGCCAGCCAGAGGCTTCTCCGAACCTCAGCCACCCCCACCCGAGTGTGCGGCACGTGGTGCCGCAAAGGACACGAGGGCCACCCGCCACCCACCTGCCCCAAGCCCCTGAGCCAGCCCGGGCACAGCGGGGGCGCGGCTGCACACGCTCCCCGGGGAGCTGAGCATCCCCAGGCAGGTCGGGCTGGCACTTTGCTGGCAGCCCCCCAAGAAAGGTTTTAAAAGCAGCCTGGTTTGGTGAGACGAGGCAACCGCCCCACCAGCCCACAGCCCACGAAGGGACGCAGCGGGAAGAGCTGGTGCTGTACTCACCATCTGAGTAGGGCTCGTTGATGGGGATCATGCTCTGAGCCTGCGAAAGAGGGTGACACAATTGAAGAGGGAATTCATGCTCACGTGTGCACGATGCTCAGGGGCTACGTGGTGCCCAGCCCTGCCCCAGGTAGTGGGTGCTGCAACCCAGGGCTGCTGGAGAGCTGAGGCCACAGCCTGTCCACCCCCCAGCTCCCCCCATTTGCTGGTCACTCCTGTCCAAGCTCTGGCTGGAGGCAGCGGCAGCAGCTTTGGGAGGCAGGAGACGGGGCCATCCCGAGGGCCTGGCTTCCCCAGGGAAAAGGGCTCATCTCCACGCCCAGCGAGATGCTCACCGCCTCCCAGGCCGCTGGGTCGTGCTTGAAGAGGGAGTTGGTGAGCTCCACAGAGACACGCTTCCTGTAGTCGGGGTTCTTGTCCTCCGAGATTCGGAAGAGCACGGCAGCCGCGTAGGTGGCTGCAGGGGAAGGGCGGCAGCCTCAGCTCCCGGTGCCGAGCAGCACCAAAGCCCTGGGCCAGCTGCATGTGGGGCGATGCCAGGTCGCGGAGAGCCCCCAGCATGGGGCCCGGCACAGCATCACTCACCCGTCCCCTCGTTCCTGGAGTGCAGCAGCTCCATCAGCGGAGCCGAGGCCCCCTCAGCATCGATGGCATCCGCCGCCTCCTTGTCCTGGGCCAGCTCACACAGCACACCAGCCGCCACACGCTGGATGTTCTCCACCGGTGAGTAGAGGAGCTGTCAGGAGAGATTAGCAGCAACATGAAGCAGCCGGTGCGGGGCCGTCGCGCTCCTGCTGTGGTCTGACATGTGCATGCTGCCAGCTGAGCACCGTGGCTGCCTGGTCCCGGCACCACGGGGCCATGCCGGCCAGGCGGGAGGTGGCGGAGCGCAGCCCCCATGTCCCCCCAGCCCCTGACCTGCACGAAGAGAGGGATGGTGTTGAGGCGGAAGATCTCCATGCGGTTCATGGGGTCCCGGGCCAGGATGTGCAGTGCCCCTGTGCACCCCTCCACGATCTCCTCCATCTTCACTCCGTCCTGCCAGGGGACAAGCAGTCAGCCGGGGCACCGCGCCAGGGCACGACCACCCTGGGCACAGGACAGTCCCCAGGGACAGGTCAGCTTTGGGGGTGCCAGGCTGTGCTGGGAGCGGGGCACCCCTGGCAGACCCTACCACAGGGACTCACTGTGTAGGGCTGCTGCGTGCCGGCTGCTACGTGCCGCTGGGCGTCCTGGTGAGCCTTGACCAGCAGCTGGACCAGGCGGGGGATGACGGCGGCCTCCTGGAGCGGGGCATGGTTAGCTGGGCACAGGGCCAGGTTGCGGATCAGGCCTATGGTAGCCTGGAGGAGAGAAGGGCAGAAGGAAGATTTGTCTCAACCATGGCCTGGAGCAGTGTGCGCTCCCCGCGGGACCAGCCGGCTGGGCCCCCCTTTCCCTGCCTGTCCCACCCCATCCCCCTCCGCGGCACAGGCTGACTTCAGCTTCCTCCCACACCGGATCCGGCTCCCTCCCCGTGTTGGAGGCCAGGAAGAGTATCGATTCCAGCCGAGCAGCCGGCACGAGCCACTTCCTCCATTAGCTGCCATCAAGGACACGGCCCAGGGGGACCAGGGCTGCCGCAGCAGCAGCTCGGCATCGCTCCATGCACAGCACCAGCTGCAGACCCCCCCCCACTGCATCCCAGCAGCCTGGGGCTCGCTCAAGCCCAGCCGCAAGCCCTTCCTCTGGCCCCCAACGACCCCCTCAGCCTCTTACCTTGACCAGTGGCCACTGGTTGGGCTGGTTGAGGAGCTTGACGATAGCGGGGATGCCGTAGTTGAGGCGCACCGAGTTCTGTGCCATCTCGGCCTCGGGGTGCCGGCTGGTGAGGTGCCGGAGAGCACAGACTGCCGGCTCGGTGATGTCCTCCTTGTCACCCGCCCGCAGGATGGTGTGGATCAGGGCCTCCACCCCATTCGACTGTGTCACCAGGGTCTTGTTCTTGCTGTTGTTGCAGGTCAGGTTGGAGAGGGTACCAGTGGCACAGGTCAGCACGTTCACGTCGTCAGAGCTCAGCTGGTTCACCAGGATCTTGAGGACACCGTCCAGGCCCTCCTGCAGGGATGGGTGGACACACTAGATTCTGCAGAGCTGGACCTGGGCTCAGCCGGTGGCTGGACTGCAGCTCCACGCCATCCCCTGTGTCTCTTGCCCAGAGGAGGGGAGAGGAGCTGCCCCCCGGACGGGCCAGACACCCAGCCTTGGAAAGGAGCCCCCTCCCGCAAGGACAGAGCCTGCCATCGTACAGAGCATCTGGTCCCCAGCCGGGCTCCTCCTCCCAGAGCTGCCACCTTCTCCCTCGAGACCCAGGGTGCTCCTGTGACCACCCTCACTGGTGCTCACCCCCCGTCGCTGCAGACCCCAGCCGTCCAGCATGCCGTATCCCAGCCCCACGCACCCCCCAGCTCTGCCTGGGCCAGAGCAGGCAGCCACGGCGGAGAGGCAGCATTTCCACCTCCCACACCGCCCCATCCCCCTGCAACCAGAGCCTCTTCTCTGCGACGCCGGCACGGCGTGAGCGACAGGCGCTCCCGGCATGTGCAGCTTTACTTAAGAGTTTAATGTCTCCAGCAGCTTTTCGCTGCTGGGAAGCGCACGCAATGCATCCGCCAGCGCTCCCCGAGCGGTCCCGGGGTGACCCTGGGCCCAGCCGTGCCGGCGGGCAGCCAGCAGCGGGGCAGGAAGGAGTTAAAGGCACCATGGCCACAACCCCGCATCACTCAGCAAAGCCAGGGGAGGGGACATTTACACGGTTACACGCCAGCCCAAATAGTTTCCACACTACATCAGGCCCTAATCTGCTCGGGAGAGGCGGCCCCAGCAGATGGGGAAGACATCAGGAGGCAGCAAAGGGCTGGGGAGACCAACCTCAGAGCAGAGCTCTGGGTCACCTTCGCACCAGCGGCCACTCAGCCTCACGGCACAGCCGCTTGGGTGCCACCACGGCAGCTCCGATGGCATCTGCCCTGCTGGGGAAGGAGCCGAGCAGGCGGCAGGGACCGGGGCAGGCTGCCAGGGCTCCCTGAGTCAGAGCGAGCGGCAGTCCTGGCCATGCCCTGCCGATCACACGAGTGACTGCCGGTGGCCTTGGCCCCGGTAGCTGGCTGGCACGGGAAGGGCCACGAGCAGCCTCCCACAACGCCAGGCTGCAGCGGGGCTGGAGCGGGGCTGGGCATCCCCTCGCTCTGCCAAGCACAGGCGCTGCCAGAGCCGGTGGCTCGTGGGGATTGGGAACAGCACGAGGATGATACGTGGGATTCAGTCCGGCGCAAGCAGGGGTGAGGAGCAGGCTGGGGCACCGGGCAGCTGGTATGGAGAAGCCTCCAAAATGCTGCGTTGAAGCAACTCAGGGTCCTGCAGACTCACCTGTTTGGTAGCCACGTCAGAGAGGTTTCGCAGGGTCCAGAGACAGTTCTGGACCAGCCTGGGGCTGGAGCTGGTCAGGTGCTTGCCCAACGCCTGCATGCCGCCTGCCAGGAAGGAGACACCAGCCCATCAGTAAATACCCAAAGCTGCCCCAGCAGAGCAGAGAGGGGGGAGACAGTGGGTCTGCGTGGTGAGCGTGGGCTGGGCACCACCCGACCGATGCCTCCAACGCAGGATCCAGCCTCATCGCTTAGCGGAGGCTAAACGCGGTGTGGGAAGACAGCTCCTGGCTGGCCAGCCGGGCCAGGTCCTGCCCACACACAGTACTGGGAAAGCACCTCAGCAGCCTTTCAGAGCAAGAAACCAGGCCCCACGTGGGTGGTTTCACCTGGCCATCATCAGCACGTCTCGCACATCAGCTGTGAGACACCACCCTCAGCAGCATCATCCAGACACCACCACCCTCCTGTCCGACACCAGCTCTGCCACAGCCCCCAGCCCTTCTTACCAGCCTCAACGATAGCGGGCTTGTTGCTGGGACACACCGAAAGCACCTTGAGCACCCGGCTTGTGGTCCAGAGCAGCTTCTCATAGTTGTAGCTGCGCATGATCTGCACCAGGGCTTGGGGTCCTCCATTAGCCAAAATAATCAGCTGCAAGACAGAGGGGCCAGGGTCAGGGCGTGCGACAGCTCTGGGCTGCTGGGACCACCGCTCTGGTTTCCCCCCGTGTCGTGCCAGGACGCAGTCAGGCAGGAGGTCTGGCCTCTCTGCAGGCAGGACTGCTTTGGGCCACCCCCGCCAGGGCCGTGCTCTGTCACCGCACCCCCCGGCCACCCCAGCTCTGCGCGTCGGGGTCCCTCGCCCCGTGCCACAGGCAGGACAGGCAGCAGCCCCCTGCCCAGCCAGCGTCAGAGCAGGCCCAGGGACAGAACCTCCACACGAGGCCAGGACAACTCGTGCGCAGGAGGAGAGGAGCAGCCAAAGAACAAAGGTAGAGGCATTGCCCAGAGCAGCCAGGGGAGAAACTCAGCGGAGGTGATCTACCAGCCAGGCTGGGACAGCCTACACTTTTGGGGATGCAAGAGGTGAGATGCGGCAGCGTGGCAGACAGCACAACTGCTTCACTGGGGGCTGTGGCCGGGGGGCACCCGGGCTGAGACGGTGGGAGCTCCCACCCCTGGCCCCCAGGCTTCTGTCTGTGAGCAACCGCCCCCCCATCCTGCCCTCCCTCCAGCAGGAACCCCGCACCATGGGGCAGGCCAGGCTCCCCAGGCACACCTTGCTCTCCTGGTTCCCGTAGGCGAGGAGCTGCAGGCAGTCGGTGGTGATAGCCAGGAACTTGGGGTTGTTCTTGTTCAGCAGAGGAACCATCTTCTGCAGGCCGTCGGCCAGGCGCACAGCCATCTTGGCCCCTTCCTGGTAGAGCAGCAGGTTGTGCAGGGTGGTGATGGCGTAGAAGAGGACCGACTCGACTGGCGAGCTGCAGGCAGGCAGCACAGAGCCACGTTAGTGTGGGCAGCTGCCTCCAAGCTCAGCAGGCTGCCAGCAGAGCCCACAGGGTTGCCCCGAGTCCTGACTCCCACCCAGCACCCTTCAGCAGGACCCAGTGTGAGGCCACCGTGCCGCGTGACCCTGGGGAAGGGACACCTCCTCCTTGGGGCAGAGCAGAGACTGAGCCCCATCTTCATGGACAAGGCAGCGTGGGGGACTGCTCCCCTCCTCCTGCGCCCACACAGGCTTCAAACACAGCAAACCCCTCGGGCTTTCACAGGCTAAAAGGCTCAAGGTCTCCCACTCCCTTGTGTTGGTGCGAGCAGGAGGAGGACCCACGTTTAGGGGCAGCACAAGCCCTCCCCTCCTCTGCGCCCAGCCCAGGCACCCGCCTGGCTGCCAACCTGGAGGGACCGCTGGGCTCTGCCATCCTCTCGGGACCCCCCACCAGCACCCCCCCGTACCTCAGCATCCTGACGAGGGCCGGGATGCCGCCAGACTTGAAGATGGAGAGCAGGCCCTCGCGGTGGTGCGAGAGGTTGTGCAGGATGCTGGTGGTGCAGCGGGCCGTGTCCAGGTCGCTGGTGCTCTGCATGGTGCGGACCACGGCTGCCACGATCTGGGGCGACTGCATCAGGGCGCGGCGCGACGCCTCCTTCTTGGAGAGCTGGTTGACAATCATGGCCGCTTTGCTGACAACCACCTGGGTGGGGGAGAGAAGCCAGGCGGTGAGAAGAGGTCCCGCTGCTGCCTATCGCAGCAGGGACAGGAGGGACCCCACTGCTGGGTGAGAGCATCAGCAGCGCAGGCGAGGATTGCTGTTTCTAACAACCCTCATCCACGACGCTCCAGGAGCTGCGCTGCCGTTTGCAGCAGCGAGCAGCATACAGTCGGCTCCACGGAGCACCGAGAGCTGGCAAGAAGCGCTGAGCGTACGTGCAAGCAGGAGAGCCGCGTCCGAGCAGCGAGGACAGGCTGTGAGGAGACGTGGGGTGGGCAGAGGTGGGCTCAGTCCTGTTGCCACGCGGAGGCAACCACAGAGCTTTGTCAAGAGGAAGGAGTCGGACAGCAGCCACGAAGTCCCACAGGGATGGGAGCCTGGCTGAAAGCTGAAAGCCCAGAGACACGCGCAGCCAAACCACGCTTCCTTACCGGGTCCTCATCATTGAGCAGCTTGGTGAGCTCCGGGATGGCGCGGGTGGCCAGCTCAGCATCGTCCTGGTAGTTGATGAGGTGCACGATGGCCGACTTCAGCATCTGCGAGGGCTCTGCCAGGCGCTGCACGTTGGTCTGCTGTCCCTCCAGCTGGGTGGTGATGAGCAGGGAGCGGTCCTCCACCGTCTCAGGGTACATGGCAGCCCGGACGCGCTGGGCGCGGGTCATGGCCAGCTGAGCCTCCATGTCCGCTGCGGGGGTAGGTGGGGAGGCAGCGTTAGACTCGGGCTCTCCCCGAGGAGTGTCCCTAGCCCTGCTCTCCAATTTCAATTAGCTGAGCAAGAGCTCAGCGCAACAACCCTGGCAACGTCAGCAGTCCCAGCACGCTCTGCAAGGAGCCGGAGCTTCAAAGCGTAAACAGATATGGCAGGACAGAGATAAGACAACACTCAATTAAGCAGCATGATTAGGCAGTTGTCACACGAGGCCTATTAATTAAAAAAATAAGGATATTTGCAACTTGGGACCAGCTGGCACTGGGGATTAGGACATGGAGGCCTTCCTCACCGGGGATGTCGGGACAAGAGGGACCCGAGGGGCAGAGACGCTGCGGCAGCCACCCGCAGTCCCCACCTCTGCGGCGCAGGGACCGCGCGGGGCTCAGCCCTCTCCACGGGGCTCTGCCTCCCCCGGGGAGCTGGCGATTAAACCTGGCAGGGCCCATCGCTGACGAGGGAACCGCAGAGGCGAGCGGAGCCAACCAGCCCAGGGGTAAAGCTGCAGGAAGCATCTCCTTTAGCTGCGGGAGCTGCGTCTCTGTCTGCTTCGCCCTCGCAGCAGCGGGAGAAGACGGACCAGCCGGCGGAGCTTTACGGCACACGCCGGCAGCTCTGCCAGCCACGCTGAGACAGGTTTGCCGAGCAGGCAGGCAGGCGGGACAGCAGACGGCCGATCCGTGGGCTGGGATCAGCTGCTGCTATCTCCAGCCAACCCACCGGCGCGCTCGGATGTGCGTGCACAGCTCAGCACCAGTGCGGGCTGGCTGCGAGCCGCCCCTACGCGAGAGCCTCTCGGCGCAGGGAAGGAGGACAGGAGGGAGCATATTTTAGGCAGCGACAACTCCCAGGGTGTGGAAGTCAGCGTGGAGGAGTGCCCAGAAGGAGCACAGCTTGTGGGAGAGGTGGAGGACGGCAGGAGCCAAGCAACTGAGCTCGCAGACGTGCCCGGCCCCACAGCCCCTACCTTGTGCTTGGCTCTGGCCCTGGCTCCCTCCCTGGCAGTAGCTCGTAGTGGTCGTCTTCTTGATGGTGTACTGCTTCCCATAGACCTCGTCATCGTCCCCGAGGCACTTGCTGCTGACGGAGGGCACCTGGGTGTTGACGCCCGAGTGGATGCCGGAGTCATAGGTGTAGGTCTGCTGCCACTCCGTCACCTTGATCGGCTGCTCCATCATGTTCATCACCTCCATGGCTGCTCTGCGGGGCAGGGAGGGGAGACGTTACAACGCTGGCAGAGCCCAGGTTGCCACAGCACCCCCCTGCTCCTCTCCCGCACCAAACTGCGCGGCAGACCCCGGCGTGGCAGGGCACAGCACGGCAGTCGGCCCCTGCGCAGCCCATGAGCAGATCGGTATCTGACCTCCTCCCCCATGCAAGATGAAAGGTGGCACCAGGATGACGAACCCACAGCTCAGCACTTTGCTGCTCGTGTTCAGACACGAACGGTGGCTGCAACCGGCGCAGACCGCGCACGGCTGGCTGAGCCGTCAGCCAGCGCCTGCTGTGCAACGCCGCGTCTCACCGCCTCAGCGGTAAAGGTGCGAGCAGGATCTGCCCAGCACGGAGAGACCCCCCCCTGCTCAGGACCCCTCCCGCTCAAGGCTCCCACGGCTGCCCACAGGCTTTTTAAAGAGCAGTTTCCAGAGACAGGGCCTGGCAGAGAGCTGGGGACAGCCACAAGGCTGGAGCTCCAAGAATAAAACAAACCTTTTTAGAAGCCCTTCTGGGACACTCCTAAAGCACCTAAAAATAACCCGGCAAAGTCACCGGCTCGGCTCTCCCATGGGTGCTCAGCACCATAAGCGCTCACCGCACAGCCCGGGGCTGGGTGCTCCCCGTGCTGTGCCGAGCACCACGCCGTGGCTGCAAGGAGCTGGGACAGGGCAGACATCCCAAAACTCAGGACAAACCAGTCAAGGTTGCTTGCAAGCAGGGCTGGGTTTTCCCATCTTTAATTTGGGGAAGCAGGGGGAGGGAGGATGGCTCACGGATTAACCCCTGAGCTCATCCGGGCAGGCGGACGCTGCAGGGCTGTGAGTCACCAGCCCCACATCCAGCCCCCCGGCACGGCCAGGAGGGGAGGGATGGAGGGACGAAGGCAGGCAGGGACGGGGACAGATGGAGACAGCAGCCAGCCAGCCCCACCACTGCTGACCCACCACCCCGGCGCCTCCCGGGATTTCTGCCCCTTCCTCCAGCGCACAGGAGGCCGCGCAGGGGTGGGGATGAGTCAGAGTTTCAGAGGCGATAAGAGGCGAAGGGAGCAGCTGCAGCCCAGCGCTGGCAGAGCTGGGCGCAGCAGCAACCGCACTTCCAAACAGAGGCATAATTACCACCTCCACCAGCACTGATTCATGCAGCGAGCTGCACCAGGACAGCCACGCGCCCCTGGCCCTGCTCCAGCCGCCGGCACAGCTCAGGGCTCACGGGGACCAGCCGGGCTGGTGGGACAGCCTCCGGCCCCAGCACCCTCCTCGGAGGAGCAAGGGGAACAGGGCATGAGCCCCCCACCACAGCGGCAGCTGAGTCAGGGCGTCGGGTGGTGGCTGAGGACGCGGTTTGCGCGGGGCGGCCCAGCAAGGCATGGCATGGCGCGCATGGGCTTGGCGCGCATGGGCTTGGCACGGCTCGCCCCAGCGCTGCCGGCTGCTCCCAAGGCGCGGCCAAGCCCTCACGGGTGGCACAGGCTGACGCTCACAGGGAAAAATCCCAGCTCGGGCGCACACACTCATTCCCAGGGAGCAACGGCTGGGTGGGAGGCAGGAGCCCTGCACCCCACCATGGCTGCCTCCCACCCCCAGCCACCTTCCCGGAGCCACTGCAGGGCGCTGCTCCTGTCAATCTGATGGTTTTTGAGCTGTCAAGCAGCAATCTGCAGACTAAATACTGCTCCGGCTTTAATGGGTTGTGCATAATGCATGTTTATAAGGCAGCAAGAGAGGGACCCACTAATGGAGGCCAGTGGGGGCCAATCATTCCCACGGCGGGGCGCGGGCAGGAGCTGGGGTTTCCGTTTGGCGCATGACACACGGCACCGGGGGCGAGCCCAGCTCAGCCACCCACCCCACGTCAGAGCAGGGCTTGGCCCGGAGAGCCCCTGCGCTGAGCTGGGCGCTGCACACCCCACGCCTGTACTCATGAGCTGTTGAATTGGTGGTTGGGAGAGCAAGTCCCCCCAGCTGTGTCACCCTGGACGCGGTGGCAGAGGCTTCGAATCATGTTGGGAAACCCGAGAAAAGCAATGCCAAATCACGCCCAGGAAGCACGAAGGCAGCAGAGCGCTCCATCAGTACCAGCGGGACAAGCCGCCGCAGTGCAGAGCATCGTACATCCCAACCAGGAGGCGATGCGCAGAGCCTCGGCAGCAGGGTGGCAGCCAGAGACACCCCAGCACCCCCAGAGCAGCAGTGGAAAGCTGCCCTGGACGGGGTGGGCAAGGGGAGAGCAGAGTCAAGGGCAGGACAGCCCCCTGCAGCGCCGAGGGGGTGTATGGACCCCGAGCATCCACCCTGGGCTGGGCCGGGCCCCCCAGGCAGCAGGGAGCTGGAGCTGGCAGGAGGGGCCGGTGCTGCCTGCACCGTCGGTCAACCAGTAACGGCTGCTCTACAATTTACAGGCCTTTGACAGGCACTTAATTTTTCAAACCTCCAAGAGTTCAGCTCAGACGCTGGCTTCTTAGAGCCCTGCATTATGCATGAGCCACCCCCCCGCCACCCTCTCCGTCTGCGCCACCGGCACCCCAGAGACATCAAAAGCCAGCAAAGCTCCTCAGCGCCCAGACACAAGCTCAGGTGATCAGCCCCAGACAAGCTCCAAGCAGCAGAGTGGGTCCAAGCTAATGAGCACCATGTTAGACCTGTCTGAGCACAGCACCCTGCTGCAGCGGGGCCAGGGGCCACGGGGGACGGGTGTTCCACAGCTCAGGGGGCTTTCCTTCCCCAGGAGCCAGCCAGAAGGGACCACAGGCACCTTCTTAGACACAGCACCCATCCTTCCCCTGGAGCATCACCTCACCAGCAGCCTGGGGGTTTGCTCAGCACCGCAGGCAGCCAACGAGGCCAGCAGCACCCAAGGTGATGGGGCCAGTGAGCAAATGTCAGACACTCCAGCAGCGAGCAGTGACATTTTCTGAATCCTGTGTCGTCTCTTCTGCTCATCACTGAGCAAGGGCCAGACGCCTGACATGAGCTTCTCTCTGTCCTCGGATGTCCTCCCTCCTCTGTGGGATCAGGGCAGGACAGGCGGCCCCCCAGGCAGGGATGCTGGTTACGCCTGGGTTCACCTTCAGCAGGAGCCGTTCACCAGCGATGCTCTTGGTGGGGAACGGTCGCAGGGGGGCAGGACCCCCGCCAGCAGCAATGGGGGGGGAGGTGGCAGAATTTCATGCAGGAGGGAGAAACAAGGGGTATTTGGGGCACACGAGCATGGGGGGTGCTTGGGTGGGCTCCAGCCCCCTCCACAACCAGGCCTGTCTGTAGGACAACTGCTGCTGAGCCCAGCCCTTATCTCCCCCTCCAGCAGGCTGTTATTAACCAGAGCGGGAAGCAGAGCGGTACCACCAAGCCCTGGCTGAGCCCCTCCCTGCCCGCACAGAGCTGGGACCCCAGGGAAACAGGGCTCACCCCAGGGAACAGCGAGGAAACCCCCCAGGAAACGGTCAGGCAGATGGGGGGACCCCACAGAGCAGACAGCAGCTTTGGGCAAGAACCTCCAGCCCACCCCGAGCACCACGATGGGGAACAGGCCAAGCTGAGCAGGGGGCTTCAGCCACCCCTGTGCAGGGGAGAGCCAGGAGAAGGTTAATCCCTCTCCCACCACTCCCCACAGCCAGGAGCGCCGGGGAAGGCAGAGGAAGCTCCCGCAGCTGTAAGGCACCGGCCAGCGGCTCATCCGCCCCCGGAGCCATTTGATCAGCGTCCAGGCGGCATCACCCCCCCGAGACACCGTCTGCGGAGGAAGTCTCCAGCAAACACACAGCCCTGGGCCTGACCAGCCCTTCCCTCCGGCTGCCAGAAGCCTTTGGCCTCACGCAGGCAGGACGCAGCCGGCAGAGCCCAGCGCTCCTGCTGACCTACGGCTGAGCTGCCCACGACAGCAGCAGGGAAGCCATGAACGCTGCTTCATGCCAAAATAGTTATTGTTGAGGGACTTCTTGGGGGTGGTAGAGTAGCCGTGACCCCCAATAGGGGTTTACCCCTAGGTGAGGGGCATGGAGCACACCCCCCCCGCCATCCCAAGTGCCCGCCAGGGGCTACACAGGAGTAGGGACCAGGATCTGGGGGATGGCAGACGTGGGAGGCAGCCTGGGGAGTGCAGGATGCCATCAGAGGGGATGCTGTAGCCCTGCGCTGAGCGCAGCGGGGCTGGAGGTGCCCCCACTCAGGAGCCGCACGGTGCAAGGGGGTGAGCTCAGCTGCGGGAAGCGTGTGAGCGACTGCAATTACAGTCACTTCGGCTTTTAAGAAAAGGAAAGAGGCAGTTAAGGCAATTCAACAAATGCAACGCAAGAAAAGACACTATTTTAGAAGCACTTACGCTACACGCAAGTGATCTCCGGTCCTCGCCATCCTCCCGGAGCAGCCAGGGGATTAGTGACCAGCGAGGCTGGGAGAGAACAGCCTCAACAGCCAGAGCCCTGCCAGGGCAAGGGCACCCAGGAGCGCTGCACCCTGAGGTCCTCCACCGCCTGCAACCCCCTGCCCAGAGGCACCCAGACCGACACCACCGCGCTGATAACTAACGAAGCTGGGGCCGCAGCTAACGAAGCTCCCGCAGACGCTGCAACAGAACCAGAGCTGTACAAAAGCTTCAATGGTTTTGAAGAGGATCCCTCGCAGGAACACGCAGCAGGAGGAGGCAGAGAAAGGAGCTTTTCAAGATCTCACCAGCATCAATGGGAAGCGTTAGAGTCAGATCCCGGCTACCATGAGCCCTTTCAATAGGGCTTTACAGTGAAGATAAGTGAAAGAATTCAAAGGAGAAGGAGAGCAGCTTGAAGTTTAATGAGGAGGAGACAGGCGACGGGGGATCAGCCTCTTGTTAGAAAGCAGGCTGTAACGGTGCGAGGCCACCCCGGCCCTGCACACAAAGGAGCCGGTGGCCTTTGTTCGCCCACACTCACACGTCAGGAGCGGCTCCTGGAGCTGGTGGGGTGACCGACAACTTCAGGTCACTTGGGGAGGGCAGCGCACCCCGCATGCAGGAGCTGCTCTTCAGACCTGGGCTCCCTCACTGGAGTAGGCTCTAAAACCCTATTTATTTTTTCAGCTGCTCCTGACGAGGTGGTTTGAGCTGCCAGAAGCCCCAAGAACAGCCCCAGCTCCTGCTCTTCGGGCAGCACCAACGCTGCCGCATCCCCCCGAGCACGGTGAGACCAGGCTCCTGGTGGCAGAGCCAGCCCCAGCAGCGCGGCGTCTCCGCCACGACCCGCTCGGCTTGGCTGATGCTCTCCATCAAAGCAGAGCACGTTCCCCAAGCGCTGAAGTGCCTCGCTTTCACCTGAATTAACAGCGACTGACAGCTCCGGCACACGCCAAGTCCAGGCTATAATATTTTGGCACTTCACATCACGAGATGACAAGGTATTATCCATCAAGTGCTCTCCCGTTGCGAGAGCATGCACAACACCCAGGACACCCACCCTCTCGCAGCACACCGTGGGGCAGCCCAGCCCTCACACGGGACACGCAGGACTTGTGCAAGAGCTGTGCCAAAGCACCCTCTCCTGCACCACCCCTCGGGCTTCCCCAGGGACCCCCCTGCTGCCCACGCCATGCCCTGCACAGCCCCGGCTCCCCCAGCATCACCTCCCTGCCCCACATGCGCAGCACCGCCGCGGATCCAGCAGCCTTCCTTTGGGATCAGGTCCCCCTCTCACCTCCTGTGTCACCCCTGGCTGGCTCTGCTCACGTGGAGCGAGCCCCAAGGCAGGACCCCAGCCCAGGGAGGGTTCTCCCTGGGACATGCACACGCCGAAGACGCGCTGCCAGAGACCCTGCGATGGATCTCCCCTCCCCGCATCCCCAGTTGCTGGCGCAGACGCTGCCATCCCCAGAAGCACCGGGACTGGGTGGACCCACACAGACACATCCCCTCCCCAATTAAAGTTTGCTGATGTCATTAGAAACACTACTGGGGAAGATGGGAACTTGCCACTTGTCCATGGAAAGAAGAATTGGCATGGTGCAATCAATCACAATAACTCCATCTGGATAAAAAAAATAATCATTATTTTGTTTTAAAGCGCACAAAGAACAAGGTGTCCTTCAAAAAACACGATAATTGCAGGCTTTAAATTTCGGCTTTGAGGCTCGCAGGCTGTTCCCAGCCCCAGTCATGGTGCCCAGGAACGCAGGATTTTGCCACCCGGCCCTGCCGCTGCCAGAGGAGCCGAGGCAGCGGGGAGGGACGCGGAGCTGCTGAGCCCCAGCTTAATTTCTCCATCCAATTGCATTACATCTGTAAAGTTCAGACGCTTCACAAGAAATTATCACCAACACCCGTCAGCACCCGGCCTGTCGGAGCAAGTTAATGATTTGTCACCGGGGCTCTGCCCGCGCGTCACAACAATTACAGCAGGGCTCCTTACAGCAGCCAAAGGTCTCTCCTCCACCAGGGAAGCACACGCACTTTATCCAGCTACCCACCCCCAAAAGCCGTGCGGGACCGTGGCACATCCCACCCCTCAGGGTCCACGTCTCCAGCAGGTTTCCCCCCTCCCCGGGAGGGCACTGCTGTTCACTCGCCTTCACCACCTCCTGCGGGTTTGATCACCCAGGCGTGGTGAAAAACAGGGAAAACACCGAGCATTCCACCTCCACCCAGCCACCCGCTCCTGCGCAGGGTCCCACAAGGAGCCCAAGGACTCACTTGGTTCAGAACAGCACAGACCCCGCCGGGCTGCCCGACAAGCCCAGCACCCACTGGCACAGCGCAGGACTCCTGCCCCCCTTGCCAAGCGATTTCGGAGCAGAGCCACCAAGGCGCATTGAAATGCCTCCAGGCCTGTCAGCAACCGCAGCACAACCCATCAGGGCTGGCATATTTAGAAGGGTATTTCAAACCTCTGCCTAATTAGAAACATCTTCATCTTTCCCCCTCCCGCAGCCATCAACGAGCCACGCAGCATTCCCACACCAGAGGTGGGAAGCAGAGGGGGCAAGGAGCTCTGCCCATCGAGGCATCTGTGCAGCTCCAAAGCCAACCCAGTTTAAGCTCAGACACATTTTTTTCAGCTGCTTAGGTCAAGTTTTAAGACTTCTTTGGAGAGGGAGCACCTGCGCCTTCACGCCCCTGCCATCCTCTGCTGCTTTGCCAAACTGCATCTGTTGGAAAGGGGTGGAGAACCATCCCTCACGGAATGGGAAACACTGCAGCGATTCAAGGCACCAGTGCAGTCCTGGTGTCCTCCCCAGCTGCCGCTCCAGTTGCTTCCATCCAAACAGACCAACCCAGGAGATCCACAGTCTTGTGGGACTGAGGGCCACCACCCAAGCTCCAGCTCTGGGTGACACTGGGTGCCCCATACACACCTGCCTAGGTGGGAAAGCACCAGCTGAAATCAAGGTAAAAGCTGAAGTCCAACGTAGACTCGCACTGTTTTAACAGAAATTAAATTTCTTTCTAACCTCTGTTAATTAGAAGCCAGTCTAATTTAAACCTTCGAGACTAGCACGAGCCTCGGTACAGATGCTGCAATCAAAGTCTTGCAAGTTCTCCACAAAGAGCCTCCGCTTCCCCAGCTTGCAAAGCGGGGGCCAAGGGCAGCTCCGCTCCCGAAGGCTCTGCCATCTGCGAGCGGCAGCGCACCCGGCAGAAGCATCGTCTTAAACCCCGGAGATCTGGAAGTGCAATAAAAAGCCAAATCCCATCAAGTGCTCCCACACCAAACCACAGCCTTGAGGGGAAGCCACTGTCGCAGGAACAGTCTCAGTTGAAAGAGCCATGCAGCTGCACCACAGTTGCCTGCCCCGGCTGCTAGAGCTGATTAAGGATTTCAGGTGGGGGAAACAAAGGGGAGAGTTAATGGGATTAGGACAGCACTGAATATGACACTGAAATACAGCACTGGGACCAGAGGGGGAAATTCTCCAAGGTCCCTGCCTGCAGCCAAGCCACGAGCCGGTGGCACTGCTCAAGGTGGTGGAGGCTCCAGGCGCGGTGCACAGATCACTCTCATGCCCAGACCCAGCAGACCCCCCCCAGCAGCCCGGCTCGCCCCGCCGGGATGCACGCACTTCCTGGAGCCGGTGAGGACACGCCACATCGCCCAGACAATAGACAGTAAGCGCCATTGTCTGGAAGCGAGGGCCCTGCCGCAGCCGCCCCACCTTCCCCCAGTACCCCGCAAGCCCCCCGAGCACTGGGGACCCGTGTCTCCCCAAGCACCCACGCAGGGGCCAGCCCTGGAGGGGAAACACCTCAGCCGCTGATGCCAGCGGCTCTGTGCATTCCCATCCTGATGGCCAACTTGTTTAAGCCAAACTAGCAGTAAAATCGGTTTTTCATGACACTTTATGGAAATCCTCCAAAGCAATGAACCATTACAAGCTTCAGACCGGCAAAGACTGTTTCACTGGCCACTCCACACCCCTCCAGCCATCTCTGATAAAACACCAGCAAGGACACAGAAAGGGACCTTAAAAATCTCCCCAGCCCCATTACCAGGCAGCTGGGACGGGCGCTCGCTCCCGCACCAGGAGCGGGGCCAGGAGCAGACCCCGCAGGCACCACACCCGCCCTGGATGTGGGTAACAGCCCCGAGCAGCCCCAGCACCGCTCCGACCCCGCGGCAGCCGGCAGGGAGACGCTTCGCCCCCGGCTCCCCACCAGCCTGTTGGTAGACAGACACGACGCTGCCGGGTGTCAGAGCTGGCAAGCAGCACCAGTGCAAAAACCAGCGCGACGCAGGCTGGAGCAGGATGGGGGGGTGACTGCGGGGGCCAGACTCGGCTGGGTCACCAGGTGCCCCCAGCCCCCGCCACCCTTCTGTCACGGGGAAGCCGACAGCGAACGCTGCCCCAGACACGGGTCTCGCCCGGGCACCCCGACAGCATCACAGGACCGCTGGCGGGGTGCGGTGACGCCGCTGACGAGGGTGGGTGCAGGCTGCTGCCCTCACACCCGCGTGGGCGCGACAGCGGTGGGGGTCACCCGGATCGCCCCGGCAGGCGGCCGTGCCCCCCCGGCACGCTTCCCCGCTGCTCACAGCGCAAACCTCTCTCCAAGTTGCCGGTGCGACAGCCTGCGTGTTCCTCCTGCGGGCAACTCCCAGAGACGTTTCAGCACTATCCTTTCATCTGCTCTGCAAACCTGATTAATTAAGCTAATCACCCAGCTAACGCAATTAGAGTGCTCTCTCCTGTCCAAGCACCAGACAAAAAAACGAGTTTCGCGCCCCCCACCCCCGGTATCCGCTGTCAGCCACGCGTGGGGGCTCAGCCGGGATCTCCCCCCCGCAGCACGGT
>VWZZ01002232.1:31185-42642 GCA_013399095.1 Psophia crepitans | reverse complement strand
CCCGGGGCTGCGCCTCCGCCCCCCGCCCGAAGCGGCTCCGGGCGGTACCGGCGCTTGCGGTTGCGTTTCCTCTGCAACACGCTCGGAGCCAGGAAGGCGAAAGAGAAAGGAGATAAAGAGTTCGGAAAAAAACCAAAGTGCGTGGCTAGGGCTGTCCTCTTGGCGTCACACCTCCCCGGCGTTACCACAAAACTCATTCAACTCAAAAAACCCCAACCACATCGTGACACGGCAAAGGTCCGAACCGTTCTCCAGGCCATGCCGAGACCCTTCGGGGTGCTCCGCGGCACCCTGTTACCTACAGACGTGGCAGCGCGCAAGGGAAAGCGGCTGCCATGGATTAAGGCAGCGAAGAGTGAGGACGGGGCTCCCCGTGTCCCCCCCTCACGCCTCGGCCTCAGCGGCACCTTCCACCCTTCCAAATCATCAGCCGACAGGGCTGTGACAGGGTATTTGTGGCTTCACCGCTGGCATGCGCTAGCCTGCGTCTCAGCTTCCTCCTGCGTAAGCTGCTACAAGGGCACTTCAGCAGCAGTCGGTGCTTTACACCCAGGGTAAACAGTATTTAAACGTGGCGGGGGAATCACAAGGTTGGTTTCGCACAGAGCAGCCGTCAGCAGGGTGTATGTACAGGGTCCGGCGTAATCCGGGCTGCAGTTAAGCAAAGGCTGGGGACAGCCAGGAGTGAGGGGGCCATGAGGACCAGGACCCCATTGCCTGCGGAAGGGTCCACAGCCCCACCAGCCCGCCGGGGGTCCCGAGTCCCCCCTGCGCCTATGATCTCATTAGGGGGCATGTTCCGGAACTGCCGGACAGACAGGGTTTCAGAGGCACGTTGGAGGGCCAGGACAAAGCTCTGTAAGCACTTCAGAGAGAAGCACCCTCCACCGCCTCAGGCTTCAACATGGACGATAGCTTGACACCCACCAGATATTCATCCGCACACATGGAGAGGAAGATGAGTGCTATGGCCTGCACCATCTTCAATGAGCTTCGCCTGGAAGGAAAACTCTGTGATGTGATCATCAGCGTGAATGGTGTTGAATTCAATGCTCACAAGAACATTCTCTGTAGCTGCAGTCACTATTTCAGGTCAGTGCTTGAAACAAGAGGTGGTGTCACACCGCCTTAGCCTACCTCCAGTGCTTCCATCTGCCCTAAAACTCTCACCCAGCAGTTCCCCACAGTCCTGGTACCTCCCTGGGCACCAGAATTAATCTGCAGCCCAATGTCCTACAGCAGCTCTGGAAGTGCTGTCTGAGGGACCCCCAGATGCGGCGCAGGGCTGGGAGCGTGGCTGGCCTGGCTTCTCTGCCGTTGGGCGGGAGGTTTTCCTTCCCCACACACTGTTACTCTCCAATATTCTTGTTGAAGCAAGGTGAGCACTCACCCTGTTGCTCCGTGTCCACAGTCAGAGGCTGTGACTCCTTTTTAAAACAAGCAATTAGTACAACATTAATTAATAAACAACATGGCCTCCCAACACGGCTACTGCTAGTGCCCAAATTGGTGCCCGGGGAAGGTGGCACAGGGTAAAATGGGGTCAGGGTTTAAAACTGGTTTTTCCCCCAGCACTGCTTTGTTTTTTTCAGGGCTTTATTTACCAGCAACTGGAACAACGCAGAGAAGACAGTATATAAAATCCCTGGCATTTCACCGGAAATGATGAGACTCATTATCGAGTACGCCTACACCAGAACAGTACCGGTCACGGCTGACAACGTTCAAAGTTTGCTAACCGCAGCAGACCAGTTCAACATCATGGGCATCATCAGGCTGTGCTGCGAGTTCTTAAAATCCCAGCTATGCTTTGAAAATTGTATCGGCATCTGCAAACTCACAGATTATTACCACTGTCCCGACCTGCGAGAAGCAGCCTACACGTTCATCCTCTACCACTTTGAGGAGGTGGCCAAGGTCTCTACAGAGTTCCTAGACCTCTCCGTCAACGAGCTAACGGACATCACTGAGAAGGATATGCTCAATGTGAAACAAGAGGATGTCGTGTTTAAGGCTATTCTGAGATGGATCAGTCACGACCCGCAGAACAGGAGGCAGCACATCGCAGTCTTGCTGAGCAAGGTCGGTGCTGTCACAGAGTGGACCCGGGTGGCCCTGCAGAGCTGGGCACGAGGCAGCTGAGCCAGAGCTGCTTCGCTTTTCTTATAAGACCAGAAGAAATTGCAGCCTCCTAACACTGATGACAAAGAAATGAGTTTTCAGACTGTCAGGCTATTGCTGCGTCGAGGCACGGGGTCAAAGATCCTGCGTGGGGTTGGGGCAGGCCTGTTAAGTGCACGTTTCCTCATGTTTAGAGCTTAAGTTTAACTGTTCCTCACATCCAGTGAAGGGCCAAAGTTCACAGGGGTGACGTTATCTCCCCGCACACAAAGTTTACGAGCGTTTACCTTGACCGTCTATACAATGCAAACAGCAGCGGGCATTCGGGCAGCTTCAGCCTGCGCACAGGAAAGCACCGTGCCAAAGCTGCGGCAGACGCCCTGCCGTGAAACCGAATCGCTTACCCTGGCGCACCCCTTTCTGGACTAGTTAAAACCAACACATTTAATTCTCTGGTTCTCTAATAAGCTTTAGACAACACTGTAGCCTGAAAGCAAAGCCATCCAGCATCGGAGCGATCCATGCAGGATACCAAGACGTAATCCATCTGCATCAATATTCTACCCTGCTTCTTGCGTTTTTCAGGTTCGACTGGCACTGATAGAAGCAGAATACTTCATGAACACCGTCAAAACACACGATTTCGTGAAGGACAACGAGGAGTGCAGAACTCTCATCATAAACACGCTGATGGAAATGTACAACCTCAACATGCACGGCCCATCTTCGGACTTCGCCAACCCGCTCAGCCGGCCTCGCCTGCCCTGTGCCGTCCTGTTTGCCATCGGAGGCTGGAGCATGGGGAGCCCAACCAACGCCATCGAGACGTACGATATCCGTGCGGACAAGTGGATAAATGTCACCTGTGATCAAGAAAGCCCCCTTGCCTACCATGGCACGGTTTATTTAAAAGGTTTTGTCTACATTATCGGAGGATTTGACAGCATGGATTATTTCAACAGCGTCAAGCGGTTTGACCCACTTAAGAAGACGTGGCAGCAGGTTGCACCCATGCACTCGCGGCGCTGCTACGTCAGCGTCACCATCCTCAACAACTTCATCTACGCCATGGGAGGGTTTGACGGATACACGCGCCTCAACACGGCAGAACGGTACGAGCCAGAGACCAACCAGTGGACGCTGATTGCCCCCATGCACGAGCAGAGAAGCGATGCCAGTGCGACCACGCTGCATGAAAAGGTAAACGGGCTGCGGGATTACGGAAAGCAGTTTGGGTGGAAGCGTGGCGAGCAGGACAAGGAACCAAACATCAGCGTTACACCATGAGCAAGTGCCTGTCCTTTCACATGGCACGTCCTGAGGTCAGGCTTCCACGGAGCCCAGCCTCCTCCTGCTAAGCACAGCTACCACTCCACGTTCATCATCCTGCTGTGGGAGCTGGAAAGGTAACAAACGCTCCTTTAGCCTGATGAATCACTCAAAACGAAGAGGAAGACAGTTCACGTAAGCCCCATTCATTAACTCCCGGCGCTACAGATATAAAGTTCTCCAACAGCACCAATGCACTGGCACGCAGAGATCCGAACAGGAGTGGGAACAGCCGGCGTCACCAACAGCCCGCTCGCTGCTGGACAGTACTTTTCCTGGGCGCAGGTCAAACACCATGCCCGTCTGCTTCATGCAGTTCAGGAAATAACGGGTCTAAACCCTGCTGGCTGGATAACTCACTGCACTGCTGTTACTTCAAACCCAGGATGACAGGGCCATTTCCCACAGAAAAAAAAACAAAACCAAAAAACCCCACACAAAAAACCCCCCAAAACCTCACCACACAAAATCACAGAACGGTTTGGGTTGGAAGGGACATCAAAGCCCACCCAGTCCCACCCCCCCTGCCATGGGCANCCCTTGGCCTGGCCCTCCCTGCCCTGCAACCAGCCCCTCTCCAGCTTTCCTGCAGCCCCTGCAGGCCCTGGGAGGGGCTCCAAGGGCTCCCCGCAGCCTTCTCTGCTCCAGGCTGGACAAGCCCAGCTCCCTCAGCCTGTCTCCAGAGCAGAGGGGCTCCAGCCCTCGTAGCATCTCTGGGGCCTCCTCTGGACTCGCTCCAGCAGCTCCATGTCTTTCCTGTCCTGGGGCCCCCCGAGCTGGAGGCAGCACTGCAGGGGGGTCTCAGCAGAGCGGGGCAGAGGGGCAGAATCCCCTCCCTCGCCCTGCTGGCCACACTGGGTTTGATGCAGCCAAGGACATGGGTGGCTTTCTGGGCCGCCAGCGCACACCATTCGTTCTCTCTCGAGCACGTTCTCCCACCCAGAGCTACCTGCCCCACTCACGTTTTCCTTGTCCCCGGTGACCAGGTGTACATATGCGGTGGGTTCAACGGAAACGAGTGCCTGATCACAGCTGAAGTGTACGACACCACAACAAGTCAATGGACCTTCATAGCCTCCATGAGAAGCAGGAGGAGCGGAGTAGGTGTCATTGCCTACGGAAACGAAGTGTATGCGGTAAGGGAGAAGCGACACCTCTGCAGTAACACCACCCAGCACCCACAGTACTTACTTTGGCTCATCCAGATCCCTAGATTTTCAGGCTGACCATTTGCTTGTTATGTGAGATTCAGGGAAGCAAGAGCTGGACGGGTTGGTAAACCCCCGGAGAACTGCACTTTTTGGGCGAGGAAAGGTCTGTTTCAACCCCGTACCTTTGGCATTCGCAGGTCGGAGGATTTGATGGAGTCAACCGGCTTCGGAGTGTGGAAGCTTACAACCCGGTGGCCAACACATGGCGTGCAATCCCCCCCATGTTCAACCCTCGCAGCAACTTTGGCATCGAAGTGGTGGATGATGTTTTGTTTGTGGTTGGTGGCTTTAACGGGTTTACAACTACTTCCAACGTTGAGTGTTACGATGAAGGCTGTAACGAGTGGTTCGACATTTGCAACATGGGCATCTTCCGCAGTGCTCTGAGCTGCTGTGTGGTGCCACACCTACCTAACGTCAGGGAATACGTTCCCAGACGAGACTAAGAGCAGAACAACTCTTCAAGGGCAGTCAGGTTCACTTCTTCAACATGCAGCCTGCCTGTATAAACAGCTCCACTCAGCCAATAAAGTCTTCTGAGCAGCAAGCGAATGTATTCACTTATTCTAAAATCAAAACAGACCAAACAGACCTGGAGATGTAGGTTTAGCAGATGTTATAGACACTACACAGGCCAAAAGAATCACTATTTAAATCTTTGATTCTACGGCACCACAAAACGCGTATATTGGCCACAGGCTACATAGCAACTTAAAAAAAAAAAAAAAGGTACAGCAGAATGCTAGAGAAATAAAAGGTTTATTTTCATTAATTCACTTATTACAATAAACTTTAGTACAGTGTAGTTAAGGTAAGGAACATTACAGTAGGATTTGTTTCCAACAGCCTATACACACACACACTACTTTACCTTACTGGAAGTAAGTACGGGAGTGCTGCTTCCCCAAGCAATCTGCTGATGTCTACATTAATACCGACAGGAGAGCGCAGCTGCCGTGACCCACAGTGACATGGACCTACGAGGAGTATCTGACTATTAATGGTCTTCAAACATCTCGTTAGTTCCACACTTTACATTCATATTAGTAACAGGATTAGATCCTCAGGAGCACCTGTTTTATCAGGCTTCCGCTCGGGACCGTCAAATTAGAGATATGGTTTATACCCCAACGTAACGTGGCCATAGCTGAAAGTAAATCTAAGCCATAAACCACTTGAGCTTGCTTTTGTAAGCCCACTGAATGTTACAACTTATAAGGTTGTGCTAGAAAGAATCTAAAAAGTTGCAATTCTTTATAACTCAGGTTGTCAGTAGCGATCGGACTATTCCATGACACAAGTTGAGCCAATAGTTCTGATTTTACCACTTACTGTAATGGAGAAAAGTGACAATGACAGAGTGTAGCAGAATGCTTGGCATAGTTATTCATAACGCATGCTAGAGGTTGGCATGTTTTCTTCATTTCTGGAGTGGTATCCTACTATGTGCAAGAGAAAGTCTTATTAAAAATACATATAAACCCAGGATACTAACAGTATTCAGGTAGTTATAAAATATTACGTACACATATGGCACCTAGGAACGACTACAATGACCGCCGAGTGCTAGGCAGGATGTGTCCTACTTCACTAATACTTCGAGCAGAAAGACGGGGCACGAAACATGCATTTTGTGGCAGGTATTCAGTACAGGTATAGAGGTATGATTGTCATGAGGAGGAGGAGAAACTCCACCTGATGGTCTTTTACATCAGGAAGGCCGGCAGTCAGCCTTCTAATACTCACTGAATACACACTAGGATCTTAATGACATTTAACAGGCCACTGTAAACACACTGAAAGAATTCCCAGGCTTTTGTTTATAGGATCATTTTATAAACACTCAGCAAGCCACGGCAGTCAGGGGCCACAAGGAATTTGTTACGTGATTCACAGGTTAGCGGGCTAAATTACAGCCAGTCAATAACGCAATTGTTCCGAACACCTACATGTGATACAACGGATAGTGTTAAACTTGTCAGTTAAAAACCATGAGCAATGCAATTGGTCCGCTTCAAGACAAGGCTAAAAAAAAACCCCCAAACCAACAAAAAACAAACCCCAGCTACTTAAAAATTCCATCGAATCGGCATAGCAAAAGTTAGAGCAAACCAGTGCTGTTCACAGTGCCCGTCACTCACCATGCAAACAGAACACACGGAGATATAGTGCATCACATACAGAATCACGGCTGGCATTCGCCAGTTCAGCTGTCCAGACGCTAAGCTGTTTTGACGTCGTCTTTGAGTGGAATGTCTTTAGTAACACAGCCTGAATGTCAGCCAAAAGTTCTCATGGGAAGTGCAATATCGATTTTGCTTAGAAAAAGACTGCAAGAAGTCTGCTCCTGCATTTAACTTTGTTGCGTGCTGCTGCACGTTGAACTATTTAGTTCATATTCCAACTGAAATAACCACCTTGGTATTTCTCCCTACACGTTTGTTGACAGCCTACAAGAGGGCTGTGACAGAGCTGCGGTGGTCTGACATACTGCCATCCTTCAACTGCTTCTTCAAAATCCCTACGGCACGCACAATCAGTGGGACGGAGTACACAAACCCTTCTCAGTTGCTTCTGTGCAAAGTCTGGTAGAGTATCTTAAAATCAGCTCCCACAAATTTAAGTTAAATCAATGGATTTTAGTACTAAAGCCCTGAGGCATTTTCACACTTCTATTCACAAACCCCCGCTGTAAGGGGCAGTAGTTCTTAAAAACTACTCCAGCCAAATCAGCAAGAATCCATGGGCCAAACTCCACTGATTAACGCTTTGCTTACAGGCCTGCGTGAGCTGATGTGGGAACAGTCGCTCCTGAGCACCAGCCTTAAACCTCAACAAGCGCACCTCTTTCCTCTCCTGCATTAGGCCAGCATCGTACAATTTAATCTGCCCTTGCATAACAATCCAACAGGCAAATAAAATACAACATGGTTACCACAGATGAGTAAATTGAGAACAAACTGTTAAGATTTTCAAAGTGGTTTTTTTTGTTTTTTTCTTCTTTTTTTTTTTAAACAAGGCTAGACTATGCTATTACAAAACCAGAAGGTATCGATATCAAAAGTGGCAAGTGAACTACAAAGTGGAGCATTAAGGGATGTACGCATCAGAGAAACCGTTACACACTACGTGGTTCAAAGACTTACCCAGTGTTTCAGATATGATCTAGGTTGCCTGTTGAATTGGAAAATGAGAGGTATCAGCTCAGAAAGCTAAACAATTAAAAAACAAAACAAAAAACCCAAACTGTTTAGAAGTTATTTTGCAAAGAAGTTGCCCACATCAAAAACGCCAGCAAATCAACATATGAGCCAAAGACAGTAAACAAATTCCCCAACACTTGTCTACACAAATTTTGGAACACCCTGGCTACTCCTCCCTTTCCATTCCCTAAGATCCTGAGTTAGGCTGCACGTGAAAACCTGGAACACTAAAGGGAGGGAAGGATGGGGAAGAAAAGGAGGTAGGAAGGATGCGCTGTATCTGCTAGTAACCTAAACAGTCCTGGAGCTCTTATCAGGGAGGAGGAGTGTTCAGCGGGACAGCTGAGAGGCAGCAATACTCTAACGGAAATATCTGACCTTCTGTTCGTTGGGAATAGACCAGTAAGCAAACCAGAGCCAACCAGGGCACTGACTTATGTCAAACCACCTCCAAACTGCCAAAAGGTTATTTAAATCAGCTTAAATCTTACCGCCACAATAGGTGAGGAAATTCAAATATTTAAAGACAATGCAAACTCAACTCTCTCACTTCAAGAGGAACACCGAGTGCCGATTTGTTAAGGAGCACAGCAGCACAGCTACTCATCGTGTCTCGGGAAAGTATGCTGAAGGCAAAGGGTACTGATTGTCAAAGACAGGCTGGAAATGGGCTCGTGGGGGTTCTTCTCATCACTTTTTCACTAGAATTAAAACACGTGCAACGTCTGAGAAAGAATCTACGAGTAGCTCAGGTTTCACTCTATTACTGTGAAATAATCTCATTCTTACTAATCCACACTGACAGAAACAAAGAGTCAATGTTGGTGGGTGGCTACTCTGCTGGTTTTCACTCCTTTTCTCAGGCTGATTGTTGACCCAAGTTTCTCATGAAGCTGTTCAGGACAAACTCAAAGCATCTTCAGATACACCTGAAAAAAAAATCTACTGCCTCAAGTTCTCTGTTTTAGCAAGTGTCTAGTGTTCTACCGATCATCCATTTATAAACAAACTCTGCAGCCTCTCTACAACACACAGATACAAAATATTTCATACACATAGAAACATCCTGAAGTAATTTTATAAAGGAAGATTGTGCTTTTGTTATCATAGATAGGTATAACTACTGCACTTGCCTCCGACTTGGGAAAGCTAAGCACGCCAACACCAACTGTATGTGAAGTTTAGTCACTGAGAAGGAGAGAATCAAAGGAATGTCAATATATAAGTGCAAATAAAACAGGTGCTTTCAAGCACACAAAAATGTAACCACTAAATTATTAAGATAGAGATCTTTGATTTTCAAAATAGAACTGTTAGAGACTAACTCTACAGAAATTCTTGAAAACAAAGATCTGAAGAGAGAAGTAACAGACTTAACGTTCTCAGAGATATTTCACAGCCCGTTAAGACTTTTTTCCTGGGCACCATTAAATAATACTGTTGGACTCACACAGCTCCTCAATTCCCATCCATCCTCACTTTCTCTGCTGCTTCATTTTCAATATGTAACAGATGCCAGGTTTATGCATCAAATCCAATCAACACCCTTGTGTCTTATAAAGACATATCAAGCCTAACACAACCGTTTAGCACAGTATTTCTCAGACTCAATACGAGTGATAGTCCAGAAACTAGCACTCAATCTGCGAGCGTGGCATTCTCCGTAAGCTTAGGGAGTGTCGGTGTATTTCCTGCATCTGCCTCTCCTGCATCTGCCTTATTCTATCTTTTTGCCACATCAAATTTTGTGGCATAGGGTACCTTTGTGTTCCCTGCAAGCATCTGAAGGGGATTCTCACGTGACAGGCTGTTGCTCTGCAGCGAGGCTGAGGCATAGGAGGCAAAAGCATCCAGCGCTTTCTCTCAGCACAGTAACGATAGGCCTCTTTCCTGTATTGCTTGTCAATATCATCGCTGTTTTTCCACCCCCCAATGATAAAAACATCATCTTTGTAATAACAAATAGCTGCTCCTTCAATGCTAAGAACCTCTGGGGGTAAGCTTTCAAGTATTTCATCCGAGGCCCTGCCAGAGATCTTTATCTTGGCTTCCTCGTTATCTATAGTGTAACTCTTGGGGCAGCACGATGCTGTATGGTAGAAGTTTGTGTTAGCAACAGACATCTGAAACGAGCAGTAATTATCAATGAGTGGCAGCGACTCCACATCCTGCCACTGCCTGGTTTCAGCATCATATCTGATAATAACCGCCCTCAATCCATCTTCGCTATCGCTGTCAACTGGGGTACGAGCAGCAACATAAATAAACCGGTCTTCTACAGAAACAGCTTTGACATCTCGAAGAATCTTTGGTGCTGACTCCAGGTTAAGCCATTTGTCTTGCTCGGGATTATAAATGGCCACATCTTTAAAGCCAGGACTGAAATTGCCATGTCCACCAATACTGTACAAGTTTCCTTTGACTTCAGTAAGGCCAAAAGAATGCTTTCTGGTTATCAGATTTGAGACTTGCTCCCAAACGTTTCTGTTTGGATTGTACCTTTCTACAGTCTTGGCAAACCCTGGTTCCATGGAGCCAGCCACGTAAACGTAAGATTCTGTCACAGCAACAGCATGCCCGTCGAGATGATTGTGTATGTGGGGTAGGTTCACCCACCTATCTTCATCAATGAAATATCCTACGCACTCACTCAAGTAATCT
This sequence comes from Psophia crepitans, assembly GCA_013399095.1. Taxonomy (NCBI): domain Eukaryota; kingdom Metazoa; phylum Chordata; class Aves; order Gruiformes; family Psophiidae; genus Psophia; species Psophia crepitans. The sequence continues at coordinate 32,117 of VWZZ01002232.1, read as the reverse complement.
CCCCCCTCCGATACGCCACCAATCACCATAATGACGTCCATGTTTTGTCCAAAACGCGGCAACAACGCTACAGGACAAGCGGAATGTTGTAGATTACCAGACTGCAAGTTCTCAGAGCGCAGGGCATGACTCTCCACAGCTTCAGACACCAATTTAACACAGGCTTCGTTGCTCGATACCAGCCTTTCGGATTTGACGTGGCGAGTAAGGTAAGTGGGTTTCATCTGAGACAATCTGAGCAGTTTAAAGAGATCTTCAAAGTACCGCTCTCTTTCCTCAGGATTTTTCTGAACCCACTTCAAAACCGTCTCAAAGAGGATTTCTTCAGAGTCCACCGTGATCTCAGAGTCCGAGAGCCAGTCTCTGATGAGATGGAAGGGTAAAGTGTAGAACTCCTCATCTTGGATAACTTTGTGGAAGTTCCTCCTGATCATATCCTGCGCTTTCAGGGCCAGCTGATTCAAGGAATACATGTGGGCTAAGCTGTGAACCGCGACGCAGTTGGAGAGGTTGAGTTTCTTCTTCAGAAACTCTCCACAGAACTCTTTTAGCCGGGTCAGTAGAAACCTGCGGAACAAATGAACAGGGGTGATGCTGCAGCCCAGTTGCCAGCGGCACGGGCACAGCCAGCCCCCCCGGGCCCGGGCCCCGCTCACCTGTCGGCCATCTCCAGCACCTCGTGGACGTTGCCGGGGCTGACGCGGATGGTGCCGGTGTACATGAAGCCCACGACGGCCTCCACCGTGTCGGGGTCCGGACCGCCCTCCGAGCTCCACTTCTGCAGCTCCACACGGCCTGAGCGTGACTCCGCGAAACCCCCCGAGAGCAGCGGCGTGAAGTACTCGGTGGCGGCGGCCAGGACGGAGCGGTGCGCCCGGTACTCGCGGGCCGTCCCGGGCCGCCCGCCGCCGAAGGCCAGCGTGATGTCGCAG
>VWZZ01002232.1:0-31084 GCA_013399095.1 Psophia crepitans | reverse complement strand
CCGGTGCGCCTGCGCGCGAGGCGCCGGCAGTGAGGTGCGCGGTACTGCCCCCTGGCGGGGAGGCGGCGCCACTGCCGCAGAGTGAAATGGCGGCCGGCGCGCTGCGGGGGGAGATGGCACAAGCGGGGTGCCCCGTCCCCTCAGCCGGGGGGAGGCAGGGATGTGGCCGAGATGGGTGCCCTGCTCAGCGAGCAGAGAGGGCGTTTGGGCCAGCACCGCGAGCAGAGGCACCAGCACCCCCGCCTCAGGCGGGACGGGCGGTTCCCGCTCCCCGGCGACCGCGACAGACCCGTCAGAAGGGCGGGAGCTGCTGGGGCTGTACCCCGACCTGCCCCCCGGCTGCCTCTCCGCTCTGGGACCGCCCTGGTGCGGCGGGTGACAGCCAGGCCGGCTGGCGAGGCCACCGGTGCCACAGCCCGGGTAGCTCAGGGCCGGCTGTGCCGGCACCTGGCGGGGGAGCGGCGCGGAGCTTCCCCCAGGGCGTCCGGCGGCCTTGTGCTTCTCCTTCCCCTCAGCGCCGCTCCGGCAACCCTGCAGGGAGGGGACTCTGTGAGGAATGCACTCCGACTAAGGCAGGCTTTTGTTTTCTGTTAACTAGAATTGATTATTTCAGTTTTTACTACACATAATAGCTCCCTAACTCTTGTGTAATGCTATAACAATTATAGATAATTCCTTTCCTCCTTTAAAATTTAAATTCCATCTCGATGCACACCAAAACATGACAGATTAGGTCTGTGTGGTTGTTACTATGATTTTGGGTTTTTCCCCTCCTTCCCTTACACCAACCAGAACACACACCACACGGGGAGTAACCCCTCTGAGGTGTGGGATTTTGTAAACTGTTTCCCAGCTTGTCACGCCTTCCATTAGATAGTTCGGGACAAACTTTAAGAAGCCAGAAGTGGGAAAAGAATAAATCAGTAGTGTATCATTTATTCGAGTTAGGTTACAATACACAGACAAGTAGGACGCTGAAGTTATTACTGAGATTATTTTCGCATCTGCAGATAACAGGAGTGACATTCCATATACCAGCGATCTAATGGTGAAGTTGTTTGCATAAATACAGACACTGGAATACATGTAGTTTCACAGTTTTAACAGCAGTATGTTACAACTTTACACTTCAAATTACTACACCAGAGTTTGAGTAACATTGGTTATACATCAGCAGTGGTCCCACTATATTCAGGATACAATCGGACTGAAGATGAGAACACAGTAAACAAACTGAAAAACAACAACCACCCCAAGTCGTGGCTTACAGCATGATGGGGACTTTCCCCTCTATTGGGAAAAGCTGCAGCTTGTTTCCAGACTAATGGATCTTCCACAAGTTCAGTAACACTGCACCTATGAGCGAAACTCCCCTCCCAAAACCCTTAAAATCTTTTCTGGAAACAAAATGAAACAAGTAGAAAAAATAAAAGGGTGAGAGACAGTATTAAATACAGCAGGTAACATATGGAATATCGCAAGTTTTGGTTTTTATTAGAGTAAGTTTCTATTCTTATAAAACAGTTACTTTGCACAGTTTGACCAGGCAGCTCAATGTCTGTATACCAATGGCCTTTACACATCAAAGTCCCATTTGTGGCTGTCCTCTGTGCAGGCTTCCATCTTCTTGAAGTGACATTCTGAGGCAACACTCCAGGTTCTCACATCGTCATGTGCTCCGGTAGAACATAGGATATGTCATCCCACGGGTGACGGTACAGACCTTGCTTCAATCTCTTCTGATCCAGGTAGTGTCCTAAAAGGAAGGTGGTTTATGTTACAAAATGTCTGTTCTTTGTTTTAGTCTCTTTTTGCCTTGAGAGAACTTTGATTTCTGTATTCCTACAACCAGCATTTTAGACCCCATCCCCAGAGGTTCACACCTCTCTCGTGCCCATGGTGGCAGGGCAGCCCCTAATGGGGGGGTGGGCGAAAAGGGGCAGAAAGACAGGGAAAAAAAACCAACTTACCAATGAATCCCATACTCCTGCCTAGGACAAAGATGCCATTAAGAGCTCCTATCTCAATATATTCATCTGCTTCTTCCCTGCAAGAGAAAATACATTAAATAGTTCCTCAGTCATCTATTTAAGGACTCAATCTTAGAAAGGCTGAGTGTGCTCTAGTGCCAGTAGCAACACCAAATTCATGTAAAAGCTTCTTCCTTCCCCCAAGTCAAGGCTGCACTGCCTTCACAACGTCCTTTTGAAACCCTGGCCCTGCATGAGCAGGCAGTATGGCTCCCATCATGTTTAGAGGACCACGAGCCAAGAGAAACCGCACACTCCCTACTTACCGTGTGAAAGAGCCACAATTCCTGAGTACGTCAACAAAGGCAACTCCAATAATGCCATCTACATTCAGGATAAGGTTTGGTTTCTGCAGGAAATGAAAACACACACTGATAAAGATGTTAACAGTGGCAAATGATGTTCACCTGGCAACTGCCGACCTCAGGGGTAATTTGAGGGTTGTCTGTAATTGTGGGCACGAGTCGAGCAATAGAGAAGGCTCTTCAGCAACCTCAGCAAAAGCCACGCTTAATGAGAATGATGGAAAACCAGCCCCAGACAAAGGGCCTGCATTTGGTTCCAACCACAGAGATTCTCATGCGTGCTAGCCCTGCCTCAGATTCAGAATACAGTAGTTCCAGATATCCTGTGGGCAACACAGATAATGGGTTTGTTTGGCACTTTCCCAGTGTCCAAACATCTTCAGCCTTACCAAACTGTAGTTGTACTTGGCCCAAAGTCTACCATAGGAAAAAAAAACCCAAACCCAACAACTATTTATGAAGCATTGCAATTAAAACACAGTACTAACCCCAAATCACTTGTCCCCCTGTAAGAAAAAGTGCCCAAGAGGAGATAAACACTAGCGCATTTCACCTTGGAAGTTGTAATTTTTTCTACTTCAAGTGCATAGTCCAGCAGTGGGGTGGCAGGGAAGTGCTGCTTCACGTAGTCTTTGAGGATCTGAACTCTCATGTCTGGGTTGTTTATCTGCAAGTTAAGAACACAATACAGTCTTTTGCACATACATGCCCTAAGATTCGCTATTTGTGGGGTCAGGATTTATAAAGTCCTGAGAATTTGGTCAATAGCTGCCTCTGAAAGTAGCTAATTTTCTTGCCTCCATCCGCCCCCCCCACCAAAACCCCAAACCAAGCTCTAGTTTGTACTAATGCTGTTTTCTTACCGATTTGACTCTGTGTCCGATGCCCATGATCAGCTTTCCTTCTTTCTTCATCTTATTCACAAACTCCATAGGGATAATCCCACTGTCAAAGGCTTTGCTGAACACTTTAGCTGCAGCATCCAGTGCTCCACCAAACCGGTCACCCTGGGTGCAACACACAGAGGGAATTCTAGCAAAGGACTCCAGGTACAAAACAAGCACAGGATTATCTTCCCCATCCACCCAGCCTATTAACATGGCATTCATGAAATTAAAGTCAGCAGGCACCTGAGATAAAGCATCTTTTTATAACTCCACACGAGCGTTAATACGTAGCCAACGCACCTCCACTAGAGACGGAGTGGGGGGGGAAGTGCAAGCTAAAGTCTCTTCTATTCACATTTTTACTTGTCAGTGTTGGCAGAGACTAGGCAACCATATAGGGACAACTCTGACAGAAATTTGACCTATACAAAAATATTTCTAGACTCAAATGGGAGTTTTGCTTCTTAGAAAAATGGACTAGGCTTTAAATCTAGAGCATCAGGCTATTAGAACAGAATGGAATTCAACAGAAATTCAAAGTGTGAGTGAACAAACACAACCTTTCCATGGCTCCACAGCCAATCTAAATCTCAAATTAATAGTCATAAAGCCTGGACAGGGTAGCGAGCAAAGCTAAATCTTCTGGAGATTAAGTACGTACGATAGTGAGAAGGCCTGAAGTGAGACTCGAGACAAGATCTTTCCCAGCTCTTGCACAGACGATGGTGTTGTGGGCTCCAGACACAGCGGGCCCATGATCTGCTGTTACCATCAAACACATCTCAATGAACTGGCAGGCATACTTGGGTAACCTGAGCAAGGAACAGACTGGAATTAAAACTGAGCAACGAGACACTTGGTGGTTTACTGGACAGCGACTTTTAGTTTAGGTATATACCTGAAACACAGAACAGAGAAAGGGAGCTGCAGGGTCACAATATCCATTGGGGCACCCTAATATCTTTTTCAAGGATCAGATTTTAACCCAGTTTCCACAGGAGGTGTTCAGTTCAGAGCTGAGGGCCAGTTTTGTAGGCTGAGCTTGCAGGCGCTCAGCTGACTGATCAGTAAGTCCTGTGGGTCCCCTTGATGAGGGGAGCCATGGGGCTGTGCTGCAGTTCTGTTCATCCTCTTCTGCTGAGCCAGAGATTCCTGGCTAGTGCCAAGAGCGCCTCTGCTGAAAGCGTCATTGGATGAAGGCAGCAAACTTCTGCCATGCAGAAGGTTCCCTATAGGCTGGTTAGCAAACTTTTGCCAACTCCCCAATCTCTCTAATGTTGAGATGACAATGCGGTAGCAAAACTACAGACTGGGTGTGGAATGGATCGAGAACAGCCCTGAGGAGAAGGGCTTGGGGGTGCTGGGTGATTAAAAGCTCACCATGACTGGGCAGTGTGCTCTGGCAGCCCGGAAAGCCACCCGTGTCCTGGGCTGCATCAAACCCAGTGTGGGCAGCAGGGCGAGGGAGGGGATTCTGCCCCTCTGCCCCACTCTGCTGAGACCTCCCTGCAGTGCTGCGGCCAGCTCAGGGGCCCCCAGGACAGGAAGGACATGGAGGTGCTGGAGCAAGTCCAGAGGAGGCCCCGGAGATGATGCGAGGGCTGGAGCCCCTCTGCTCTGGAGCCAGGCTGAGGGAGCTGGGCTTGTCCAGCCTGGAGAAGAGAAGGCTGCTGGGAGCCCTTGGAGCCCCTCCCAGTGCCTGCAGGGGCTGCAGGAAAGCTGGAGAGGGGCTGGTTGCAGGGCAGGGAGGGCCAGGGCAAGAGCAATAGGTTTAAACTGAAAGAGAGGAGCTGGAGCTGAGCTGGGAGGCAGCAATCCTTCCCTGGGAGGGTGCTGAGGTCCTGGCACAGGGTGCCCCGAGAAGCTGTGGCTGCCCCTGGATCCCTGGCAGTGCCCAAGGCCAGGTTGGATGGGGCTTTGGGCAGCCTGGGCTGGTGGTGGGGGGTGTCCCTGCCCATGGCAGGGAGTGGGACTAGATGGGCTGTGAGGTCCCTTCCAACCCAAACCAGTCTGTGATTCTATTCCATGATAATAAGCAAGTAGTCAGAGAGTGTGAAACGGGCCTAGAATAGAGAAATCATCTTAATGCACCACAGACCTTGTGGAAAACGTCATCCCAAGACTAAAACATACTGTATGAAGCCTTGAAATGCTGAAGTCATCTCAGAGGAGGGGCATTTCCAATGCATCTACATTCACAAATGAATCCTGGATTTGTTTTGCATTTAGAAGTCTATTACTAGACAAGCAAAACTTCAGGCCAAAGAACTTGGGAGCTTTCACAAAACGCTGCCTCACCTCTTTTGAAACCAGAGCAGGCCCAGAACCCCTCCAATTCCCATCTCTTCTTTGAAGACCTCTGTGATTGGCATCCCAGCATAAATCAGTTCCTGACCTCTCTCGTCACAGATGCTTGTCATAAAGGAAGCCGGTTTGCGGATCAGACCCAGCTCCTGAAATCGCAGCATAAAGAGGTGATTTTAAAAGAGTCCACATTCAACGCGAGGGGAAGTAAGGGGCCAGAGCGGTCAAACAAGGCCTTAAGCTCGCCCTCAGAGCGGCTCCCACAGCCTAGAACCAGCGTAGCCTGGGAGCTCACAGATAACACTATAAAATGTACGATAAAACCATAACGGCAATGCCATTATCACCACAAGCATCCAGAATCACAGCAAACATCCTGTCTGGTTTCTAAGGAACCAAAGAGCAGACAGAACAGCAGAGCTCACCCTTGCCCAGGAGTAATCCATTGGCACAGTCGGAGGAGGCACTTCCTCAGCTGGTTCAATCACTCTTTTGGCCACAAGGTCCTGGTAGACAGACCTAGGGAGTGAATCCGTTTATTAACTTAAGTCTTCTTAAGAAATACAAGTGAGGTGGGCTTAATCTAGACCTTAAAACCCCAGAATGAATAGAACTTGCTTTCCTTACACAGGAATATATTCCTTCATCAGGCTGGAATCAGTGCCCTACTAATTTTTGTCCCCTGTTAATGTGACTTACTGAATGACCTCTCCCAGCTCATCAAAACTCCGGGGAACAAACACACCAGCTTCCTTCAAGGCTTGATTCTTTGCAACAGCGGTTTCAGAAGCCTGGTTGGCACAGGCTCCTGCATGGCCAAACTGCACCTGCACCCACAAGAGAAGATACAGCAGTAAGGAACACAAGATGCTTACCTGCGGAGAGTAAGACAGAATAAAGAACTGACTAGGAAACTGGTAACGGGAATACCAGTGACCCCACATCTGCCTTCTTATTTGGGCTAACAGAACTCTGGGCTGCAACTGCAGTCAGCACTGCAATATACGGGGCATTCTCTGACCTGGAAGGACTCCAGGATCTTCCACTGACGTCCCGCATCCCTAAATTCCCCCACTCCCCAGAGCTGTTTAACATGTATCTTTCCCATGCCCGCTCCAGAAGCGGGTGGCTATTAGAATCTGCTGCGTTCCCTGGGATCTTTGGGCTCCCAAGCATGCAGAATCCCCTGGAAACCTCCAGCAGCAGATTACAGAAGCACAAAATCAGCTTTTTCCATTTATATTTATTAACTTCTGGGTGTTAAGATGCTAACAACAATTCTGGAAAGTTTAGGCACAGTGAGAAAAAATGGCTTTTTTCTTCCTGTTGAGGATATATAGTTCATACATTTGGCCCCATTTTCACACATACCTCTGAAGAGAACATGGTGGCACAAGTACCAATACACCAGCACACCACTGGCTTGGTGATACGACCTTCTTTAATACCCCTGCAGATCTTGTACTCTTCTGTGCCTCCAATCTGCAGAAAGAGAGTGTGCTGAGCTGATTGAAAGCTTTGCACTTTCACAGAAACCAGTGCAAAGATGCACATGGAAGCATTACTTGGATTTTTTTTTCTCTCCTTTTTCACTAACAGCTGAAGTCTCAGCCTCATTTTTTTTTTTTAAGTAGGGGAGACTATGCTTGTCTGTGGAATACACTCAAATTCTTTTGATGAAAGAAGCATGAAATAAAAATTCAGACATGCAAGAATGTGTGAAGATCTGCCACTTATCTGTAGCGGTTATTTGGTACCTTTGCAGCCAGGTCAAAGCTCCCAACACAAAGCAGTTGGGTATTTCTCAGACAGGAGAGAACTGTTTTCACTCACCTCACCAAGTACTACAATCATTTTCACTCCTGGAGTATCCTCATAACGCAAGACATGATCCATGAAAGTTGAGCCAGGGTATCTGCAGGGAAAATGGTACAAGTTGAATTCATTTCATAATTTTTCTCCTTTCAGAAGAGTTTAACAGCCAACCTGCCCTTCTTCCTTCAAATTACTAACAATTCTTCTGTTGACTGACTTAAAAATGGTGGTTTTGCTGAAGATGCAGCGTCCTACCTGTCTCCCCCAATGGCCACCCCTTCATAGACCCCATCGGTGGTTCGGGAAATGATGTTGTTGAGCTCATTGGACATTCCTCCGGACCGTGAAACATAAGCCACGCTGCCAGGACGGTAGAGTTTTGATGCCAAGATATTATCCAGCATGCCTCCAGTGTTGCCTATTTTAAAGCAACCTGGTTTGATACCACCAACCTGCAAGAAAATTAGCAAAAGATGTAAAGCCCTGTAAAATATACATGAACCTTAGGAATATTTCTGTAAGACAGTCTTGCCAGTATTTATACAAGTACTGGAAAACAGTAACGCAACCTTAAGATGAGAAACTAACGCGCATTTTATGTGACTAAAGACAAGAGGGATTGTAGGATATACTTTATGCTTCAGAGAAAGCCGATCTGAAGATTAAGACAGATGGACAAGAGGAGAAAAAGGTCACCAGTTCTTACAGTTGCAGGTCCAATGATAGTGACTCCCTTTTTATCAGCTGTCTTGATCAGTTTGCGTGTCAGGGCCTCTGGAATGCCCTCGGCAATGATGGCAATGGTGCGGATCTGCGTGAAGGTAAAGCAAACCATTAGTACTCCCGGTGTCGCCACCCTAACAGCCCTGGAGGACAGAGAAGGTAAACAGCTGCTCGGGGGCACAACCAGTTTCGGCCCCTTGCCAGGCCCCTGGGAGGCCACACCGTGCACTTGCACGCAGGAAGGCCTGCTGCGTGGATCCGTGGCCTGCTGTGACCTTCACAGCAGTCTCAACACGCTGTTTGGAGCGGTCTTTCCCTCCCCCTTGCACATTAAAGCAGCGCTGTATTTTAACCAGCCCAGAGCAATCACTGCTAACAAAGACGTGCCAAGTTCCTCTTCCGCAAATTGCAAATCCAGCATGGGAATTTGCTATGCAACTCCAGTATCCTCCTTAGAGCCTAAAGAGTTAGAAGTGAGGTCTTTATCTGCCAAGTTGGAAGATTAAGCCAATTTGCTAATGCCATCATGGTTTAAGAAACACTGGCACACTGCTGACAAGATCTTCCTTCTTTTCCCAGGCTGCTTCTCGATCCTTGACTCACCTGTGGATAGTTCATGGTTTCAATAGTGCTGTCATAAGCAGAGCGCAGAGATGCAAAGTTGATGAGAACATCCACCTCTGGGTGCTTCCTCATGGCATCTGACATGTTCTTGTAGACCGGGATCAGGATTTCTTTGTGGCCCCAATAGAACTTCTGCCTGTGGTCACCACTATGGAGGAGAAGATGAAAGAGCCCTGACTCTCAAGGCTACTGGGAAGACAGGGATACAGTGCATGCAGACAGAGGAGTTTACAAACCCCAGTTCTCAAACACCAAGACTGACTGTGAGACTCACTAGCAAGTGAGCGTACATGGGGAGGGACCATACTAACAGCAGAAGGTTCTTCAGAGTATAGAACAGAGCAGCATATGGAAGGAGACGGGCTAATGGGGACAGAGGCATCCAGCAAGATGAATAAGCTCTCCCACAGTGAAGTTACCAGAGCCTCAATTCTACTCCAAGCTGGAAGACAGAATGAGGCACAGAAAGAGTAATGAACGAGATGCATGCAAAGCTGGCATTACTGGGCTGGAACAAATACTGGACTGGGGGAACAGGAAACCAGTGTCTGCAGTGCACAGCCAGGACAGCAGTGTGAGGGCCACTCAACTTTCCAATTCTGCTACAGCGAGACTCTACCCACCCTGCCCCACGCACACCGAAGGAGATGCACCTAGAAGAGCGTCACTGCAGGTGTTGTCTTTTATACACGGTAGATGCTCCGACTGGAACTTCACTGAAGTCTAAACTGCTCAGTCGTTTAAGAGTCTAGAGATGGCAGCTGTGTTCCCATACCGGCACATTTGTAACAAAAACATTCCAGGTTTTGCCAGCCTGGCTTCTTCCAAAAGGTCAAGCAGAATCAGATAATTATAGGTAGCCTTAAACTTTTAATCCCGATTACTTTTTCTTCATTAAACAGCAGCAACACCGCAAGGGGTTGCCACTCATCTATAGGCGTGATTACGCCCGCACTCAGTTTTAGTACCCTGAGGTTTGCACTTGCTGAGAAGATAACTACAGAGCTGCAATCATCATCAGAGCCGCAGACTAGCAGCACGAGGTACTTAACTGTCAAGAGGCAAGATTCTCTGCAGGACAGAGGCTGATTAGACATCAGCTATCCTGGATGTCTGTAAATACCACAGAAATGAAACACACCTCCTACCTTTGTACGTGCTCCCATCTCACTGCCTCAGCAGCAGGCCAGACAGCCGCTCCTTTCCTTCTCGCTACTTGCCCTGTTTCACAGGGAGACCCCCCCCTCCGCTCACAAGGTACAATAACAGAACAGCTCATGCTCTGGAGCTTCTGAAACATCCAAAAGCCCTTCTCATCCCTGTTAGCTGGGGGGATAAGGTAGAAGAGGGTGAATACCACAGGAGAACTCTAATCCTGCTGAAGGATCCACACACTTCCTGCCTGCTAAGAAACTACTAACTATAGGAAAGAGTATGAACAAGTGGGGTTTTTTTAAGTTTTGTTTGTCTGTAGTCTATTAGCAGAGCTGCTCCATTTCTGATTAATATCTGGACGGGAAAATTCCAGCTGCTGCAGGCACAAATCAAGATGTTTCCAACAAGCATGCAGCAAACAGCAGATGAGCGGAAGAAGCCTTACATGGCCTTACTGCCTCTGCGAAGCCGGTGAGCTGTTAAAGAGAGCCCAACTAGTCACACCTTCCTTCCTTGCGGAGTGAAGGAACAGAATCTGGACACCCTTTCAAAGGGCATGAAGTGGGACTTAAATTACGTGGCTAACGTTAAGCTGTTTCAACGGAGCAGCCTGAAATCAGTGGTTGAGGGGGACGGGAAGCAGTCTGCAAAGCCAACCTGATGGTGGAAGGGAGCACAGGAGAAGGTGTTAAAAGCAGAGATGTAGACTAGGGCAGAGCTACACTAAAGGACAGCAGAGACTGGAAAAGGAGGAAGCTAAGAGAAAATTTGAGGGAAGCAGTCAGAAGAATAACGTGGCCAACACAGGCTACTTACGTGAATGGATAAACCATGGCAGCAACTGAAGGTTCGTCCCGGGAGCAAATATAATCAAAGTCCAGCATTCCTTGCACGGCCCGTGTCTGCATCCCCCAAATGATAGCTTTGGTGTGACGGCTGAACAGGGTTGTAGCTTTACCTGCTCAGGGAGAGAGGGGAAGAAAACCCAAAACACACTCAAAATGTACATCTGCGCAAGACAAACTGCAGCTTTGCCCAACGCCTGCTGAAAGTCTCCTAGACAAGTATACTGCCCTCCCTCCAAACTGAGCCCCACAAGTGAGCTGCAGGATGTAGTAGCCACACTGTCCACACTAAGGAAGAAACTGCAGATGAGGCAGCATCCCCCTTCCCAGGATTCGGAACACAATAGCCAAGTTTTGGATTTCACAAAATGGGCAAGTGCTTAACCACAGGGGGGAGCTGGTAGAGGAGAGATAAAACATGAAAACTGTCACTTCCTCCTCTCACGTGGGCCATTCGTGTTCCTCCCGGGTAGTTTTAGTCTGCAAAGCTGAAGAGAAAGGGAATTCTGAATTTTATTTATTTATTTGCACACAGCCTATAATCTGGGAGAACCACAGGAGCTTTGCCTCCTACATTTTGTCAGGGCACCACAGTGGGATGATAGGAAATAAAGAGAAAAGTGGATAACTGAGGGGACAACAAAAGCAGAAGAGCTCTACATGCTCAGCTTTTGTTTTCAGTTTGTTGGGATTTTTTTGATGATCAGGACAAACCTGACAGCTCCGAAAATTTATATGTGGCCCAAAACTTGGCTTTGGGGACAGAATCGCAGGAAAGGCAACGGTTCAGCTAGTGAGGATGGACTGTTTGCTTAAAGTACACTTACACCGCTTGTCACAGCAAAATATTGAGCTCCTCCCTTTGACTCCAGGCAGAGTTCCTTTTAAAACTCTTAAGAACTCAGAGCTGATCCAACTGCTGATCCCAATTCAGTCTACAGCTAATTTCTTTTTGGCTTTAAATCAAAGGTAAACAGCATTAGGGATTAACCAGGATACTGTTCTGCAGCCTTTAAACAAGAAATCAGTCCCTGTTCTCCTACATGTTCACACTTTAGATGCATGGCCACATGACTTATTAGGAAACTGTCTACCCTGAAAAAACTCAGTTTATATTGCAGGTGCCTGCAAGGCAGTAATACTAGGATTCACAGAAACAGGAAAACGCAGGCCCAGAAAGGTGATGCCATCTGTCCAAGACCAAACAAGGAAGAATCTGAGCGCCCCTCCTCTGTCCTTCCTCTCATGAAAGGGGGTCAAAATAGAGTTTCAAGCTGTCTCCCGATTCAGCAGTTTATTCTCATCCAGCACAGAGCTCAAGAGAGTGCTTAAAGTCCCCATAGCTTCACTGAGCACAAGCTTTAATGGTTCGCTGAACTGATAAGGCAACAAGAACTTTTAGTTCATTCAGTGGCTTTTCTGTGCCCTTCAAGGCTCATAAATAAGCAGGGCAGCTGTGCTGTTTTGTTTCCCTTCGAAACAAAATGTCAGTTATTAGGCATGGTTAGTGATTCCTTCTTTTTGAAAGGAAGGAAATCTGTGCTTTTCACAATATGCCTAGGTCTGCTTTTCTCTGTAACGATTGTGGGGGACATGGGAAGAAAAACCAAAGTTTGTTTGAGACCTGTCCCTCTCTCCCCCAGAAACAGTAAGTTTTTGTGCAAAGGAGTACATGACCTACACTTGAACAACCAGATGAAAAAGTTCACACAGTGATCATCTAAATACGCTGGGCAGGAGGGAAGGGAAGGACCAGACAACACTGCAAACTTTTGGAGAGAAAAAACAGCAACAAAACCAAGAACTAAAAGAGTCAGCTGCCAGCAAGGCCAGGCACATTCAGCTCGCCATGTGTCCTACCTGAACCAGGTCTTGAAGCTGGGACTGAATCTGTTAAAGAGAGAACCACTCATGCAGCTACACGCCAGTCGGCTGCGTCATGGTGACAGCAGGGCACCTGCGATGGGGTGCTGCAGCGTCCCTCCTCCCCACAGCACTCAGGCCTTTTGGGTTTTGCTTTTGGTAAAAAAACCAAGCGGGCTGGAGCACTCTCCACTGTACTTCCTCTCCAAATATCTGGACATCAAATTTTGCGTTTTGCCAGTGCTAAACTTCTGTTTATCCCAGCACAAACACATTTCAGGTTCAGATGGCAGCTCCTCGCGCTGCAAGCTCACACATTTTCACTGTGTTTTTGAACCATTGCTCGTGCAATAAATTCTGCACACAATGATTAAGAGCAGCAGTGGATTTTATGATGCATTTCACCAGAATCAGCCCTGAAATCTTGCTGTCATCATGCCATACTGTTGTAAACAAGGCCAGCAGCTCCTCACATTGAGGGGAGGACGACCAGGGCATTGTCACATCTTGTACCTGCCCAGTGCTGCTGCTGTTTCCCCCCTCCCGTACAACATGCTCTCACCCAATAAGGCTTCCAACAAATACAAGCAAGAAACTGCCAAAGCTGTTGCGTATTACCATGCTAAAGAAGCTTCCATAAAAAACCCCAAAAACTGGAAAACAAGACAAAAACCACACACCACACAGGACCCTCCAACCCTAGATGTACAAGAACGTCACAACTCCTACTGAACCAACTGTTGGAGAAGCCACAGTACCACGGACTTTCTGAATACCTACATCGTTCCAGCAGCATCCCATGGGAACACTCTCCAAGGAATTAACTGGAGAGCAGGCCTCAGGTCAGCAGCCACAGCACAGACACTCTAACCTGCTGTCCACTGGCCTTGCACAAGGAGATGTGGGAAAGCTGGAGTTAAGCTGTGCTGTTCCCATCACAGGACCATCCCAGATCAAGGCAACTCTGGCTCACCTTGTGTATGAGCTAACAGCACAAGTGGCAACATTCTAAAAGCACTTAATTAAATTTAAAATACAGACAGACAGGTACCACAAAATTGCTTCCCTTTATATCCAGAAAAGCATTAGTTTAGTTCACGTTCTGCCTTCTGGAGCAGAAGGGAACCGCTAGCAATCACTTCCAACGCTGGACTTACCAACAGGTGCTGTCGGCTTTGCCTTCTTGGCCGGAGCAATATCATCGGGTTTGGACTCTGAGAAGGAAGCCGTTCTGCTTGGTGCTGGAGTCTGAAAGATTCAGAAGCCAAGTCAGTAAGGGATAGTGTGCCAAAGAAGGCCTGGAGCATGTAGGAAGAGGTGGCCACTTTGACTATGCTAGTCTACAAAGAAAACCAAAGAAAGTTAATTTTGGGATAGGACTATTTCAGTGAAGTGAGGGAAAACTAAATGGCCAAGATCCCAGTAGATGCAAGAGTCTCACTGTTGGTTTTGAGGGGTCACATCTGCATGAGCGAGGTGGATGTTGGGAGGGCCCCTCCTAATAAACCATGCAGGCAGAGCCACTTCAGCTTCCTGGACCTCTGTGCAATAGCGGTGGCCAAGATCCATTTGTGACCCGTTTGGACAAGGAAGCTGCCTTGAGGAGGCTCCTCAGAAGCATTCCCTTTCAGGGAGGGGAAGGAACTCACCGAGGGGCTGCCGCTGGCATTGAGGAGGAAGTTGGCAGTGTGGGCTGCAGCAGGCGGTTGGTTGGGGATGGGCCGATGGCCGAGCGCCATGCCCACAATGGCAGTCATGTGAGTCTCCGTGCCAAAGACATGGATGGGGATCCCGGTGGTCTTCCCTGCACACGCATACAAGAACTGTCAGCCTTGAGTGAAAAGGGAACAAGATGAGCTTCTGCCAAAGCAAAACATTTAACCCTGAAAAGGCTCTGCAGAAAGCGGGGGCAAGAAACAAGATGCAAGAACAAAACTTAAGGGAATGGTTGGTCCTTACCAACTTCTCCCATGACACGTAATCCTTCCTGGTAGTTCGGGCCTCCTCTTCGTACAAAGATCCTCACCTCGTGCTCCTTCAGAGGGCCTTGGTAATCCTTAATCGCTCTCACAATGCCCTAGAAGAAACACACAGGCCACGTGAACTGGGCAGCCCGATGTTCACCCTGTCCCATCCTCCCAGGAACTCCTGGAAGAGATGGCGCTGTCAGCCCCAGCACACCACCAAACCGGGGAAGAGTGGCTCAGGCTTGATGACTGGGTGCAATTCCCTGTACTTCTGAATAGTCACTTACTTTAAAAGTGGCTGCTACATTGGTGAAGTTAGCAATGCTGCCGCCAATGATCAGGATTTTACCTGAGGGAAGAAACACACATAATTAAAACTGTTTTAAGAACACGGTGTGCTGTAGGACCATGAAGCAGCTCAGGACATAAAGCAAAACAATGCTGCAGTTCAGAGTGGCCCACAGTTCTCAGTAAGTTCTGATCAGCAGGGCCTCGAAGAGCAGAGCTTTGTATCACACAAGAATTTTGCTGATAAAAGTATCTTGGGCCATATTTGCTCCTGTCTCTGAAGCAAGAGCTGACAGAAATCCATCACTATTTCACACGGAAGGCAGGGGTATATTAAAAGCTCTGCCAGGGAGGTCTAAGCATAGTAAAGCCCAGATTTGTTCAGTCCCGTCCGTCACCCCACACAGCTTCAAGATCGCAGCAACTCTCTCACCTTCAGGGTGCTTCTCTCGTGTCATGAGGGAGAGAATAGTCTTGGCATAGTCATAGGTCTGCTGCTCACTTGGGGCTCCCGAGTATTCCCCATAGTTAGCCAGTTCATTCACACCCCCCAGGTCACAAATGGTGTCACTGTAAAAAAGAAAAAGTTAATTAAGAGATTAATTATAGTTTGAGTCACTATAGAGATCTTCGTAACACATTCCAAATTCCTGGGAAAGCAGGACTTGTAACAGAGAGGTCATGCTATTGGCTGACAACAAAGCTGCTCTCCTCCTGGTGCCAGTCACGACTAATCTCGTTATACTTCCTAGATATGATGGGAACTCGGCGACTACCACAGCAACGATACTACCATAAACAGTTTTCAGCCAGCTTGTTTCTTTCCAAGTCAAAAAGAAACTGTATCTCAACCTTACAGAACGAAACTGTCATCTCTAAGGGACACTACATTCCACATCTTGGTAAGAAACCTGCACAGCATCCTCATTCTGAGGAGGTCCCAAGCAGGCACAGTGTGGGAAAGATTATTCTACAGGAGTCTCCTTTCCAGAGGCTGCATCGATTCTTCTCTTCCAGCACTGTAAATCCACCCCCCTCTCTGGAAACCTTGTTCCTGTTACCTGTAAACCACAGAGGCACCACCACCAGCCACCATCGTCCAGATCCTGCCTTTGGGGTTGAGAATAGTAAGTTTCAAGCTGGCTCCACTCTTCGCATCCAGATCAGCGATGTAGGCTTCCTGCAAACAGGACAGCACATGATTTGAAATTCCTTTGCATTCTCCAAAGCAGAGGGTCTGCTGTGCTGGGCCCATTTGGTGCAGGGCTCCCACATCTCCTCTCAACTACAACTGAGGTGAAAGCAGAGCTACAAACTCCATTTTTGTAAGGGATGGAGACCCAGCTTCTCTCTCAGGGGCCAGGACCGATTTGTGCCAGGTGCTCTCCAAGACAGAACACAGATTGGACTGGCTATGGACAGCTTGTGCCATTCTCTCGGTAGCAAATTCAAAGGGGATCAACCTGAGCACATGCCCAAATTCTGATTCTCGCTTGGAAAAAAGTCATACCCTCCAAGAACAGGCTGTCTTTATAAGGCTTGTCTCTTGATTGCTATAAATACAGCAATAAAGTTGATATTTTTAATTTATTGAAGTGCAGACCCAGAAGCACAATTTTCCTGTTTGCACATGAAAAACTTTGAAAATGCAGCCGACTGCTGGTGGTGTTTCACCAAGCTGTACCACGCCAGCCTTTCCACGAACAGTGGCCACCTCCACCACCGCTCAGCCAGCCCTGGGAACCTCTCCGGTTTCATGGTTCTGCATACAACAGTCAACACCTCTGAAGTGAAAAGTCTTGTTCTGACCTTGCCTGCAGACCGAGACCAGAGGAAACATGACAATCAACACACCCGTGGCTACACACTCTCTGGCTGTGCTGCAGCCGAGAACGTAATCACTGAGAGCGCTGTGATTTGGCTCAGCGTGGTGTTCTTGTATCGCAGTGTGCTTTGCCTCTTGTGAAGCACTTCGCTGTGGGTTCATTAAAATTCTCAGCAAAGGCACTGCCATAATAACCTTCAGTGATTTGCAGAGGGATGATTCAGAGATAAAAAACTGAACTAATCCTTTTAAGAGCAAATTGAGTTAAGTGCTGGCATCCAGCAAGGTACACGGAGAGAAATAACTAAATGGATTTCCTGGCCGAGTTACAGAAACCTTCCCCAACTGGAGAATAATTATAATCATTAAAATTAAAAGAGTCAGGACAGAAATCCTTTTGGAGACCACAAAAGAGTCACCTGAAATAAGTAACAGAACAATTAGGACAGAGCTCTCCATCCAACAGCTTCGGAAGCTGGTGGGAGGCTCTGTATGAAGCTGCGTTTATGGAACCAGCAGTACGAACCCAGGGAATTCCGAGAGGGAACAGGCATTTCTAACTTGAACACAAAAAGGTTGCCTGCAGGCTGCTTCTTGGTCATCCCTGGCCAGAAAAGCAGGTGCATTAACATCTTAACTTTTTACTTTGAAGTTTCAGAGATGGCAATTATTTTCTTTGGATTCACACTCACATGCAGATTTTGTACGCAACTGCTACTCTGCTGTCAGAAACCGTAACTGAAATGCCGAGGGAACATCAGCTGTCACAAGGTTGTCCATAACCAGCACTCCAATAAAAAAATAACCATGATGACAGGGCAGCAATACAGACAAGAACTGTGTAAGGGAGACTGTAGGAGCACTTTGGCACGTCATTGAATGAAGTTAAATATAAGCCTCCATTTAAAAAGAGTCAATTCTGAATTGGAGAACAGAACTGAAACAACATCCAAGCAAAGACAAACGCAATTGCAGGTCAGAGCGCTATTAGAAGTCCTAGTACTACAGCAACGTAAGCACAGGTTTGCACAAGCTCGTATCAAAGATGCCAGTGCCAAGGTACTTGAAACACAGCAACAAAAACCACAAGAGAGGAAACCCCTCAATGCCATGGACGTACAAGCAACGAGGAACTCATCTTGAAGGCCACAATAAAGGAGTTGGGGCCAGAGTGGGTTGTTACTTGCCTCTGGATAAGCTTCCCTGCCAAAGGGAGGGGGGAACTCCACGTCCCCCCATTTCACTTTGCAGATGTAGTCAGCAGTTGCGTCAATCTTCGCCGCCAAATCAAGGATGTAGACACCCTCATTAGGCACCACTGCATTTGACAAATAGACCAGAATCAGCTCTGTTTTATACAGAGACGTGCATTACCGATTTACTCAAAATTTGATACCATGCAGAGATCATTACAAAAGCTAGGTCACCTTTGCTCCCCTTCCTCCACATGCGTCATTTAATCGTTTTTACCAAACTCAGAGTTCCCTTCACAAGTTACTAGTGACCACAGCCATGGCTCAGGCCCCAGCTCAGCTGCTCTTTTGTTCTGATCGAACAGAACAACACTTATGTTCTTCAGTTCTGACTTCACACCCCTTTCAACGGAATTGTCCTTCCTACCAGGAAATTAGATAACAGAACACCTACAAGCAGTCCTTGTTTTGGATGCATTCAACTAATAGCTCCAGGATGCATCACCACCCCTTTTGTACTTCTTTTGCATATGTGACTTGGTATTGTTGCGAACTACATAAACCCGAGAAGGACAAAGTACACATTTCAGTATTCGAGAACAGAAAGTCCTGCTCCCAAAAATATTCATTACCTAATGGATTGATCTCGAGGTATGTGAAATACAGATCTTCATAAAGGTTGAACAGGCCACAGATGAAGCTAGCCAAGACGCTGTAAAAAAGTCAACACAAATTCATTAAAGCAGCCAAACATAAAGCACAGCCTGCTCTGCTTCATTTACATTAGCGGCAATCTGCAAATCTACTCTGTATCAATTTCTTTCATGCTCATTCATCTCCTCTGGAAGAAGCTGAGGTGATGACTCAAGGAAAGGAAGACTGATGACTCATCTTAATTACACTTCACCAAACTCTGCTGGGAACACAGTCGCTCACAACTGTCATATAGATGTTCAGTCTGTCTGATCCCGCCAGGAGACAGACGTGCATCATTGTCTCACTGTCAGATATAAATCTCTGAGAACTTCGTTAGCTGGGATGGGGGAAGAGACTGCAGCAAACTATGAGCGACTGGCTTCTTCAGCCTTTCGGTGCTGAACAGTGCCATCAGTGCTTACATTATGTTTGGAAAAATCACGACTCATTAAATAACTAAGTATAGGCATCTAATTAAAGGAGATAGAGAAGCAGCTTTGAGATCTACAGACCAGCTTGCAGTAAGCTAAGGAACAGCAAGAGAATACCTTCTTTGACTAGGCCAGAGTAAGGGAAAGTACATTTCTGAATTAGCAGATTCACATCTTGTCTCCATTTCTACTAAATAAAAGCAACTCTGCTATGCTGGCATGAAGCATCAAAATTCAATACGACTCCAACACCTCAGAGGTCAAGACTTCAGTAGACTGAGAAGCGCCCTTGTCAAGTGACGGCTCAAAGCACCACGAACACTTATTTTGAGTCTTAAACAAGTAGCTCAGATAAGGTCAAAGAACTCGTGTTTAGGATGCATGGCATATTCTTGAAAGCAGCAAGGGGGACAGGAAGGCAAGCTTTACCGTGAAACAGAACGAAGGGATGTTGCACTGAAATGAAAGGAGAGGAGCTGCTGGGTGGCTGACATCTCTACTTACTCCTTTTTATTTGCTGGTGCATGCTGCAGGAGGTATTTCTTCACATCCGATTCATTGAGCTTTTCATCCACTGCCACAAGCAACTTCTGAGCTTTGGCATCCACATCTCCCACATCCACACCCCCCTCGTGGTGGAAGAGCACATAGTCCCCCTCACGGGCAGCGTATATGCACACGTAGAACTCTTCCTCCTGCTCAGAGCCAGGCACAAACATTAGCAAGTCACACCCAGAGAAGCCCTTAAAGGAGAGGCTCGTGTTGGTGTTAGGGAAGGGGCGACGGAGCACACTGCTAAGCCTTCAGAGGAGAAGCAGCACTGGAGTGGCCCAGATGCACCCCAGGGTTGTAGAGGCTGTGCTGGCCTGGAGGGAGCGCGGCAGGGCCCAGCGTGCTTCATCCCGGTGAAACGGGCCAGGGACAACCCTTGCCATTTCTGTAGAAAACTGCTCCTGTCTCACACAACTCAAATGCAAACAAGGATCCCCTCTAGCATGCACCAAAAGCACCTCTGAGGTGATGACACCCTTCCTGCAAACCATGGCAGAGTATGAGTATTTCACCAGCACAAACTCTCACATCAAGAGTTTGTTATCCACACTCCGGAGTACCAGATTCAAGGAGCAGTGAGCTGCCTTGACCAACCAACTCCGTGGTGATCCGCAACCCCCTCCCAGCAGAGCAACAGCAATCAACATCGTCATGAAGAGCTCTTTGCACGGACCCGTGCTGTGCCTGCACGCAGCTCTGACCACAGGCAGCCACGCTGTCAGCTTAACAGCACACTCCCAAACTTCTGCTTTCTGCACTATATCAATCCATCTAAGCTGCATGCGAGTCAAGAGATTTAAAAGCCCTTTTTCATGCTTTATTTGGTGTACTAACCTGTTTGTGAGGGACAAATGGTTCAATCAGAAAATTCTTTAGGATTCCCTTAGCATTAGCAATCTGTAGGCAGAAACCAAGACAAATACTGATAAATGCTTGTCCAATATCCACATTTATGACAGCATAAGGCAAGCTTCGAGAATTAATCAACACTGCTAAAAGGAACCCTTCAGCCTCTTCCTACAGGGGCTGGCAGCTACAGCAAGGCCCCAGGAACTGTCCTGCTATCCAAACCCAAGTTTCGTGGCTCAAGGGATGCTCCTGCACAGACTATGAGAAATACCCCCTGCTCCTGAGGATACTGCTTCACAAGTCCTCGGCACAGTCCTTCCTTTAGATGGGTGGTTGTATTGTGCTAAAGAAGCAATTTCAACACCCCTCGTTTTCCTGATGGCAAGGCACACGAGAGGCAGTTCCCTGGTGTTTCATAACAGCCTTTGGGCAAGGCCGGCTGGCTGGGCTGCACAGCTTGATGCTGGAGCCAGCAGCAAGTCAATCACAGGGCCAAGGCATCAGTTTCCTTGAGACAGCACAACTCTATCGGCTCCTGAAACACGGCAGCTGGGATGGCAGGCATTTCTTTATCATTAGCATTGCAGCATCATTCCCAGGAGAATAAATATTACAAGCCAGCACCAAGTTAAAATAAGGACTTGAAGTAACACTCAGTCACCAGCCAAAAGACGCTGGCTGGCTACAATAAGAGGACAGTTTTATGACAGCTTTTATACTTGTCTCATTAAATCTGCCTTGGGTATTCAAGTGAAGCAGCTGTGCCAACTAGACACAGCATTTGAGCTATCAACTGCTGACTCCCAAGTGGAAGGGATTTTCAGAATGGTACTAGTTCCTGCTGAGCTCCCACCGCATGGGCCCTACACGGCGGAGCTGGGCAGCGGACAGTAAGTGGGAGCACTGAGCTGTGCTGCCTGTGGAGGCGTGTCATTTCTCAGAGCTCCTCTGCCAGCAGGAAGTTCACACGTGGGACAGTTTCTCACTTGCTTTGACATAAGCATAACATGCATTTCAAACCACTATAAGCAAGAGGAATACTCACACACCAGCTCCTATCATGCAACACAACAAAAAAGTCTTGGCTTTGTTGTTAAGGTGGCACTCACCGTGGTTTCTTGGCCCAGACGCTGTTTGAGCCAAAGCTTCACCTGATCCAGAGTCAGGTTAATTCCAACCAGTCCAAGCTTCCCACGTCGCTTTATTAGCTGATCTGGCTTCACCACTAAACGCTGTGACATTGTGCAAGAGGGATTAAAATAAAGAAGCATTAGCAAGTGATTTTAGTCGAGTGATTCTCTGCAGAAAACAAACTTAAATAACATCTGTACAACAAACATCCTTGCAGAATTTCTTTAATCTCTTGGCTGGTGCCTAATCTGCTACAGTTGTTAAGCAAATGCATCTCCTGGTACAAGATGCCTGCAGACTTAACTTTTTTTTAGGCTGTACTTTAAGAGCTGCCTTATTTCTAGTCAGATGTGAGTATACGTCAGAGAGCGAGGTGGCAGTTTGTTTTGGCTCTTTTTGATGCACTTTGATAACTCTTAAAGCAGCTGTTAGGATGGGATATATGTACTCGCTTTCTTTAAAAAAACCACCACCAAAACAACCACATGCTGAAAAGCAAACAGCATCCCATCAGTTTGGCAAACCGCCTTTGTAAGGTGCATCATGAAATCATGAAATTATGAAATGAGTATTTCTCTGTGAGCAGAGGCTCATAAGGAGAAACCATTAGAGACAACAGCAAGCACGGTCAGCTGCTGACCAAGAAAGCTCCTGCGGTCACTATGTACGGAAGACTGGCCAGAGGTCCTGCCCATTTCAGCCAAGTAACAGTGGCTCTTTATAAGATGCCTGTGGAAAGCTGTTCCTAGGTAACACACTTATCTCTAGCTTGCACACATATATTTCTCTACATATTTAGTAAGAAACGGGTGCCGTTCTCCTGTATGGCCGATATGTCCTGGACCTTCAGCTACTTACAGCCTAGAATCAGAACGTGACACGCTGCAGTGCAGAGCGTTGATCATGGTCTTTCTGCTGAAGCCTGCAGCCCTTCCAAGCATTACAGAACTCTGCCTTAAAGGACAGATAGCATCCTTGGTGCCTTCTGGCTTTCTGCAAGGCTTTTTAAGAAGCACTGCTGCTATCTTCCTGCATTTCACTCACACGCTTGAGTATGGAACATTTAATTACTTAGTGCAGGGCTGCTATCAGTCAGACAGGGAAGGACTGTGACACATTCATGTTCTACCAATCAATGACTTTAATACAATTAACTGCTGGAAAGGATCCAGCTTGGACAGCTAATAAAAAGAGCTCTGGATACATTTTCTTTACAGAAAGTGCATGGCTATGAAACAAAGAGATAATAGATCTTGCGCAGAAAAAGGCAACGAATCAAGTTTTCCCTGACATTGTGCTGGGATGCAGGAAACCTCAGCAGTACTCTAACTGAACGTAAAAGCTAGCCAGGGAGAAGGCACTCTGTGATTTCAGAAAGTAAGGGTTTGAGAACACGGACTGACATCTCAAGACTCTTGCTTTGTCTGAATTAGCCTCCTTTGCTTTCTGTGTGGTTATTAGAAGCTTCTTGTTTGCAGCTATCTCTGCTCAAGTATTTCACAGTCCTTACAGGAATTCTATAATCAGACCCTCCAGAAGGTGATACAACAGCCTTGAAGCAAGGCGTGTTTCTTCATCAGTGTTGCAAATCGGTGTTGCAGAGCAGCAGCAGCGACCGGTCCTTCAGGAAAGATCTGGAGCGGAGTTCTGCTCACAACCTGCCACAGCACGACGTGCCGTGCCCGACGGAGAGCAGCTTGGGTGGGCTGTGAGAGGAAGGCGAGTCGCTCTCCTTACCTCGCTCAGAAGCCAAGGGTGGTCCTGGGTGAGTCGTGCCCAGTCAGTGTCTGGGGTGACTTGCGCATACTTGAAACGGTTCTGGATGGCAGAGGATGTGCAGATATACTTATACAAGAACTCCTTCCCCGTCTGCTCAGAGATGGCTTTGGCTGACATGGCTACCTAGTCTGAATTGGGGAAAGAAAAAAAAGAAAAGTCATCAGTTCTCCCAGAAAACTCCCAATCACCTAGCTCAGTACAAACCCAAAGCAAAAGCAGAGCTGGGACTGTATGTCCCCATTATAAGTAAGGCTATAAAACTCACCTGGTAAGCAAGAACTATTCCATGTTGCTTAAAACCTCTACCCCATCCCACTGCCCTGAACACTCTCTTGGTCCAGCCTTGCCTGCAGGGAAAGGCGTAATCCTTGCAGCTCCTCCCAGCCACCTCCGTGGCAGCTCTGAGCATCTGCCCCCGTCCAGGGGAGCACACAGCCAAGGAGACTCCTCCCAAACTACACAGCCCCCCAGGTTTGCTGTTGTGGGATCTGTGTATCACACCTACCATTTTTTCTAGCTGAGGATCAGGGAGTGACACAGCAGGAGAGGAAAGCCCTCCCTCGCACTTGTTCTCTTATGGCATGCCACGTTTCCAGTCTGAGCTTGACTGCAGGCAAATTAACAATCCCCAATACCTTTTTCTAAAGGCAAAAGAAAATGCTGCCCATATAACCAAAACCAGAACACTTCTACACTGTTGGTTTATTTTTTGGCTTTTGTTTCAGAACCAAGATGTCTTGGAAGCAGCTTCACACCCTACAGAATAAGATGCTCAAGACAACAAAGAAGATTAAGGTAAGACAGTTTGGGTTTGGTTTTTGAGAAAAATAATTAAAGAAATAATTCCTAATGTCACACCTGTCCTGGAGCTGGCTTTCTTCTCTTTTAAGAGAGGGTATTCTAAACTGACACCAGTAAATAATTTCTGATCTCAAGCCTGTAACTTTTCTTTCTAACATGCAGCAGTAAAGTTACAGGGTCAAAGATGATTTATTTTTAGCTGCAGCAAACATTTAAACCAACACTTCATCCCAGTGAACCTGTCTGCATGTGTCAAACATCAGAACTGAGTCCTGCCATCAGCCAGAGGTCAGCAAGCAGTTTTGATTATTCTAAGGGGTCAGACTGCCGACAGCAAAGCTCGAGCAGTGGCTCATGCTGCATCCCGAGCGACGGGAGATCACGTCAGCGTTCCCCGGGCACAGCCAGTGCGGCAGGAAACAAAAAAGCACGCTTGGGATGGTTTCTGGGAGAGCTGCGAAGCAGAAAGGCACCGGCACAGAAAAGAAGAGCTCATATTCCATCTGAGTATCTGCACAGTGAATATTTGAATGGCTCAGTCAGACTACCTGCCCATGCCATCGCAAAACAGATGCTCTACTCAAGACCCACGGAGGGAAATGGTTTTAAACTTCCACAGTTATTTCTTGTGCTACCTTCTAGGCAATAACCATTAGTAATCAACTGGGTTATTCATCCTATAAGCAAACATAGAATATGCCAGGGAGTAACTAGCTATCATTAGAAATAAAGCCTTTTTGCCCTACGGCAGGAAGAAAGAGGTTTGATCCTCCCCATTCTCCCAAAAATAGACAAAACATATGTTCTGCAGAAAACAGTAGTAGGAGGCAGGCTGCATTCTCTGTACGTCTCTAGGATGAAACGGACTGGACTGAGTAAGTACTGTTGTTGAAAGCTGTAAACTAGGCTTAAGAACCGGCCGTCAAATTTGCTGCCAACATCTTTTCAAACACAACTTGAGTGTTAAAATAGAAAAGGAGAAGCTACAGAAATGGCAAAACAACATTAAAAAAACCAAAACAACAACGTTCCCGCTTTTCAGAGAAATATCGTTACGTAAAACTCCAACACGATTGCAGTGCAGCTTCCAATTTAATCCCATTTCAAAACAGCAGCAGGCAATGTTTCTGAAGCACCCCATCTTTCTTCATAGGCTCAAAAACCCATTCTTGTGGCCATAAACACTTGCACCAAGTATTTACCCTGCTAACAATAACCCCACTTTATTTTTATTACCCCAGTGCCAAACACAGCCTAAGGAGAGAGGAGCTCCCATGCACAAGCCAAAGCGAACCAAGCACGTTTTCTCGGGTCCCACCCAGCCAGACACACATCCTACCGCTCCATCCTCCCTTGCAGCCCACCTTCACATAACAGTCCTCACAAACGCTCCGCCGAAGCTGCCGCCTCGCTTCATTTGCTCTCCGAGAGGTGGGAATGGAGCAGTCTCAGAAAAACAGAGAGAGCCGCTGAATTATCTCAAGCCCCGGGTTCTGCCCCTTCTGTTCTAGAAGCAATCTAGAACTTCTGTGGGGTGCTCCTCATTACAAAAGATGGAGCGACACTCAGATAATGTAGTTGTCTCAAGGCGAGGATTTATACACAGCTACCAGGGAACAAATAACAGCAGCACATATTGGAAGAGGAAGTAAGAGTCAGTGAAGGGGAAATGCTGGGTACCAGTGGATCAACCTCAAACATTTCAGGAGCTGAAGGCTTGCTGCACAACCTTCTTCAGCAGGCGGCAATTCTGACACCGAAGGTCATCTCTTCTTGGGGTTAACCGACCACAGCTCTTTAGATGGGTAGGAATTTTATTTGGAAGGGGGGGCAGAGTGCGTAACGGTCTCAAGGGGAAGCAACCTGCAGCAGCGGCCAGACACATCCCAAGGGAGCTGGCAGGTGACCGTGCATTGAATGGGCACGGACATGGCTGCTCGTGCTTATGGAGCAACTAGGCGTTCACTGTTCAAAATCCTATTGCCAATTACAATTCTCTGTCCATCTTTGCCCTGCCACAAAACTGTAGGAGTGTAAGCTGCACTAAAAATTCAAAGGTTAGCAGAATTGCTTTGACTGCTTAATCTTTATTAGCAAGTGTCATGGTTTAACTCCAGCCGGCAACTCAGCCCCACACGGCTGCTCGCTCACTCTCCACTGGTGGGATGGGAGAATCAGAAGGGTAAAAGTGAGAAAATTTGTGGGTTTAGCTAAAGACAGTTTAATAGGTTTAGCAAAAGCTGTGCACACAAGCAAAGCAAACCAAGGAATTCCTTCCCCACGGCAGGCAGGGGTTCAGCCATCCCAGGAAAGCAGAGCTCCATCACACATAACAGTGACTTGGGAAGACAAACACCATCGCTCCCAATGTCCCTTCCTCGCTGCTTCTTCCCTCAGCTCTATATGCTGAGCATGATGCCATACGGTACGGAACATCCCTTGGGTCATCGGGGTCAGCTGTCCCGGCTGCGTCCCCTCCAACGCCTTGTGCA
Source organism: Psophia crepitans (assembly GCA_013399095.1). Taxonomy (NCBI): domain Eukaryota; kingdom Metazoa; phylum Chordata; class Aves; order Gruiformes; family Psophiidae; genus Psophia; species Psophia crepitans. The sequence goes on along the minus strand of VWZZ01002232.1, from coordinate 4,529 downwards.
CCCACTTGCTGGTGGGGCGAGGAGCAGAAAAGGCCTCGGCTCTGTGTAAGCACTGCTCAGTGGGAATGAAAACATCCCCATGTTATCAGCACAAGTCCAAAACACAGCCCCGTACACACCACTGGGAGGAAAAATAACTCTGCCCCTGCCCAAACCAGCACAGCAAGGAAGCTGCAAGAGACAGAATGGTTTAGCTACTAGAAACCAAGTGGAGTTTGCTGCATCAGACTAAGAAGTGGGTTTACAGAACGGCTTTGCATCTATCCTCTGCTAACTGGGGATCGGTTTCAAGGGATCATTCCAAGACAGCTTTTTGCTTAATTCTGAGGCACTGTCTGCGCATCAGATAAGTGCTGTCAAAAAGAAAACGCCAGCTTCTCTGACCAAAAGCTTACAGCTTTATTATATGGTCAGTCAGCCAGAGGCCAGCTACAGATCCAAAGCAATAGTGGCTGCATGTTGGGCTAGTAGTTGGCAGAGCTGTAAGGAAAAAAAAAAAAACCCAACCACCACACACACCCAGCCTTATTCTGCAGGCATGCACAGACACATTCGATTCCCACAGCCACCACTCTGCTACGTCTTCACGGCTGCACGCACACAGGCTACAGTAAGCCGTCTGTACCATAGAGCTGAAAACTTTCCATTACCATTTTTGCTTTAAAGCAGGGCTATTTCTGAAAGCAAATCCTGCTCCCAAATTACCTGCAGCTATTTATTTTGTCTGGTAGGAAGCCGGAATACCCTTGCTTTCAAAGCCCTTAGAAATCCATCAACTGCCTACTGTACGCTAACAGCCAGTCCCAGGGAAGAGCATCACATTTTGCCGCAGTAAACAGATGGGTGAGAGAAAATGGCAAACATATTTCTTAATCTAAAACCAAAAAACCCAAACCTAAGTATTTTTCATTTCTCCAACACGACACAGAGCCCCTGAACAATATTGCAGATCTTCAGTCCATGTGTACAAACCAACACAATTGAGCTGATGCTGGGTACACCAGTGACCAAGAGGTAATTGTCTGCGATTGCAGGAGACTGGACCCAGGACATCCCTCAGGTCTTGTTAAACTCAGTCCTGTGAAAAACTGTCAGTGGGATTGCCTAAACCTTAGGGACAGAAAGCACCGGGGCATTCCCACAAAGCCCGGCACCATGAAGTTGCTCATCTCTCAAGCTTTGCTGGCCACTACATTCTGCTGCTCCCCTGCTTTCTCTCCCCCAGTTTCATCACCTCATTTTTGCAATGACACTACTGGGGTAAAAGAGAGAAATATTATTACATTAACAGTAGATGAAAAGTGACAAAATCCTTGTGTCATGGGAACAGAGCAGCAGGAATGAGGCTGTTCTTATCTGCCCATGGTTCACCGAGACATTTCCTAATCATTAGCAAGTCTTTAATCATGCCCCTCACTCAGTTTTTCAGCTGCTCCAACCCTGCCTTTCTCACGGGATAGGCAGCACAAAGCAACTGCTTCAGTTTGCTGAACTGTTAAGCTAAAAGATCAGCAGGAAAAAAATAAAATCCATCGGGTATCAGCAATTCCTAGCTGTATGTGCTCATACAGGCCTCTCATCATCCAGGGAGACATAATCAGAGCAGACTCCACTAACTGTCTCCGTCTGTTCTGCAAACGGGGAGCAGGAGCACAGGCAGCAGCTCACCACTGAGCTGGAGGAGCAGAATCTTCCCAAGAATGAGGCTGGTTAAGACTCTCACCCATCACGGATAATCTTATTTTCGGTCATGCTTAGCACCTGCAGTACCAAGCAATGCTGATGAGAGCAATGGATGCACCTCTGAAGAAAACAGGGCAGGGAGGAAAAAAAAATTCCCCTTCTGCATACCAAATACAAACTATAGGCTCATGATTCATTAGGCAAGACTCAACCACAATTTTCTTACGACTTGAGGCCCCCCAGATCTTGCACCACCACACGCCATGGTAGGTTCATGTCAGCAGCACAAAATGCCCTTTCCAGTCTGGTCTTAACATGCATCCTCCGTTGCACAAAGTTTAGGACAGGGGCAGATAGAATTAACAGTTTCTAACCTACAACACCTCTCTGGCTGCCTGCGACGACTTGCTGGTCACTCTGTGAGTTCCGTACCGTACCTGCATCATCACAACCCTTCGGATCCAGCTGCTACAAATTGCCTTGCCTTCTCCTCTGAAGGGTGTACGATGGAAACACAGCAGAGTCCTGGCCAAACACGCCAAGCAAGGGATAATCAACTGCCACTTTAAAGCGTTTTCTTCTACAGTATGTGCCATGAACTTTCCAGTTAAAAAATGCAACAGATCACAGATGAGTTCAGGTTAGAAAGGGCCTCAGGAGGTTAAGTCCAACCACAAGCTCAAAGCAGGGTTGGCCCTGGAGCCAGCCCGGGTTACCAGGACCATTCTCACGTCTGAAGCGTGCTATCCTTGCTGAACGGACGTCATGCACCCAGCCTTGGTTTGGCAAGTGCGTTACTGGTGTAAGAGTAAATTGTTTCTCGAAGTGTCACTGATGTCCATGAATGATTTGTGTTCACTTGCTGAGGCACTAAAACGGCTTCCCAGCAACACAGAGACCTTTACATCATCATCCACTGCGAATGATTTAAAGAATGCTGGCTTGCAGCCTCCGCTAGCCAGTCCAGAGCAAGGAAGAGAAATGGATTAGATCATATTTTTGAGGGCTCAGAAGCACTTATTCCTTCAAAGCATCACCTGGCAAATACGCAAAAAAAGAAATTATACTTGGGGAAAGTTTCTCGAATGTATTGACAAGAGAAGAACAGTGAAACTATGGCAAGCTAGACAAGGATTAAAGAGCTGGACATCGTGTTCCGTGCGACACAACTGATCCATCTGCCCCAGTACAGCAGGGACTAGCTGAAGGGGAAGCGCCGTGCGGTCCAAAGGAAAGAGATGGCTCGGCTGCCGGCTGGGGCCAAACCATGACAGGAGACATGAAGAAAGAAGAGACTTTCTTACAACAGAACCCAGGTAAAGTCTCCTTGACTCCCAGAGATCAGGTGATGCAGCACTACTTAGCACAATACGGTCTGCTCCAAGGGGAGAAAAAAAGAAATTAAAGACAAATAAAGATTTGGGTTATTTTTCTTGAAACCCTTTTTGGTCTCCAGGATATAACGCTATGAGTTTCACCAGTTTGTGTTCATACAAAACATGGTCCTTGTGCCATTTCCTTAGATCTAGATCAGTACCACAGCCCGATCATACCCGAGTGATGCTTTTGTTGGGAGAACTCCCTCTCCACTAAAAGCTTCCACGACTTCTCTCTCAAGAATTATGTCAACAAAACCAGACTGTAAAGCAGCCTTCCCCCTCCATCCCAGGTCATTTATTAACACAATACAAGATCAGCCAGTATTTTCAGCCCACAGCAGCATGAAAAGTTACGTCAGTCCCACCTGGCAAACACGCGTGCTTTCATCAGAGGACAGAGAGAGGGCTGGAGGGAAGAGGCCCTGCAGCACTCGGCCAACTTCACGGGTCAGAATACCTCAGCACCAGGCGTTATGAAACGCCTGGTGTGATGCAAGCAGGTGCGCTTGCTAAGGCAGCGAGCGCGTTGGATGCCCCACTCTGGAGAAGGTTCCCTGCAGACGTGGAACTTTTGAGAATGAAGCAGCAGCCAGGGGGGGGAACAGATCACGAACAATTAAGTCTGGCTAACGGGGAGCAGCAGACAGGCTGCGAATACACATCGTGCCAGAAGCGGGGTGTTTAGAATCCTGTCTTTAAAGGCCATCTTACTCTGTAGCTTTGGGCAACGTCCTTAACAAGTTTCTTCCTTAAACCCTTCCCCGCATCCCCCGGGAAGCGGACAGGAGCAGCGTGCACTCTGGCCTGTGCGGGATCCCAACAGTGGCTGTCCTTCGCACCAGGTCCCACCTCAAGCAGAGCTGCTAACGGCAGGAAGAGCGCTGCCAGCCGGAGAGCGCGAATTCTGCGCGTTCACGCAGAAGTCTCCTACTCACAAAACTACAGGATGTGAATAACAGCGTCAGACAGTAGAGCTGATATCCTGAGCCCCAAATTAAGGCAAGGAATAGAGACCTACAAACTATATTCAGGAGGCATGTAAGTTTTCGGTCTTGTAGACGCTACGGCAGACAACAAATGCCACTGAACAGAGGGAAGAGAGAAGTCAGTACAAAAGGAAGAGAATTTCCAAAGCAGCAAGACAAACAGCAGGTGTTTGCAGGTGGCAAACAAAAGGGCTGGAAAAGAGCCATCCCGCAGCTCCCGGAGCTGTCCGGTCCGTTCACGGGGAGCAGGAGGGACCCCGGCTGCTCACCCTCCTGCTAGCACAGGGGCAGAACGAGACCCCAAAGCGGGGCTGCTGCCTTCACAGCTACCGCAAAGGGGATCCCCCTCCGGAGACGGGGCACGGCGCTGGTGCAAGGGGCGTCCCGGACGAGGGATGAAGGGCACGAACACGCGAAACCAAAGCCCGGCTCCGCCGCCGGCCCAGAGCAGCCCTTCCCCCCGGGCCGCCGCTGAAGGGCC
>VWZZ01002231.1:167125-189032 GCA_013399095.1 Psophia crepitans | reverse complement strand
CGTGCAAGAAATGCAAGAAGGTTGTCAGGGGTCTTTGGGCAAGGAGGTGGTAGAGGTGGACAGGGCAAGGAGCACTGCTGGGGAGTCTGGAGAAGAAGGATGTCCCCATGGAATTTCAGCCTGGTTTGGGTGGGCAGGGAGCTGCCAGCCCAGCCAGCCCCACCCCCTGCCATGGGCAGGGACACCCCCACCAGCCCAGGCTGCCCAAAGCCCCATCCAACCTGGCCTTGGGCACTGCCAGGGAGCCAGGGGCAGCCACAGCTTCTCGGGGCACCCTGTGCCAGGGCCTCAGCACCCTCCCAGGGAAGGATTGCTGCCTCCCAGCTCAGCTCCAGCTCCCCTCCTGCAGCTTCAGGCCCTTCCCCTTGGCCTGCAACCAGCCCCTCTCCAGCTTCTTGTCACACTGGTGGAGCGGACAGGCCCAGGGGTGGCTGCAGAGACCTTCTCACTCCACCATGGGGTAGTTATGCCTCCCCTGACAGCAGCAGTCTGTGCAGAGGCAGCTTGGTCTGTGCTGGTTGCTGCAGGTTCTCTGGGTCAGGGCACATCTATCTGAGCCCATCAGAGGTATTTAGGGCTTGCTGCAGGCTCCACTTGAGGGTGAGGTTGTCTTTGCCGACCCAAGCGCTGAGCTCAGACAGGCATCGTGGGCACTGTGACACTGGAGACAGTGGGGTCCCAGTCAATCATAGAATCATGGAATTGTTTTGGTTGAAAAAGACCTTTAAGATCATCACGCCCAACCATTAAACCTCACCCTGCCAGTCCTCCTGCCCTGGGAGATGTGGTGGCCATGCCAACTTCACCATCTCGTGTGCTTCTGCCCTAAATTTCCTGGCTCCAGTGAGCAGGATTGCCAGAACGAAAGGGACATGGAGGACGGTCCATACCAGCAAGTCTGGTCCCCGGGGGAACACAGCTTTGTTTCAAAGGCTGTGCGTGCCCCTCTCCCTGATGAGCCAAGGCATCTCCGTTCCCTGGGGTGCTCTAAGGTTTTTGTGCGTCGGCTTGTCCCGAGGGGCTGCAGGGACACAACTCCATGCCCAGACACCCAATGCAGGGTTGTTCTCTCAGGCTCTGATGGTGCCGACGTCCCCCTCTGCCCCACAAAACACCAAGGCCAAGTGATTCCCCAGCACACAGAGGGGAGGGGATGGAGCATCTCCGATTCAGAGCCAGTGAAGAAAAGCCGCTGGGCTGGTAGGACCTGAGAGACCTAAACAGGCCCAGGTTTTTGAGAGCAGCACGAGGTGCAAGCGAGAGGAGCCCGGCCTGAGCTGGCGAGGCTCAGAGGAAGCACCCAGCGGTTTAGTGGAGCGGTGGGAAGTCGCTGCAGTCAGCCACCAGCCTGAAGAGCTGCGGCATCGGTTTGAGGGCCTGTGAGGAACTGGGGTGGGAGCGAGTCTCCTCGTCTCGGTACGGGCGAGGTTTGGAAGGGACTTTCCCCTGCTGCTGGGTGAGAGTGAAGCGGAGATGGGGACTAACCACGGTTTGGCTCCAGATGCTGGAGCTGGCGGTTGCAGGGCTGAAATGCCAAGTGGGGGCGTCAAGACAAGCACAAAAAGGGGGCTCAGGGCAGACAGGACCAAGCAGCGAGGCCTCGGCCATTACCCCCTGCCAAAGATGTCAGACATCTTCTCTCCTGCCAGGAAAGCATCATCTTCCAAAACCACCTCATCGGTGTTCCAGATAATAACCCGCAGCTCAAAGCTGGGTGGCCCGGCCAGGCACACGCAGGGGGTCGTGCAGCCAAGAGAGAGATGGAGAGGCAAGAAACACAGAGCAGAAGACAATGGCAGCATTGGTGCTATCTGACCCTGAACCACCATCCATGTCATACCCCCCCTTCCCCAGTCCAAAGCCAGCCCTGGGACCCCAGCGAGCACTAGCACCCCCGACGCCAGGCTGAAGCAGAGGAGGTGCTGCTGGCATGCCGCGCTGTACCTACCCCCTGACAAAAATGTCACTGGATTTCTCGCCAGTAAAGTAGTCATCGTCCTCCAGGATGACCTCGTCAGTGTTCCACACTATCACTCTAAGCTCATATCTGGCAGGAGGAAGGGAGACAAGGAGGTGAGGCATAGGGGCAGGGGAAGGGGCAGGAGGGAACGGGGTGATGCTGCCTGAAACCAGGGTCAGGTACTGGGACCACAGGGAGCTGCTCACAGGGGTCTTATCTGAGGGATCATGAGGGCAGGAACAGGAGAGGGATCTCCACGGGAGCTCAGATCAGCCTAGGCAGGGTGAGCAGGGCAGCTTTATCTCCCTTCACTCTGAACCTCTGCAAGGTCCAAGCCAAAGGCTTGAGGGGACAGCCCTTGGTCTTTGGTAGATCTGTGGCTGAAATGGGGTCTGCGAAACATTCTTAGTCCAGTGTTCTTGTTGGTTTCCCCACCTTACTGAGCAGGGCTGTGTTGTCCCTGTTCCCCCTCCACCCCCTTCCCAGAAATGGGGGGAGAGTTGTTGCTGCCTTCAGAAGTGAACCCTGCTCCTGTGTACAGGGCGGGATGTTGGGCATCACAGTCCTTCTTAGAATCACAGAATTGTTTTGGCTGGAAAAAAAACCTTTAAGATCATTAATTCCAACCGTTACCCTCACCCTGCCCAGCCCACCACTGCCCCATGTCCCCAGGCACCACATCTCCACAGCTTTTAAATCCCTCCAGGGATGGGGACCCCACCACTTCCCTGGGCAGCCTGTCCCAGGGCTTGACAACCCTTTCAGCGAAGACACTCTAATAAGCAATCTAAGGACTCCAGTAGGTTCAGGGACTCCAAGATATTCCCAGCACTGCCTTTTGTGTGCATCAACCAGTGGTACCCCAGTTCAGCTTGACTGGGAATGTTGGTGACAGAGAAAGCAGCTCCGGTGGGAGCAGAAGCCAGATTCCTCGCAGGGTGCGGCTGCAATGTGGAGGTCATAGAATCATAGAGTGGTTGGGGTGGGAAGGGACCTCGAAGATCTTCTAGTCCAACCCCCTGCCATGGGCAGGGACACCCCCCACCAGCCCAGGCTGCCCAAAGCCCCATCCAACCTGGCCTTGGGCACTGCCAGGGAGCCAGGGGCAGCCACAGCTTCTCGGGGCACCCTGTGCCAGGGCCTCAGCACCCTCCCAGGGAAGGATTGCTGCCTAATAGCTAATCTAAATCTCCCCTCTTTTAGTTATCACTACACTCCCAGGTAAACAGTCCATCTCCATCTTTCCTGTCTGGAGGAAGGCCGGGGGACGGTGGCAGAGAGATGCAGCCATGTGGTCACAAGCACAACACAGCACTAGAATTACCAGGGGGTCCTGCAGGTGAGGGGAAGGGGATCTGCAGCTTCTTTAACCCACCTCCTCTGGTACCTCCCTCTGGCAATGTGCTGGCTGACCCCAGCTGTGGGAGTCCTGCCATCTCCTCCAGCCTCAGCCTCCTCCTGTCTGCATCCATGGTGGGAGCTTGTCCTGTGCTGTGCCTTTCCAGCACCCTGCACCTACAGCTACTGTCGGGTGGTGCCTGGTGCTCCCAACAAAGACGGGGAGATGGATTAAACCCTTAGGACAACAGCCAGGCATAACCTTGCTTGAAACTGTCTACCCGCAGACCCCGTAGGAACATCTCAGCTCCAGCTCATGGGTCACTGCTGAGCATGGCTGTCCTGCAGACAACTTTCTGCTTTTCCAGTCCGTGCTGCCATCTGGACCTTGCCCTTGGCCGCAGCTTTCCTGCAGCTGCCTGCCCTGGTGTTCAGACCCCATCAGCATCCCACCATGATCCAGGAGAATTTTCTCTGTCCAAGCCATTGTCTGCTGGGCACGGGAGCACAAGAGACTCCCACCACGATGCCCAGTGCTGTCCCTGTATCCCAGCACTGGGGGTGGGAAAAGGGGCCCAAGGACACAGTCTAGCAGGGTACGGCAGGGCTAGGAGGGATGCCAAGGGAAGAAATGTCTGTCTTCTCTCTAAAGAAGTTGGGAGAGGGCAGGGTGGGGAGGGAAGAGCTCTTTATTACACTGCCTGTTGCCTGTTCTGTCCTGCTTGGATTGACCACCTCTGTCCCAGTAACCTTCCCTGCCCTGGGCTCCAGCCATGCCGGGCAACCCTCACCTCCTGGAAAGAATTCATCCAAGCAACCCTCACCTCCTGGAAATAACTCATCCAAGCAACCCTCACCTCCTGGAAAAGGTCCATCCAGCAACCCTCACCTCCTGGGAAGGACCCTGCCAAACTGCCCGGGGATGCCTTTCCCTGGGTAACCCTGCCCCTGCCTGGGAGGGGGTCAGGGCTGGTCTGCCCAGCTCTATGCTGGGCGCTGGGTAACAGTTTAATTTCCTGGTTTACACAGATGAGAGAGATGAGGAGCTGCAGGGGATGGAACAGGCTGGATACTGCCCTTCAGGAGCAGCTCTGGAAGGGGAAGACATCACTCGATGCTTCCAGTTTTGGGATCTCTGGAAGTGCCAGCACGGGTGAGGTACCCAGGCAGTGGGCCGGGCTGGGCGATGGGACAGCAGCAGCTGAGGGGAGAGGCAGGGCTCCATCCCCTTGAGGTTTCCCTGGGGTTGGTTGGCTGGGAGGTTCCTTACTTCTTTGGTTTCCTGGGGGAAATATCAATGGCAGGGCCAGGCGCTGGCATGTCCATGGGGAACATGTCCACCCACATCTCCAGGCGACCCTGCAAGGTTGGAGAGGTGCAGTCAGCTTCCCTTGTCCCTCCTTTCCACTCCCCCACCCGGTCACGTCCCCCCTGCCAGCTCTTCTTGCCCTTCAACATCAGTCTGGCCGTGCCAGATGTGGGGCAGAGCCTGCAGCACTGAACCCTGCCAGATGTGGAGCAGGGCAGCCCCACCCCCCCATGCCAGCCCTGCAGTGTGGGCTGCCTCCACTTCTGCTCTGGGGCGCTGAGGACCTGCTCGATGCCCGGCTTGTCAGGGTTCAGCAGCGGCCGCGTCTCCACGTGCTCGGGGACCAGCTTGCAGCCTGCCTGTGGGATGTCCTCCCAGTGGCGCAGCACGGTCAGGGCCAGGTGTTCGTCCGTCTGCTTCTTCTGACCTGCGTGGGCAAGGGGAGGGCTGAGCCTGGAGACCTGGGCAGAGACACCAGGGACAGCAAACAACCCTGTTCCTCCACCCCTACTCCAAGGGCGCAGAACTGCCTACTGCTCTCCATTCCCTTCTTTACACTTTGTCTTTCAGCCAACGCTTCCTGACTCCTCTTTCTCCTCTCTGTAACCACAGCCCTTTACAGAAGGGCCAGGTCCCCTGCCAGTCTGCATTCTCCAAGTCTGAACAAGCTTCATGTCCATGGACCATGTTCTCCTCCTCTGCATCACTCCCGCCTTGGCTTCATCTTTCTTGAGTACATGTGAGTGCATTGGGCCCCAACCGTTGCTTGGGGATGCAGTTACATGGAGAATGGCTTCCTAAAGCCCAGAAAGATGAGGGTGGGCTGCCTGCATTGTTCTCCTTGGGCAGACACTGCCAGGAGGAAGTTTTCAAAGGCATCTTTGGTGATGCTATGCCACAGACATGAGTGATTCTGAGAGCAACCCACTGGCCTGGGTGATCTAAAAGATGCTAACTGGTCACATACTGGAAGGGCCAATTAAGGTGGTAAATGGAGAGTGATTGCAATGCTGCTTTAGGCTGATGGGGTCACTATATCTGTCTCCAGTCCGGGATGATGACGGGACACCCCAGACCCATGCTCCCTTCCACAACCTTCATCCCATGGGGCAGGTACCATTTTCATCCTCAATCTCCGTGGGGCTGGTGAAGACCCTGTTGGCAACTTTCACTCTTCCTCCTGGCCCGAAGTGTGGCCCATCCACCTTGCCCTCTTTGCACAGCTTGGACAGGATTTGGGAGGGCTTCATGGGGTCACGCCAGGTGTTATAGCCATGTCTGTGAATAGGAGGGCAAGGTCAGTGAAGTAGTAGCATGATCTGGAAGAAAGAGCAATTTTGTTCCCCTCTGCCAGCAAAACAAATGCTGCTGCCATGAAGGACCCGGGATTCACAGGGAAAGGCTCTGAGGCAGAAAGTGTGAACCTTCAGAGCAGACTAGGTCCCTCTGTGCCCCTCTACACTTTGCTAACACCCCTCCACCCCAGTTCTTTTACTCTGTAAAAGTAAACTCAGACCTGAAATTTCCAACACACCCCACTGCTACTTCAGCTCTCGCCTAACCCCTCTACCCAGTCCCACCAGTGCTCCCCAGTCCATTCCTCCTTGCCCTGAGCTCCTCACAACCCACTCCACTGAGATCTAGGCTTGGTGTGGAAGACAAAATAGGCATGGGTCCATGCGGAAGGTCGGGCAGGGAAAGCTTTGCTCGTACATGGAGTAAGTCTGTGACACCCCACAAGTAGCTCGGTGCTTGCTGTAGTAGCGGTTCTCCAGATCAATCTTGGTCTCTCCAATGAGGTCATCAGTCCCCACCAAGTCCCAGTCGTACACCGCCACTGTCAGCATGGATTCCATGGGGAAGGTGGCCTCGATGTCAAAGGATCTAGGCCAGGGGAAAGAGAAAAGCTGTTGAAGAAGGTTTGGCTGCTATTCAGGACAGGCACGTGGCTGAGGTGGGCCTGCTCCAGCCTGTGGACAGTGTTTAATTTGCATCTACCACTGCAAGACGTTCAAGGTAGGGGGTTTTAACTGAATTGCTGCACAGGTTGTTTCAGATCCAGCAGCCCTAGAGAGGAGGTGACACAGGGTAATTGCTTGACCTGGAGATGAACAGCCCTGAAACTAAGTTTGTGTGTCACTAGAGGTCCAGGCCACACTCTCACTGGAATCCAAGTGCAATGATTCATGAAGTAGGTACTTAGTCTTGATCAGATATGGACATCTCTTAAAAGCCCTTTTCTATATTGACCATGCAGCTGGCAAAGAGGGACAGATGGCTGAAATGAGGATGCCTGACACTGCTTGCAAGGGAAGTTCTGTGTGATGAGTCCCATCTTTTGAGCCCAGTCAGCAGCTGTGGGATGGGTAGGGTGCAGGTCCAAGGGCTGGCAACCTTGGCTCAGGCTTAGCTCATGCCTTCCCGGTGCAGACAGGTAACAGGGCTGGGGCAACTCACTTTCCAAAGACGGGGTTCAGCTGCTTGGAGATGTAGTTCTCCTTGTCTTTGATGTCTGTCTTGCCCAGCTTGATGGCAATATAGGGGTCGGCTTTCCCGTTGATGTCAGCTGGGTGAAGGTCTGTGGCCTGTAGGGAACAGAAGAGATACATCAGTGTTATCCACAGTAGCAAAGAATTCAGGGATGGCCTTGTTCTCCATCCCTGAGACCATCTGGCCCTGCTTGGCCATAGGCACGTGGCTAAGCTCTTTGGTCCTCCTAAATAGACATAACCACAGTCTCCTCTGTCACCTCTTTCATCTGTGGAAAGAAACAGACTCCTCTAAAGAAAGAACCAGAGCAACAACCTGACCGAGATGTCAAGAAGACTTCCCCCTTCCCTGCTTGTTTTCTTTACTCACTACTTTAGGACCAAAGGCTTCTGTCTTGTCCCCATAAAGGAGAGTATCCCCAAACTCTCCAGTTCCAACTTCCAGCATGGCACACAAGAACAGATGGCCATGCTAAGACACGTTCAGCTAGTTCTGGCTGTTGGTGGTGCTGACCGTGCTGGTGTCTACCATTGCAGCCTCAGTCTGTTGGTGATGACAGGAGACTTGTTACGCCACCGGGCAATGGGATGCAGCACTGGATCGAGAATCGAGATAATGGGAAATGTAGCCAAAAGTAGGTTGCATTTGTAAAACACCGGGACAGGGTGGTGACAAAGGGTGTCCCGGGTGCTTTTAGCAGGACTGAGATCCCTCTCAAGTGCCTGGTTACAGTACCTCACTCACATGCTTCGGGACACAAGGATGACTAGCATAGGGGTCAGGAAAGGACTTTTTCCAGAGCACACTCCATATAAAGAAACGTGCATTTGCTGGACCAGAACAACAAACACTTGCTGCATGTCCAGGGAGGTGCCATATCCTTCAGACAGGTCTACTAGACCCTGCCAGCTCCCATTCTGCTCTGCATGTGCTTCACTGAGGTGTCGTGGCTACGTAAGGAACCAGCACCTCCCAGTCCAGGCTGATCCAAATTATTCACTTGAGTTAAGCCTTAGGACAGACACATAGGTCCATCCTACATACCAGGAGAGAGGTCTCTGGCTTGGGCAGGAGCTTGGATCGGGCTTGCTCCCAGTGCTTGGAGCACACAGCTATGGAGACACTGTTAATGTCCCCATTAATGAATTGCTGCAGTCCCCATGCTGTGCCCTTGGCCCCGATGCACTGAGCGCTAAGAAGGAACTTCCCTACAGCTTTGGGACCGGTTCCTGGGTGTGTGCCCTGGAAGGCAGCGCAGGACCACAGCTTACCGTGCCACACGATTATACCCACCCGCACAATATAGACTCGGACCAGCACATTGATGGGGTCGTTGCTGGGGATCCCTTGGAACATGCCAAAGCTGGGGTCGTATCCTGCCTCCTTGGTGACATCCTCAGGGAGTGGCACTTTGTAGACACAGATGGAGCCCTGGTGTGAGGGAGTGCACAGCTTGATTAGAGTCCTGCTGCCCAGGGGCTCAGGATAAGCAGAGCCATCCCAAACCACCCTTCCTGAGGACACAGTCAATATCCTTCTTTCTAGTCGCATGCTAGAGCAGACAGGCCAGATCTGGACAATTCCTCCACTGCACAAGCACTACTACGCAGGCTGGGCGGGGAATGGCTGGAGAGCAGCCCTGAGGAGAAGGGCTGGAGGTGTTGGGGGACAAGAAGCTCACCATGAGCCGGCAGCGTGCGCTGGCAGCCCAGAAAGCCCCCCGTGTCCTGGGCTGCATCCCCAGCAGCGGGACCAGCAGGGCCAGGGAGGGGATTCTGCCCCTCTGCCCCGCTCTGCTGAGACCCCCCTGCAGTGCTGCCTCCAGCTCGGGGGGCCCCAGCACAAGGAGCCCATGGAGCTGCTGGAGCGAGGCCAGAGGAGGCCGCGGAGATGCTGCGAGGGCTGGAGCCCCTCTGCTCTGGAGCCAGGCTGAGGGAGCTGGGCTTGTCCAGCCTGGAGCAGAGAAGGCTGCGGGGAGCCCTTGGAGCCCCTGGCAGTGCCTGCAGGGGCTGCAGGAAAGCTGGAGAGGGGCTGGTTGCAGGGCAGGGGGGGCCAGGCCAAGGGGAAGGGCCNGATGATCTTTAAGGTCCCTTCCAACCCAAAACATTCTATGATTCTTCAGGGGTTGTAAATGGTGACAGAGAAATGGGACAGAGGGAAGGAGGTCTGCAGAGGAATCAAACTATCAAGGTGCTCACGGACAGGGATTTCCAAGAGTAAACCTGACAGGAAGACAAAAGCAATGGGAATGAAAGGTTTGACATGGGCTGGGCTGGAAAATCTGGGAGCTACCAACTGAAACACTGCTGACTGCTGTGCTCCCTAAGCATCTGATCCCAGCTAAGGTGGGGAACTGCCTGCTCATCAACACTGTGATGGTGCAACGCGACCGTCAGCCTAGGTGACTGATATTGGTGAAAAATGGCTCACAGAGATAACCAGGGCACAACTTATTTCCACAGTGGGTGAGAAAGAGGATCTGCTTTTCCCTTGTCCTTCTGTGAGAATCATCAAGGATCTGTTTGCCTGCAGATCACCACTCTGTGGACAGACTTTTTAAAACTGTCTGATTTCTGGGGCTGTCCTTGGAGGTTTTCCCTCCCTGCAAGGTGCTGGCAGCTGGGTCAATGTACATTGGCTTCTACTGCAGCCAACTCTTTCCTGCTAAACCAGCTTTAGTAGAGAAACCTGTTGGCAAGGGCTTCCCAAGCTGCCCCTGCCCTGGCCCGCCAGCAGCCAAACTCACTTTGAACCTCCCCACTATCCGCTCCTCTTCTGTTGCATTGTCGTCATTGTCCCCAATCTTCCCACGGAGCAGGTTGAAGGTGTGCAGCCAGTCCTCAAAGTTATCAAACTCTGTTTCCAGCTCTTTGTTGAAGACCTGAGATCCACAGAAGTTAAAGGGGGAGAATTAGGTAAAGAACAGAAAAAAACAATAAATGATGAAAAGATACGGTGACTACCCAAGTCAGCTCACAGGGAACATGGACACCTCAGTGCCCAGTTCTCTACGAAGGGAAAGGATCTTTGGGGTCATGGGGTTGGACCTCGATGCCACAAGCACCACCCTGAACTGACAGCATACAAGAGGGAAGCTCAGGTGAACAGGCGAGGGGTCTGTCCCCCCCCCCGTACAGGACCCAGGTTCAACCCCCCTCTGAACCCCAGAATCACAGCCTACGCTAATCCTAATGAACACCATGGACCGGTATGTCGAGCCCATCCCTGCCCCGAGTTCTGGCTGGGCCAGCCACAGCCAGGCTGGAAAACTCTCCCCTCCAGCCAGGGCCCATCCCAGCTGTCCCAAGGATGATCCTATCCCAGGGCAAACCCTTTTCTGTAAAGCTCGTTACCTCCATTTCCTTCAAACTATGGAGGGAAGCTGGCAGTCCCAAGGCACATCTCACCTAGGGTTAGATACCCCTCGGACAGGCAAGGTGCCTCAGGCAGGGTTGATCCATCCCGCTCTGATCTCCAGAGGGCTGGGACTGCCCAGCCAGACTTCCATCCTGCCACTGAACAGGCAGGGCCTCCCCCTGCCCGGCCGACACACCCACCTTCAGTTCGTCAATCTTCTGCTTGTTCTTCTTCTCAGGAAGCTCAGGGACTGACTGTTGCTTCTTCTTCTTGTCATCTTTGGGTGCCTTGTACTTCTCCTTGTTCTTCGCCTGACCCTTGGAGCCTTTCATGGGAGAGTCATCAAGTTTGATTTCTGAGTCCAAGGGAAGCGGCGGGGTGGGAGGAGATGGAAATGAGGATGAGGAGGGGTGGAGGAGACAGGGAGGGGGGGACTTCATCAAAGTCCTTCAAAAGGGAGCATGAAAGCTGACAGTGCTACTGCCTGTAACTCCCACCCCAGCCCTCTCCTGTCTTTCCTTGACTCTGGCCAGTGCTGCCCAGGTCACAGCATCTCCAGGAGCCCAGAAGCCTCGGTGCAGGGAGCTCCTGGAGCTGACCTGAAGCAGAAGTCATTTGGAGGACTACAAAACACGAACTGAAAGTGCTAGGCTCTGGCTAGCTTCAGCAGCCATGAGAAGACCTGATCCTGCCCAGAGCAGCTCCTTTTATTCCTTCTACTGGAGACTTTTCCTGCTGTATTCAGCCTGGAGAGTAAAACCCCAGCCTAGGTATCACAGAGGGGATGGTGCTTGATGCTCAGCACCAGAGCACAGGCTGCTGCCCTTAAAGAGGTGTTGGCCATGACCAGCTGCGGCGACAGGTTGTTAGGGTCTGTCTTCAGAGCAACCAACAGCCAGGGACATCAAGTGCACTGGGAACAGGCTGCCTGGAAAGGCATGTTCCAAGAAAACTTCTCCCACCCCTCTACAGTCCCCGTCTCTCTTCTACCAGCTTTCATGACTGCTGGGCAATGCAGATGGGGACAGACAGATGACAACAGACAAAGATTTAATGTAGAAGAGAAGGGAGGAAGGAATGGGAGCACCAACGGGAAATGGAC
This sequence comes from Psophia crepitans, assembly GCA_013399095.1. Lineage (NCBI taxonomy): Eukaryota > Metazoa > Chordata > Aves > Gruiformes > Psophiidae > Psophia > Psophia crepitans. The sequence goes on along the minus strand of VWZZ01002231.1, from coordinate 177,476 downwards.
CCTTCACAGAAGACAGAAAAAAAATAGTGGGGGGAGAGAAGACACCCCCAGCAGCCCTGCCATGACAGCAAGCCCAGGAAGAAGCTACTCAGAGTTGTCTTCAAGCTCAGCAAGACCCAGCCTCATCTTTCTTGTCATGTGAAAAGCAGTCTTCCAGAAGGAACCAGGCGCTCTATTTTTATCAGCTAATAGATTTTGCATTGCCTGGGCATGACAGCAACCAGCTGTCATGGGGACATGGGACATATGGAGGCCATGGGTGAAGGTCCTTGGGGGAACACCTCCAAGCCCCACTGGTGTGACTGGCAAAGAGCCTCCAGGCTTCAAATGGACAAAGTCAGCCTTGACCAACACATTCCAACTCGTCAGTACTCTTGGCCCACATCACTTGTACAAGATTAATCTCCCCCAACTTTAGATATCTGCAGCACTCCATCTGAGCTACAGACCCCCTGACTTCCCTCAGAGAAAAACACATTTAAGGCATATTTAGTTCATCTGATCGTACCGTAGTATTGAAAATAGGTCAGAGAACTTGCCATAAAAGTACATATTTTTCTTCACAGTCTGTGCTAGAGCAGCAGAACAGGAGGCCTCTACGTGCAGGTAAAAGCATTCAGATTAGATGACCTTTTGGCTGGTTGAATCTTCCCTTGCAAAACTGGCGCAAAATTTAAAAAGAAAAAAAGAGGATGGAAAACCCCATGAAGGTGATCTAGAAGTGTCTGTTACTTGGTGTGCTCCACAGACCTCAAGCACAGACTCCTACAGCCAAATCATCGGCATAGCCAAAGCAACGAGACTTTTGATGACGTATTAACTTGTCATTGCACAAAAATGTCCTTGGATAATAACACAGATCCTGGTCACTAGTTTCTTGGACATGGCATTCCTCCCAGCATGGATGGGTTAGAAGCTGCCACAATACCATGTTCTGATGTGGATTCACTGGGCATTAGCATGTTAGCCCAACAGAGCCCTCACCAGGCTTTCATTCACAAAAACTGATCCTCCATGGGGATATAAAACACATCTGGTTCAGTTGAAGAGCAGCAGTGTGCTCCAAAAGGGATGTTCAAGCACCAAAAGTAGTCCTGGTCCTACCTTTCCCTGTCATGCTCCCGCTCTTGTTCACGACCTGCTTACCCTCTGCAGTCTCCATTTCTTCCTTCTCCTCCACTTCTGCTGCGGCTGCTTCCTGCTGCCGGAGATGCTGGGGGAGAAATGAAGTGAAGAGAGAGTGTGTGCTTGTGCCGAGGTCTCTGTGCTCACTGGGAACGCCCCGTGCAGGGTCACAGCGCGCTCTTCCCGGCTGAGCAGTGCTGGAGAAATTAAAGTTGGTGAGCGCAGCCTTGAGCAGTGATACTGTTAAATACGTGTGTCCGAGTACAAACCAGTGCACCCAGAGCGCACTCAAGGCAGAGGAATCCTGCACTGCTCTGCTGGGCAAAAAAAAAAAATCATGGAAATCACAGAACCTCCCGAGCTGGCAGGACCCCCCCAGGCCCCCCAGCCCAACCCCTGGCCCCACACAGGCCCAGCCCCATCACAGCAGATGGCTGAGAGCGTTGGCCAGACGCTGCCTGAACTCAGCCCAGCTCGGGGCGGTGACCACTGCCCTGGGGAGCCTGTGCCAGGGCCCCACCACCCTCTGGGGGAAGAACCTTCTCCTGATCCCCACCCTAACCCTCCCCTGGGGCAGCTCCAGGCCGTTCCCTGGGGTTCTGTCGCTGGGCCCCAGAGGGAGGAGATCAGCGCCTGCCCCTTGGCTCCCCCTCGGGAGGAAGCTGGAGGCCCCATGAGCTCTGCCCTCAGCCTCCTCTTCTCCAGGCTGAACCAGCCCAGGGCCTTCAGCCTCTCCTCACACGCCTGCCCCTCCAGACCCTTCCCCACCTTTGTTCCCTCCTCTGGACACTCCCCAACAGTTTTATGCCCTTTTTGTGCTGTGGCGCCCAACCCTGCCCCCAGCCCTGGAGGTGAGGCCGCCCCAGCGCAGGGCAGAGTGGGACCATCCCGTCCCTGGCCCGGCTGGCCATGCCGGGCTTGGTGCCCCCCAGGACACGGTTGCCCTTCCTGGCAGCCTGGGCACACTGCTGGCTCATGGTCACCTTGCCTTGCTGACAGTGGGGTAAGGTTAGGGAGGAAAGCAGCACAGCTCCAAGCTTTTGGAAATAGCTGGAAATAGGTGAGACCATGCAGGCAGAAAACTCCTCCTCCCACCCTACACACCCCCCTCCTCTGCTCTGCACCCACCTCCTTCATAGTCTCAATTGAAGCAAAATACTTGGACCACCAGTCCAGCATGCTCTCGTCTGGCTCCTCCTCTTCTAATTCCTCTCCTCCTCCTCCTCCTTTCTTCTTCTTTTTCTTTTTCTCCTTCTCTTCCTCAGTCTGCAGGGACAAGGGAAGCAACGGCAGAGAAGAGAGATCAGACAGAAGTGAAATGCCTCTTGAAGTGCAAAGGTGCTGGGTGAGGCACCTGAGACGGCAGATCCCTCTTGGCTGGGTGGCCTTATGAGGACTTTCCCCCATTTACAGCCTCAGACGCTGAGGCATGGAGCAGCAAAGGAAGATGCCCAAGGCTCCAGAGAGATACAGAGTCCTGAGACATCTCCTCCTGTCCGTCATCTCTTTCATCGATGTGTTTTGCAGGCTACAGCACCTGAGTCTCACAGACCCACTCAGTGGTGCCATAAAGCCTTTTGTAGCTGATATCTGGTTGTGGTGGAAATAACCAACATCTCTCCCACAACCTGCTCCCCCTGGGACCAACTGCTTGCCCCGAAGAGCTTCTCAATCTGCAAGGACCAGTCCACTGCCCTATCTATCAATGAGAAAATGCTGCTCTGTCTCTCCCTTGGGATGAAGGGGTGCCGGTCCTGACCTGTCTCGGGGTTGGTGAGGACGCATGGTCTGTTGAAAGCCACACAGAAGGGTTGGATAGGGAGTGGAAGGTTTGGAGTAGGGATGCAGAGTGTATCCATCACTTACCACGTCCACCTTCACCACTGCATCGGAGTTCTGCCGCCCGGGGTGGAAGGGAGAGGGAGAGCAGGTTAGCAGCGCAGCCTCAGCCAGGTACAAACACACTCTGGCACACGCATGCATTAGGAGTCACAGACAGCTGCCCAGGGGTGAAGGAACCAAACACCCTGCATGAAGAGCCCTGGCTGGAAAAGCTCTGCATGCAGGGGAGATGTCTGCTGTGACACACCAAACCCACCTCTGCATGGGAGGCATCTCTCTTGCACTCTGCTAAGGGACAACCACAGTCCCAGGCAGTGAGGGACCAGGTCTGGAAAGACACCTTGGCCTTCAGCGTGAATAATGCCTCTCTACTCTCTTGGAGCTTTTCTTGCCTATCTAGGAAGGTCTGCAAGCTACTGTGATAGTTTTGAAGAAGTATTTGCATGCTGGGGCATTCCAGACACGTCCACGCACACACCGCTGTAGCTCCTCTTGCATGAAGCAGTGTGAGCAGATGTACATACGAGGAGCTCTACATATAGGTGCACACGTAAATGCACCGGGGACTTTGTGGGGTGTATGTACCTGTCCTTGTACTGGGCTCTGAGGGGGCCACACCTCGAGGGCTGGGGTCAGTTCTGGGCCCCTCAGCACCAGAAGGACATGGAGGGGCTGGAGCATGTCCAGAGAAGGGCAGCGGGTGGGGAAGAGGCTGGAGCACCAGTCTGGGGGGGCGGCTGAGGGACCTGGGGGGTTCAGTCTGGAGAAGAGGGGGCTGAGGGCAGACCTGATGGCTCTCTGCAGCTCCCTGACAGGAGGGGTGGGCAGGGGGGGTTGGTCTCTGCTCNAACAGCGTGTGGCCGTGGCACTGCGGGACAGGGGGCAGGAGCCATGGGGGGGTGGGCTGGCGGTTGGACTGATGGTCCCAGAGGGCTTTTCCAGCCTCCCAGACTCTGTGATGCTATGTATCTGTACACGTGTGTTCGCAAGGCTTTGCACGTGCCACAGCCTTTCTGTAAACATGCACACGTGAGGGGCTGTGGGTGTTTGCAGTGCGCACCGTGCCTGGAGGCACACGGATGTGCCTTTGCTGCTTGCCCGGGGGGTTCTGTGTGCGTTGCCCAAAGGGCCTCCTGCAAAAAGAAATCTGTTTCTTTTGGTGGAGGAAGCTCTAGAACACGTAGAAGGAGTGACAATTCCTGTTCCGGGTAAGACAACGGGCACGGGCACATTCAGCGTGTGAGCAAAGCCTGATGCCGTGGGACACGCTGCCCGTCCGGTGCACACAGTGACAGATTTTCAGGGCAAGCACAATAGGTCTGAAGAGCTTCGGCTGCCTCAGACTGACTCTCTGTGGCTGGATCTGCCGTGTGCATCTGCTGTGTCCTGTGGGGCGGTTGTCACACCGCGCTGACCACCCATCCGGGCTGCTGAGCGGGCATTTCGAAGAGCTGCCGCAGCCACCGGAGTGTCTCGAAACGGTTGTAGAAAGGACAAAGTGTCGGGGCGATCTGTGCGACCCCGGCTGCTTGCAGAGGCTGCGCAGTGGGGGGAAGGGCAGGATCGCTGCAGCTGCGCGGATGGGGAATTTCTGATGGGTCACTCGGGTCTCCGTTGGTCACAGATGGTGACAGGGTTGTGCTCATGGGTGCTCATCCCACCCGCCTGTTTTTGAAGGGAAACATATAGCTGTCTAATTTGCATAGCCCAGGACAGTCCTTTTCTGGGCAGCAAGCACCAGCTAATTTCAGAGAGGACAGCGAGAGGCCAGTTTGTAGGACTGACAATGACCCAAACCCCTTCTTTCCAGGCATCAGCCCAACTCCATGTTCAGCAGGACAAGGTGGCCTCTGTTTGGGTGGAATCCCTCAAAGACTGCCAGTTCAGTGATGAAAGAGATGCTAAAGTGGTGCTGACATACAGATACTCACAGCTTCCAGCTTCACCATTGTCTCCATCTTCTTGATGGGAACCTCAGGTTCCATATTGACAATGATCTCCCCTGTGGGGCGAGAGCGATGGGCCCTGTTGGCCATTGCCAGATAGCCGTTGAGGTGTTTAGCTGGACAGAGGACAGAGAAAGAAAGGAGAGAAGGATAGTGTAGAGGAGAAACAGAGCTTAGGTGAGATCCTACAGGATTCATGCAGGAGTGATGTGTGACCACCTTGTTCAGAGAAGAGCAGAGGAAACGAGCACAGACCCTTACAGCATGATTAAAAGTCCCTTCCACAGCAAAAGAAAGTGGATGATGAGAAAAGATTTTGTTTTTTACACGTGCACCAGTGTCCAGAGGAGAAGAGCCAGAGGGGATGACTCTCCCCCAAGTATCGCCTGCCATGGACACAACCACAGATTCAGACCTCTGGATGCAACCAGGGACGGCCCTTGGCAATCTGCCCCCAGACCTCCTGTCTCTGCCCGGCCAAGAGTGTCTCCACTTCCACCAAGGCCTGGGAGGAGATGAACAATTCCTGTGGCCCACCAAGCCCTCTGCTGCTGTGCTGGGTTCAGGGAAAGTGGTTCTGTTATGGTTTTGGCTGTGGGGAGCTCTCCAGTGCTGATACATGGGGTGGTGGTTGGGATTGAGGGGGTAGTCACCTCCAGTCCCAGTCTAGCTTTCTAGTCTTTTCTCAAATAGCAGCAGCAGCAGGCCTGGAACACGGCAAATTCATCTCCCAATCTTGAGGAGCATTTGGGGCGTGTAGAGTCATGAAGCCACAGAGATGTTAGAGGTGAACCAGCTGTTCTTGTCTTACAGGTATGAGGGAGAGCACACAGTTATTGAAGTGAGACCCACAGATCAAATAATCAAAGGGGAATCATGGCCTCACACCCTGTGCTTTCTCACCCCCTCGACCCAAACCCTTAACCAACAAGCAGGCAATATCCCACAGTCCTTACAACCCTCTCCCATTCTTCCTCTTCTCCATGCACAATGCCCCACCAATGACCCATACCAGCCAGGTCCCCATGACTCAAGTCTGGTACCTGCCATGTTCCAATGCTGGGCTTTCTTATCCGGTGGGCGGTAGATGAACTTTCGAAGGGAGCTGACAGCATGGGAGCCCACCAGCGTGTAACGCCCGAAAGCCCGGCAGTCCACCACCCGGATGTTGAGGGGTGGATGGAGCAGCTCATTCTCTGGGAGGTCCTGGGAAGGAAAAGTGTGCTGGTTATGGGCTGTGGGATGTCTGCTTTGGTAGTTGGAAAGGCTAACAGGGACTAATCTCTTCCTCCTCTGTTGGAGGAAGAGATCTAGAGCAGCACCAGCAAAGCGTGGCTTGGGAGCCCTCAGAGAAAGGCTAGCTGGGATGGAGCTCACATCCTCCGTTGCTGTGGAGAAACTGAAGCAACGGGCTAGGAGCCACTGTTTGAGCACCAGAAAATCTGAGTTTCATCTGAGGGCTCAGGGGGAAGAGGCAACACTCACCACTTCAAACCACTTGACCAAAGTGCTGAAGTTGGGGTTTTTCTTGTAGTTCTGGATGAGGGCTGACTGGACCCCCTTCCCAGCACACTCAATGTCCACACGGGGTCGGTCCACCTGGGCCAGGTTCACTCTCTTCAGATCCCTCAGCCCCCAAAACAAGATCTAGGGCAAGAGAAGGAGAAGGAAGAGCATGAATATGAGAGGGACTGTCACCAGCTCTATTGCCTGGATCACCACCCTCTACCAAGACAACCAAGGGAGAGGGACGCTGATTGGATGCGTCACCCTTCAGATATCTACAGATACATGAGAGGCATCCCACCCTTGATGCCTGAGATTGGTGGGACACAGCTCACCTGACCCGTGTCACTGCTTTGGGTGGAGATGCATTACATGTGTGTCTCTAGGCCCGAGATGCAACGCAGGGCACACAAGTGCCAGTTATTTGCTTTGATGCCCGCATTAAGACAGCAAGGAGTGATCCAGTTCCCTGTTCTTTTAGGGCTGCTGCAGCCAGTTCAGACAGATCCTTGCAGTGCAGACATCTGGTCTTAGTGTCCAGCCAGTCATCAAAGCCTCAAGATCCCTCCTGGCCTTCAAATGCTCATGGACATGCTCCCCTGTCCCACACAATGCCCACCATGAAAATTTCGTGCTCCAAGACAATTACCTCCACTCTGTATTTACTCAGCACTGGCCGAATCCCCAGTGGCACTGGCAGGATGGGGCCCCGGTCCATGTCTGTAGGGCCATCGATTGGAGGCAGGTCTGACTTGCCCCCGGGGCCAATCTGGAAGAGACACAGCGTGGATTAGGATCTGTTTTCCTTTGAGGTGGTGCTCAGCTGCTGTAACTGGTACACCCTGGTCTCGTGTGCTGGGTCTGTGTTGTCTCAGAGAGTGCAGGAGCAACAAGGGTTGGTGCGCATCCAGCTGCAGGTACTTTGGGAAAAGGCGTACACATGAGCAGAAGGTGCTGGGCAGGGCTGTGCTTCCACACAGGACAGACCCAGCAGCAAAACAAACTTCTCAGCCCACCAACGCAGCCCAGCCCCAAGGCTGTTCCTTTTCATCCTGAAGGCGTTGCATCTGCCTAGGCTGGGTGTGAAGAGATGCAAAAATGGTCCAAGAGCTCACACCAGGAGCAGGTTTTGGGACCCGTTTCCAACCCAGGGCATGAAGGAGATCAAATATCCCACGTGAGCCATTCGCTTGAGAAACCACCGCACCGCAAGAAAAGTTTTGGGGTAAAAAGGGCTTGGACAAGCACCTGCCCCGGCAGAACAAGGAGATGAGAAAAGCACCTTGGGGAGTGGGACACCAGGCTCAGCAGCAGCCTGCAGGTCTGCACTGATCTCACCACCGTCATAGAGCATCTGAGGACCCCGCAGACAGGCAGGAATGCAAAGCAAAGTCTCCTTTGAAATAAAGGGGGACCCAGAGGTGGAGGGAGCACATAGTCCCCAAGGGTCCACACCTCCCCAGGCACCGCCTGCTCCCAGCACGCAGAGATGCGAGGCCAGCCTTGGGCCCACTGCCCCTGGTGCTCTGCTGCGTTAGAGGTGCCTGTGCCAGGTTGGTCCTTGCACATCAGAACCCACCAGAACTGTGCTGAGTTTGCTGGGGCTTCTCTCTTTTCAGCTGGGACATCTCATGCCCCCGGCACACCAGGAGACTGCTGGGACGCGTCCATAAAATACAACAGCTTCAGTGGAAAGGAGGCACGGAAGTGGGAGGGTTTGACTCTGCTACCCCCATGGACTATGCAGCTAAAATCTCACCATCTACTTGGGATGCTGCTATGAATTCACACCCCTTTTTCCTGAGACCTTCAAATTGGCATCTCTGAGAACGCCAGGACTCCCACTGGCATCTCCTGCATCCCAGTGATGTCGCAGAAAGTTTGGGCTAACACCACACTTTTAGCAGGGTGTCCTGTCCAGCAGGATCCCTGAGCCTCACTGCACATCATCTTGACCAGCATAACTGGGCAGGAGCTCTCCTCTCACTGGGTTAGTAGCTGTGCTAATCCCTTGCAGCTTTTCTAGGATGCATGAACAACCTCCTCTTTGCAGCACCTCTTAAACTGAAAGAGGGTAAATTTAGATTAGATATATGGAAAAAAATCTTTACTGTGAGGTTCAGTCACTGGCACAGGGTGCCCCGAGAAGCTGTGGCTGCCCCTGGCTCCCTGGCAGTGCCCAAGGCCAGGTTGGATGGGGCTTTGGGCAGCCTGGGCTGGTGGGGGTGTCCCTGCCCATGGCAGGGGGTGGCACTGGGTGGGCTGTGAGGCCTCTTCCCGCCCAAACCAGCCTGGGGTTCAGTGATTCTATCTATGTCACAGAACCCCAGAACCTCCCGAGCTGGCAGGGCCCCCCCAGGCCCCCCAGCCCAATCCCTGGCCCCACACAGCCCCAGCCCCATCACAGCAGATGGCTGAGAGCGTTGGCCAGACGCTGCCTGAACTCAGCCCAGCTCGGGGCGGTGACCACTGCCCTGGGGAGCCTGTGCCAGGGCCCCACCACCCTCTGGGGGAAGAACCTTCTCCTGATCTCCACCCTAACCCTCCCCTGGGGCAGCTCCAGGCCGTTCCCTGGGGTTCTGTCGCTGGGCCCCAGAGGGAGGAGATCAGCGCCTGCCCCTTGGCTCCCCCTTGGGAGGAAGCTGGAGGCCCCATGAGCTCTGCCCTCAGCCTCCTCTTCTCCAGGCTGAACCAGCCCAGGGCCTTCAGCCTCTCCTCACACGCCTGCCCCTCCAGACCCTTCCCCACCTTTGTTCCCTCCTCTGGACACTCTCCAACAGTTTTATGCCCTTTTTGTTCTGTGGTGCGGGTTAAGCCCCACTCCCTTCCAATCCCCACCCCATCCTTTTTCTCCCCTGGTCTGGGGTGCTCTGGCCAGCTGGTACCTGGAGAAGCTCGAAGGCAGCCAGAAGATCACCTGCTGTGGAGTTGCCCCGGTAGATCTGGTAGTACTCCAGCTGTGGGGGGAAGCGTGGGGGGCAGTAATGCTCATCTGACATCTTCACCACTGGCTTGGCAAAGGTACGGCCCATGAAGTCAGCTTTACCCTGGAGAGATGAAGAGAGCACTTAGGTTTGCTGACCCAACATGAGGCCTCCCAAGTAAGCCCCACAGCTCTCCCCATCGTGATGAGAACAAGACCAGCCCGCTGAACATGGGACACAAAAGCTCAGTGCCAGCTTTCACTCCTGGCTTCTTCAAGTAAGGTGAAGTCTTCACTGGCAACCTCTCTTCCCACACATGTCAAGTAGATGGACCACAAGACAGGGACTTCAAAGTCCCTCCCACTGCAAGAGAAGACTGTGTTTGTGACCACCAAGAACCTGAACATATGTAAGTCTATGGGACCTGACAAGATGCCTCCCAGAGTCTTGAGGGAATTGGCTGATGTAGTTGCCAAGCAACTCACCGTGATATTTGAAAAGTCATGGCAGTCAGGTGAAGTCCCTGGTAACTGGAAAAAGGGAAACATGGCAACCATCTTAAAAAAGAGTAGAAAGGATAGTCCTGGGAGCTACCGACCTGTCAGCCTCACCTCTGTACCTGTGAAGATCATGGAACGGATCCTCCTAGAAGCTATTCTAAGGCATGTGGAGGACAGGGAGGTGACTTGAGACAGCCAGAATGGCTTCATCAAGGGCAAGTCTTGCCTGACCAATCTAGTGGTCTTCTAAGATGGAGTGACTGCATCAGTGGACAAGGGAAGAGCTACAAATGTCATCTGTCTGGACTTCTGTAAGGCTTTTGACACAGTTCCCACAACATCCTTCTCTCTAAATTGGAAAGACATGGATTTGATGGGTGGACCATTTGGTGGATGAGGAATTGGTTGGACAGTCGCAAGCAGAGTCTAGTGGTCAATGGCTCAATGTCCACATGGAGACCAGTGACCAGTGGTGTCCCTCAGGGATCTGTACTGGGACCAGTACTGT
>VWZZ01002231.1:146667-159718 GCA_013399095.1 Psophia crepitans | reverse complement strand
CCCCCCAGACTGGTGCTCCAGCCCCTTCCCCACCCTCTGCCCTTCTCTGGACACGCTCCAGCCCCTCCATGTCCTTCTGGTGCTGGGGGGCCCAGAACTGACCCCAGCCCTCGAGGTGCGGCCCCCCCCAAGCCCAGTGCAGGGGGATGGTCACTGCCCTGCTCCTGCTGGCCACCCCACCCCTGATACCAGCCAGGATGCTGGTGGCCCCCTTGGCCACCTGGGCACACTGCCGGCTCATGTCCAGCCACTGCCACCCAGCACCTCCAGGTCCTTTTCCTCCAGGCCCTTTCCAGCCACCCTGCCCCCAGCCGGTAGCGCTGCCTGGGGTTGGTGGGACCCATGGGCAGGACCCGGCCCTTGGCCGTCTTGAACCTCACACAGTTGCCTCAGCCCATGGCTCCAGCCTGGCCAGACCCCTCTGCAGAGCCCTCCTGCCCTCCAGCAGATCGACACTCCCACCCAACTTGGTGTTGTCCACAAACTTACTGAGTGCACACTCAACCCCCTCATCCAGATCATTGATAAAAATGAGAGATACTAGGAAAGCTTCCACTCTCACGACCCCTCCATAGCCCAGCAGAGAGCAAACATCTCCAGCGAGGCAGCGGTGTGAGCAGTGGCACAAGGGAAACAGAAGCCTTAATGCCCTTTTCTGAACATTGGTGAGCGTCTCCTACAGTCCCCCAGCTTTCACAGCAGGCAGAGGTCTCTGCCCTTATGCAGAGCTGACAGGTTTCCACATGCTGGTGGGTTGGAGTGGTAACAGCCATGGTACAGTCAAAGAGAGGATGAGGATGAAGAATGAGTTCATGCCTTTTGGATGCCCGAGCACTGGCTATGAGCTGACATGCATCCACTGCAGATCCTGCTGCACCTGGGATCACCCTTAGATAATAACAAGCTTCAGCTCACCCTTCCAAAGCCATGGGGATACTTCCTGGCATCACCCTTCACCTTTTGGATCCATAGGGGTATTTCCTGGGATCACCCTTCACCCTTCCAAACCCATGGAGGTACTTCCAGCCAGAAGATGTCAGCAGAGCCCCGTGGCTGAGCATGAGGTCTCCAGCATGATGGAGACATGGAGGAGAGAGCACGAGAGGCAGAGCCCAGGGGACAGGCTCGAAAGCCATTGCTGCCTCTCATCTCCATTCAGCATTCACCTTGACAAGGAGCTGGTGAACAAGTGAGGGAAGCCCAGGTAGACACTCTGAGTGCACAGATCCTCGATTCACCGTGGTTTGTTTCATTTCCCAATTGAATTAAGTCAGCCAGTTAATTCTATTAACATCTATCTACTGGTATAACACGGATAAAATCCACTTTAAGCCTATCTCATCAGGTGAAATCCAATTAGCTGTCCTTAGTACCAGTCCTTTGTATTCAAATCCAGGCTGTGGCCGAGACACGCGTGCTGATCCCGGTCGGCCCGGGGCTTTCTGACCCGGCTGCCTGGGACTGAAAGCACCCGCCAGAGTCACTCTCGCGGCTGTCTGGATTTCACCTGTGTTTTAAGGTAGCTGCTGCCTGCGCATCACAAAGCAATTCGTAAAGCGGACGCGCAAAATTGTCTTAATTTTACAGCTGGAGAAAGCGAGGCGGGCAGACCCGAAGCGATTCGAGCACTGACAGCCAGCTGTGCGTCCGCAGACCCGGGGCAGGGCCCCGGCTCCCAGGGCCTGGTTCAGTTAAACGCCGGAGCGTGGCTGTGAGCAGTGGGGACCGACAGACCGGCCAAAACGCTGCAAACTGGGCAGAGTGAGAGGAGTTGAAGCCTTTTACCCCAATCTCCTGCCTAGCACATTCTCAAGAACTTTTCCCAGCAGTTTTCACGTCCTCTCCCCCCTCTGCACGTCCGTGACCTTGTCTAGCTTTTAAGAAATGCACCTTGTCCCAGCACGAATGACCCTCACTTCTGAAATCGATGCCCTATCTCTAGATGGACCTTTCCCTTTCTCCACACGGTGCTCCTGATGTTTTTATATGTCAGGCAGCTACAGGGAGCACAGACACAAAGCCCACACCTCTCCTCCCCGATGTGCAGTACTAGGTTGTGCCACCAAGGGTGGCAGTGGTCCTAGGGAAGGACATCGTTATAGACTGGTTTCCTAAATGTACAAACCTCGTAATTACGACAGCAAACTACTTTTTTTTTTTCAGTGCCCACCAAAGATTTTTTTTGCATCCACTGGTTCACCTCACCCCTATTCGCTACAGGGGAAGAACACTAAAGGTATGAGATAGCCTTGAGTTTTGGGTGCACATCTGGCCAGGTGGATGAAGGATGTCCTTTGTAGAGTTGCCTGGGAGGTGAACTCAGCCCTTATCGGATATCGGAGAATCCACAGGAGTGCTCAGAATTACAGGGAATAGGGTGGGAGTTCCGCTGGCAGACTGTAGCATCTAAGACAAGGTATCTACACATGACATTGCATCTCCACTTACAGGGCATGGAGATCTGGACTGCACTGCTGCTCCCAGGTCTGTTTGGCTGAATGAGTTCCAGCCCCGTGATGGCACTGACTTCACCTCTGCAGATGGCGATGGGAGCTCAGACACCCACAGATTGGTAGGGGTGGGCAGGGTCCCCTGGAGATCACCCAGCCCAACCCCCCCAGAGCAGGGGCACCCCCAGCAGGGGGCACAGGGGGGCGTCCAGGCGGGGCTGGGATCTCTCCAGAAAAGGAGACCCCACACCCTCTCTGGGCAGCCTGGCCCAGGGCTCCCCCACCCGCAGAGGGAAGAAGTTTCTCCTCATGCCCAGTTGGAACTTCCCCTGTCCCAGTTTGTGCCCGGTGCCCCTCGGCCTGTCCCTGGGCACCACTGAGAAGAGCCTGGCCCCTTCCTCTGGACACCCCCCTGCAGATATTGATCAGCACTGATCAGATCCCCTCTCAGGCTTCTCTTCTCCAGCCTCAACAGCCCCAGCTCTCTCAGCCTTTCCTCAGACCAGAGATGCTCCAGGCCCCTCATCATCCTCGCAGCCCTCTGCTGGGCTCTCCCCAGTAGTTCCCAGTCTGTGTGGAACTGGGGAGCCCAGAGCTGGACATACAACTCCAGCTGTGGTCTCAGCAGGGCAGAGCAGAGGGGCAGGAGAACCTCCCTCCACCTGCTGGCCACGCTCTTCTCAGTGCCCCCCAGGACACCATTGGCCTTCTTGACCACACAGGCACGCTGCTGGGCATTTCCTCAGAAAAGAGATGTTCCAGTCCTCTAATCATCCTTGTAGCCCTTCCACCCAGCACATGTGGAACATCTTAGACCAATTCAGACCATGTCTGAATTGAGAGCCATATCTCTGCCCAGTGACACTGCAGTGGCCAGGCAGGCACACTTACCTGTCTGTGACCAGGGGCTTCACTGGTTGAGATGAAGAAACAGAGACCAGCTCTCCATCCTCATCACCTTCATCCTCACTTGAGTTCTGCAGCAGCTCAGACTCCTCCTCATCCCCATCCCCTCCCTCTTTCTTTCTCCGCAGATTAGGTTTGGTCATGCCATCGATCTGGTTCCCATAGTTACCTCAAGAAAAAAACATGAAATAAAGTCACAGGGTTGTAACTGCAGTCGGGCTCAATCTCTTGGCTTTAGTTGACGCTGGGGAGAAGCTTTCTCTGCAGGAACAATAGGAGACAATGGAGTTCAACTCCGACACCATGCCCAGGAACCATAAATTAGTGAAATAGAACCATAAACTATGATTTGGAGCCCTAAGTAGCTTGTGCTGGTAAAGTAGCCATCACCTCCTCCCTAAACTGAGAGCCCTGCATGCTCTGGCACGTGTTGGTATGGAAAATGCGGAAGAAACCCTACTCTCGGCCTTGGATCTTGTATTCCCCAACAGCCATACTTCAAAACCACCTTCCCCAAAAACCAACGAACCTATTGTGACTTCGAAGTTGATAGGTTTGTCACCAATCTTCCTGTCGATCATGGTAGCTTCCAGGAAGGCTCCAAAGAGAAAGAACTCCTCCATCTTCCCAGTGCAGTTCTGCAGGAGAAATCCCAGGGATCAGGGCTGAGGTCAGCCAGAAGGACACTTCAGAGAGCAGATCCTCTTGAGCACATGGGTGCATCACCTGGCACCTCTGAGGACCCTCATGGGCTTTTTGAAGGTGAGATGTCACTGCTTGGGCTTTCAAGGGGACCATAAGGGTTTTCTCTCCCCCAGCCAGAGCCATCTCTAGGCTCACTGCAGGGACAGTTTAATTAAAGATTTTAGCCTAACTTTTAAATCTGTTGAGATCAGTCAGCCCTTGCACGTGAGGGACTGTCTAAGGGACATTCAGGAACATGAGCCTGAGCTCACTCACAAATTGAATTAATCAAAGCACCCAAAACCATCAGCCTGGATGCTCTTTCAGAACTGGAATGGCTTTATTTCCAGGTGGCTCCATTTGCCCTGGAACTGAATTAAGGCCACTTTCCTTGTGAAGGAGAGCTTTCACATGGAGGGTGCACTGCCATCAGTCTTCTCAGTTCTGCTTCATACCCTGGGATGTGCCTGCTTATGCAGAGCACAGGAAGAAGCCTTGCAGGCTCTACATGCCAGGACTAAAACTGGGGGGGCTTCTCCTGTCAGGAAACAGCCGTTCAATTTCTCTGACCACTTCTACCCTGCCAAAACTGGTTGGGGAATAGATTAGATTCTTGGCTTCTCTCTGAAATCCATCTTCAGGGTAGGAATGATGCAGCTGGCATTAGGAGATGGCTCTTTGTCCTTGTCTAACGCCAACTGGAGAAACAACTCAAATTTTAGGATCCTCCCTCATTCAGATGTTCCTTCTGCCCAGCACTTCTAAGAGAGGTGAGCATTTCAATGATCATAAAATCTGAAATCCTTGCAAGATTTGCTGGGGGATCCAGAACACTTAGGGCCACACAAAATGAACTCCTCAGTTTGTGAGACCAAAGATAATTAACTGAGAGGCCCGAGACCCAAGACCCACCACGGGCAGCTGTAGAATTAGGAGTGACTTACATCAGCAACTGATGTGGCCTGCTCGACTTGCACCTCGGTGGAGCTGTTGATCTCTGGGTTGCTGGTGTCCAAGATCTCCACAGCAAGGCTCATCAAAAGCCTGGCTCGGAAGGAGACGCCTTCACCCAGACCCTCGTTCAGCTCTTGGTGTTCATCCATGAGGGTGTAGTTCCGAGTGGATCCATACATGTTCACCCACGCAGGGCCAAAGGTGGGCAGGAAGCCTGCAGTAGATTGAACATGCACGTAGGGAAGGGGATGTGCAAGGCGGAGGACACATCTTTGCCTCAGGGCACAAACTCACTTGTGGATTGGCATCACTTTCCAGGTGATGCAGGCTTGAATATGCACGTGTGTGTGCATGGAAATGCGCAATTGCAACCATGCACGGAGGCGGTGATGGGCACCGTGCAGTGCATCAGCCCAAAGACAGAGGTGAGTCTCCCAATGCGAGAGTCAAGAAAAAAGAACCCCCAAACAGTTCCCTTTCTAGAGCCATCTTTTTTTTTTTTCCACCTTGGTCCTGTCTATGTATGCTGGTGTCTTCATGTGTGCCTGAATGGGGGAGCCTGTCAGATATTCATGGCAATGAATTTATGTTCTTGGGTGTTTCTGCTTTCAACTGGCAGTCCGGAGGCTTGGGACAGGGCTTGGTTTTCAACGAGGGCATGCCCAGTGACCTCTGAAGACCACTACAGTGAATCAAAGCCTCTCCAGTTGTGCCCCAAGAAGCGGCCATCTCTAGGGGTTGGGAAAGAGTCTAGGCTATTTTGCTGACTCTCTGCCAAAGGGATGTCTCCCTACTGTGACGACGGGAGCTTAGTCTGCCTGCTACCTTAGCTTTACCTTTGTCTCCTTCGTTAGAGATCTTCCGCAAATCAATGAAATGGGTACCGATGGCCACATCATTGACTTTGTCCGAGTCTCGGATCTGGATCTTTATCCGCTTGCACAATGGGGGGAACATTTCTGTGAAGACTATTTGCTCGTTCCAGAGAGGCTCATAGCTGCTTTTTTGTATGGATGTCTTCCCCTGCCGAGGAGATAGATTTTAGACAAG
This sequence comes from Psophia crepitans, assembly GCA_013399095.1. NCBI lineage: Eukaryota > Metazoa > Chordata > Aves > Gruiformes > Psophiidae > Psophia > Psophia crepitans. The sequence goes on along the minus strand of VWZZ01002231.1, from coordinate 153,674 downwards.
GGTTTGAGGTCCCAAGCCATCCCTCACAACCTGAACTGCTCCCTTGCTAATGACCACGGAAACATGCATTCTGTCTTGTGACTCTCCTCTCCCAAGTAACAAGCTCCTTTCCTCAACCGGAGAGTGCTGCACACCCATCCTAGTGCATGAGAGAGAGGAAACATAGCAAACGAGAGGGCTTTGCCCTGCATCTCAGCATCTACATTCCAGGACAACTGAGGTCATCTCTGGCCACCTGTACAATGGCTGGTCCTGCTCACATTACCTCCCAGAGTCACCCTGGTACCACATGCACCTTGCTCACCTTCTGCCCCGCAAAGACCACCTGTACGTAAGGGTCTACCAGGTCCTTGTTCTCCCCAATGAGAGCCTTCTTCACATTGGCCATGATGCTGGTGTTCATACGGGGCAGCCCCTCTGCTCGATAGATCTTGATGTAGAAACGAGCCCACTGCCTCTCTGGAGGAACACCATCTGGGAGGAGGAGGTTCCTGCAACATCAACAGATAGGGTTGGAAACAGCTGCTGGGGCTGGCAGGTTTTTCAGGAGAGGCTTACCATAGAGGGAGAAGCTGCCCCGTTTTCTGAGCACAGACTCTGTAGAGGTGGAAAGATGATAATTTCTGAAGCCATACATTTTATTGCTCTTCTGTTTCTGTCCATCCTCCTGTTTTGGGGTGAGGAGTGGTGGTTTTGTAAGCAAAAGCTTAGAGGAGCCCCTTGAGGTGCCCCCGGGACAATGTGCATTCCACTAAAGGAATATAATCATTATTGTCAGTGGAGTCTGGAGGACAATTAAACTCAGCCTAATTTAGGCATCTAAAGCAGGCCAGATGAAAGGGATGGAGAGCCTTTTTTCTTTATCAGGGTACAAAGGGAGCTGGGGTGATTATTTTGGGGGAGAATGAACTCCATCAAATTGCTTTTCTGAGTATATGTGGATTTCCTCTTCTGGGGGAAGAAATGAGAGCCATGAGGATGCTGTGAACAAAATTTCTAGACAAATTGCTGGAGCTGTCCGTGAAAAAAGTGGGATAATATCACCACTACAGCATGGAAAGACGACCCAAAATAGTTCAGGTGGTGCCTCAAGCCCCCAAATCCCCAGCAAGTCAAGAGAGCTGCACTGGTATTTTGCTACTAGTCTGGGTTTCTGACTGTGTGGTGACAGACTTGAATGCCTGTGGTTGCACTTGGGGATGTGACCTCATCCCATCCTATTCAAGGGCCAACAGGAGCATCAGGTAAACAGTGGGGACATTGATTGTCATCAGGCTGGTGTTGCTATAGAGAGCTCAACAACCAGCAGATGGTCTGACCTGATAGAAATGATTGGTTTGTACTTGACATTGCCTGGATTTGCCCCAGTAATCCGCCACGTCTTATCAGCAACCATGTTTGGTCCCTCTGGATTCATTCCACAGGATAAGTCTGTCAGCCTCATCCAGAAGGGATGCTGTCCTCATTGCACAATCCAAGGTGAAGTGACACAAAAAGTCATTCCCAAGCAAGGTTATGTGAAGATGGCTCTGCAGATCCTTACCCTTCAATGTCATCCTCGTCTGTCTCATTGGCTTTGTGTGGTGTCTTGATGTTGTCCCCTTTCCCTACCACAGCGATGTCACACTTCAGGTAACCTTTCAGCCCAGCAGTGAGATCCTCAGGATCAGAAAGGATGGCCCATTTGTGGTAGAACTGGTGCTCTAGAAGCCAGAGGACAAGACAGTCATTTCTCAGTATAAGACACAGCAATTACTGCAAGGACTAGAAACGGCCTTCCATTAGAGTAGGTTGACCTCCACATACACATAAAAGACATCTTCACATGTGAGAAATTCAGACAGAAAGCTGTGTCTCATGTCAAAGACAGACAAAAAGTGGGATTAACTGTCTGAAGGTGGGGTGGAGTCTCCACCACTAGAAGTCATCATTCCTGGAGGTATTCACCATCTCTGAAGGTATTTAAAAGATGGCGCTGAGGGACATGGGTTAGTGGTGGGCTCGGCAGTGTGAGGTTAACGGTTGGACTTGACGATCTTAAAGGTCTTTTCCAACCCGAACAATTCAATGATTCTAAATCTTTAAGGCTTCAAGTGCCTTTTGGATGGTGTTAGAAAGACTTCATCCTTCTGTGGAGCAAAGGATAGGACTAGATGCTCCCTAAAGGTCCCCCCAGCACCATCTGCTGACCACCCCAGAAGTGCAGACACTGGAGACTTCATTTACATTGTGGCTCTCAGGCTTATTTACAGAGGCGGAGGGCTGCAATATGTGTGACGTAGGAGCAAGGGGGGAAAAAACCCCCGCAGTGATACCCCGCAGGTATCTTTTCTGAAGGGGTGTTTGTGTGTTCGGCACGCTGCGAGCACTGGGCCCTCAGAGGGACGTTGCTGCCCTGTTTATCCTCAGTGAGCAACATGACAACCCCAGGCAATGCTAAAGGCTTGGGGCAGGGTGGCTGGAAAGCTGTGTGGAGGAAAAGGACCTGGGGGGGTTGGTCAACGCTGGCCTGGCCATGAGCCGGCAGGGTGCCCAGGTGGCCAAGGGGGCCACCAGCATCCTNGGGGGGGCGGCTGTGGGAACTGGGGGGTTCAGTCTGGAGAAGAGGAGGCTCAGGGGAGACCTTATTGCCCTCTACAGCTCCCTGAAAGGAAGTTGTGGTGAGCTGGGGGTCGGCCTCTTCTCGCAGATAACCAGTGACAGGACAAGGGGGAACGGCTGCAAGTTGGGCCAGGGGAGGGTCAGGTTGGAGATAAGGAGAAATTTCTTCTGGGAAAGGGTGGTCGGGCCTTGGAACGGGCTGCCCAGGGAGGTGGGGCAGTCCCCGTCCCTGGGGGTGTTGAAGGATAGGTTGGATGTGGTACTGAGGGACATGGGTTAGTGGGGAATAGGTGAGGGGGGACGGTTGGACTGGATGATCCTGGAGGTCTCTGCCAACCTTAATGATTCTGTGATTCTATGATCTCTAATCAACCTCTCTCTTTTTTTCATTGCACGTCAGGCATCTTCCTTCCTTGGTTTAAATGCCAGCCACTGAGGGCAAGATCCAGCCCATGGCCTTCTGCTGTTGGGAGGGCTGATATCTTGCCTAAACAAGTCACCTTGGGCTTCCTTCCTCAGCAGGTGAGTAGACAGAGATCAGCACACCCAGACCAGCCTCTGGCTGTAACACCTTATTTCAGGATGGGATATACAACGTTCTCTGGAGGTGTATAGTGCTCTTTTCTGATTGCAGAGGGTAGCCCAAGTGACTTGCTTATATGTAGGATAATAAATCATTGAATCCCAGCCTGGTTTGGGTGGGAAGGGAGCTCCCAGCCCCCCCAGCCCCACCCCCTGCCATGGGCAGGGACACCCCCCACCAGCCCAGGCTGCCCAAAGCCCCATCCAACCTGGCCTTGGGCACTGCCAGGGAGCCAGGGGCAGCCACAGCTTCTCGGGGCACCCTGTGCCAGGGCCTCAGCACCCTCCCAGGGAAGGATTGCTGCCTCACATCTAATCTAAATCTACACTCTTTTAGTTTAAAGCTGTTACCCCTTCTCGTGTCACTACACTCCCTGATAGAGACTCCCTCTCCAGCTTTTCTGTAGGCCCCAATACTAAAATTAAGTTAGATAGGCATCACCCAAGGAAACTAGCACCTGCCTGGATACCTTGTAAGGACATTTTTTCAGTGGTGCAGGTAGGCACATAGGACTGGTTGCAAACAGCGTTTACATACCAGGTTGGCTATAAACGGTTCCAACATCCATCTTGAAGGAGCCTACCAAAGTCCCACTGCGCAAGAGGTTTTTTGAGTGGATCACCTGGAAATCGAGAGAGGAAACCACATCAGACTGTTTTCCATGCCCTGGAAGCCATAAGGCTCTTTCCAGAGGTGTTCAGTGTCAGAAGGGAAAGGAGATGATATGTTTTCCTTGGTCTATATAAGGACACTAAGAGGCATAGTGGGGTTGGCAGCTCCGGCTTAGCAGTCTTGCAAGCAAGGGTATACTTGGACTGAATAGAAAAAAATGCAAAAAAAAACCCCAGAAACCCACCACCTTTGAAATAAGATGCAGATTTCCAGCCACTGTAGTAACACGAGACAGGTTTAATCCTCTGAAATACCAGAGATCAGCCATGGAAGGAAATAGTGGATGCAGGATTGTAGCCGTGTGGCCCCAGCAATGAAGGTCAGCAACAAAAACAGGGACTGGGGGTCTACAAAAGAGGTGAGGCTTGTAGGAGTGAACACCTCGGCTCCTGTTGTGGGTTTCACATCAAGGACCTTTAATCCATCCCCAGTGCACAAGTAAAATGGGCTGGTTTCTTCCAAAACCCCACAAAAAGGCCAACGCAACCATGTTCACTTACAGACAGCTTGATGATCTTGTCAAACATGACATCTGGGGGGACGTGGAAGTCAAAGACGAAGTACTGAAAGGGAAAGAGCAGGCGTGAAAGCAGGAGAGCTGGGGTGAGCTCCTTCTGAATTGAAAGACAGTGTTACGGTCCAGCTGGAGAAGCTGTGGCTGCCTAGAGGAGCATCCTGGAGCTCACCACAACAGGGACGGGTCTGTGTGAACCCCAGCACTGACAACCTCCACAGTCTGAGCAGCTAGAAAGAAGCACTAACTTGTCAGAAAAACTGAGAATAATTTAGCACAGGTCAAGTGAGTGCAGTTCTTACCATTTTGCAAAATACCAGAGGGCAAAGGCTTCACTTCTCCTTCTGCGTGGTTTGAGATTTCATCTTATTCCGACAAGAGGTGACAGAAGAAAAAAAAAACCCCAACAACCAAGTGACAAGAAATTACATTTAATTGGTTAATGGCAGTGCAGACCCTGGGGAGTGGACAGCAGTGAGCATCACTGAAGGACAGACTCACCTCATTGTAGTAAGGGCAATTGGTCGATTCCTTCATGGACGTGTATTTCTTTTCCTCTCCAACCTCCACACAGACCACGGGGTCCATGTTGAGCCCAACCAGCTGCCGGGCCTCAATGACGGTGATGCTGACCTGGGGAGAGGGATTCATTGAGTCACAGACTGGTTTCGGTTGGAAGGGACCTCAAAGTCCATTTAGTTCCAACCCCCCTGCCATGGGCAGGGACACCCCCACCAGCCCAGGCTGCCCAAAGCCCCATCCAACCTGGCCTTGGGCACTGCCAGGGAGCCAGGGGCAGCCACAGCTTCTCGGGGCACCCTGTGCCAGGGCCTCAGCACCCTCCCAGGGAAGGATTGCTGCCTCCCAGCTCAGCTCCAGCTCCCCACTTTTAGTTTAAAGCCATTACCACTCATCCTATCACTCCATGCCTTGTAAACCTTCCCTCCACCGCTTCCCTGATCCACAGCAGCTCCTGGAGATGACTTTGCTGGGCACCATCCTTCATTAACACTTTGTCCCTGCCTCCCATCCCCTCTGCTCTCACAGACCGAGGTTTCCCAAGGATAGGGCTGGAAGATAAAGTCCTTTCCTCTTAATTCTCAGATGTTTCACAAAAGCTGGTTATCAAAGGGGAGCAGGCATACGGAGGTCAGCCAGGCACGTTCCTTGTTCATGAACCAGGCTAGTGCTGCAAAGCCTGTTATCCTCCAGAAATAAGCCATTCGCCATTAACACCAACCTTGTGATCCTCTTGTCTGCAGTGGCCAAATAACTGGACCTTATGTTCCTTCCGCCTCTTGCTTGAAATTTGTTTTGCACCTTCCCCCTCCTCTAAGTTATTTATGTTCCCCCCCTCCTGAACCAAGCACACTCATTCCCTGTAAGCCTCACAATCTGGTCTGCAGCAGAGGCGGCAAATGTTCTGCCATAAATCTCTAACAAAAATCATCATTTCTATTGTTCTGAGATACCCCCAGGAACGTGTTGCTGTGCTGAGAGGCAAGGACATAAAGCTAAATTGCTGCTGAATCAGCACGACTTGGCGAAAATGGGAAGAGGAGCCAATTTATGAATCCCGCTGGCACCAACGAGTGAAAGAAAATGAGCAGCATGGATCATCTGAGCCTTGGGAAACTAAACGTGGTTCTTCTAACTCCAGCTAAAGTGTCAGGAATGGAGCACAGCTGGGAGAGGACAACAGCAGCCAGGTACCATGAAGCTGCCCCAGGGGAGGGTTAGGGTGGGGATCAGGAGAAGGTTCTTCCCCCAGAGGGTGGTGGGGCCCTGGCACAGGCTCCCCAGGGCAGTGGTCACCGCCCCGAGCTGGGCTGAGTTCAGGCAGCGTCTGGCCAACGCTCTCAGCCATCTGCTGTGATGGGGCTGGGCCTGTGTGGGGCCAGGGGTTGGGCTGGGGGGCCTGGGGGGGCCCTGCCAGCTTGGGAGATTCTGTGATCCTACGATTCTAACAGCCTGCTCGAGGAAATCCAGTGAGCAACCTGCTGCCAGCCAGGGCTCACCTATCTGGAGTACTAAACAGCACACCGAAAGCTCTTAGGGAGTAAGAGAAACGTATTGGAGACAGCCCGTTTCAATCACAGGCCAATTCGGGCTTTCCAGGCTTTATACAATGGAGAGTAAAAACAGTTAATTACTTAATCTCGAGCTTATTGCTCAACCATTTAAATGGCAGCCCTTGGGAAGCTGTGCTTTGTGCGTGCAGTGTGTTGAAACCCAACAAAAGCTGAGGCTTTAGGGGGTGATGTCACCTACCTGGGGCACAACGTTGTCACCCACCTGGTAATCCATTGGCCTCCCGGTGCTTGGCTCCATTTTGATGTCAGGCTTGGACCTTTGGAGGAGCAGAAGAAACCTTCAGTCAGACCACAGATGGACTTGCTGCGGGCTGTGACAGAGCATTTACAGGGTCACCCCTCAACGTTCCTGCCCTCTACGAGGGATATAAACCCTGGGGGCTGTGAAACCCCACTGAACACTGGTGCTCTTTGTAGCAGGCCAGGTATTTCCAAAGAACTACAGGTTGCATGTGGCAATGTGATTTCCAGCTCGGGGACACATGGTTTTGGGGTATCTGCTAGCACGTCCTCACCTTCTGGCTTCACAAGCTCAGCTTAATGG
>VWZZ01002231.1:126780-146359 GCA_013399095.1 Psophia crepitans | reverse complement strand
GGAACCAGATGATCTTTGAGGTCCCTTCCCACACAAACCAGTTTGGGATTCTATGATCTGGCCCTCACCTCTTATTCGAGACATTGGTGGTGACAGCTGTGACAGAAGCCAAGGAGATTGTGTCCGGCTCCAGTCCCCATCCCTGTCTCGTGGCTTTTCGGTCCAGATCTTCTGCCTCCAAAACAGCGGGTTCATCTGCATAAAGGAGACAAAAGAATGTCTCTTATTTTTTCCACTCGGTGAATAATTAAAGGCGAAGAGAAAGTTTATGTTTACGTCCTATAGACCTCACCTGATAATACAAAGAACTATGGTCACCAGGTCAGGTCACAGACAACCTGGTCTGAAAAGGGATTAAGAAGAGAGATATTGTTGCCTGGGACACATTGTTCTGCCTGGGCAACGTGCCTGTATATGGTTTTGTGAAGGCAAAAAGAGAATGGAAAATGACAAACACCGCAGAACTCAAGGGGTGAAAGAGCATTTGAGCAAGTGCTGCAGCTCTACCTACCAGAAGAGCGGTTGGAAAGACAAAAAACCATCTAGCTTTGGGGTAGAGAGGTCTGAAAAGACAGGAGAAACGGGTCGTTTCCCAAAAAGAAAAATTGCTGCAGGGAGGGTCAAGACCTCAGATCCCACCAGCAGTGATGACATCTATAAAGTAGAGCTTCCCATGCTGCAGGGACAGAGATGTGTCTGGGTTGGTGCTCAGGCGCTGTTTAATTTAGGGCTGAAGGCACCACCTTGCTTTGCTAACGACCACCCCTCTGAAGAGGAGCCCAAGGACTGACAGAAAGCAGCTTTGCTCAAGGGTGTCCTTGGGGAAGAGCTGAAACACTGATGGAGAGGAACCACCCTGCCCCAGAAGGCCCCAGAGCCGGGGGATCGCCAGAGGGGCCCCAAGCCAACGAAACCCGGCAGTAACGGGGGGAAGGGAGAGGGGGCTGGGGGAGCTGGCGACCACCCCCCCAATTAACGGACGACGCAAACTACCCCACACCCTTGAGGAGCATGCGTCCTAATTTAAATATGCCTGACCATCAGTAGGCGATGCAGTAATTAATGACCAATCAGCGTAAATTTAAGCAGGTTTTTCTGATCCTGGAACCAGACCGATATGTTGTAGCTGCTGTGCGTCGGGTGCCAGCTCTGCGGAATGACCCCCAGCACCCATCTCTGCGCAGACATGAAATAAATCAAAGCCCTCTGCTCCGTGTGTGGGTTTGGGTGCTGCGCAGCGGGGAAATTATCCCACTTTTGGGACAACAGTGAGAGACAGCTGCGTTGCCCACTGCTCTGTGATTCTGTTGGAAGAAGTTGCTGAGATACTGCCTCTTCTGTGCACAACCCATCCGTGTGTCGTGCAAAACAGCCACGACTGCGTTCTGTTGGGCCAGAAACACCAGTATAGCTCTTGGGTCACTGGTTTGTTTTGGGGTAACACCAAACCCACTCGTACAGCACAGACATTGCTCCTGCGAAACAGGTTCCCTGCCTCTTTACTAACCTAGGCAAGCCTGTGGTTTGCTCCAGGAGACCAGCATGCTCCAGCAGACCAGAAATCAGGTTTTTCACCGTAGCCTGGTTTTGTCAGATAGCATGGGCTTCAGCTGAAGCGAGGAAGATCTAGGCTGGGTGTTAGGAAAACCTTTCCTGCTGCAGGTTGATAGGGAAAGGGTGTCCTCATCCTCATGAGGAGTTCCAGAGACTGAGTCAGAACCATACCTGCCAGGGAGGACCTAAGCAGACCTGATCCTCTCACGTGCAGGTGGGTGAACAGACTCACACCCTCCCAGCTCGTTTTTTAGTGATTCAGTGGGTCGGTTTGACCTGAGCAGGACCAGCAGTCTGTATGCGATGGCATAAGGAGAGCAGACTGTGGTAGAAGGACGCTGGCTTGGCCAACGTGGAGTTCCCCTCCAGATCCTGGGAGCTCTGGGAAAAGGCTTTTGCAATCATACACCTTGTGCTAGCACCTCATGGTGATGCTCGGCCCTTGGGAAGCTCGATGAGCATGGCAGCGCGTGGTCTGCCAGAAGGAGGCAACACATCCACCCCGTCCCACCACCAGCTGGCCAGACCAAGGGTAGGAATCACAACCAAGCCAGCACTGAGGCTGAGGGGGGGCGAGGAGGTTTGTTAAGGCAGCAAAGCCCTGGCAAGGTGTGTGAGAGCCAGACGTGGATAACTGGGGAAGAAGCGATTGCCGTGTTGATGTCAGCTGCCGGGGAGTGCGGGGCAGGAGGGGGACAGTGGAAGCAGGAGCCCCAGGGCTGTGCGGCACTGACCACACCGTGCCCTACAGCAGCTGCATTGGAACTGCTCCCGTACCACGGGCAAAGCCCCATCTGTGAAGACACCCTACTATCTGAGCATGCACCCTGCTCCTGCCTTTGCATCCCAGCTGCTTTCCCCATGGTCTTGCAGGAAGCTTTAACCAGGAGATGAATGCTCAAGCGCTGGGAGGAGATAGAAGCCACCCAGGTTTCGATGCCATGCCTTCCCACAGGCCAAATTCCCCTTTTCCTATCCTCAAACCTGGCAGAAAAACAGTGGAGGTTTGCCCAGAAACAGCATCTAAAGCAACGCTTTCTCCTTGCGCACTAACATGCATCCCCCATTGCACGTTGAAACCCAATCCTCTGGGCTGAATGGAAACAGCAACGGATTTCCGATCGCGGACCCTCTCGTGCGTTTCCAGCAAGGCGTTCGATTTCAGCGGCGCCGAGCCTGGGGAGCCAGCAGCCCCGCAGCAGCGGAGCCCTCCCTCTCACTGCGCGGCTGCACCGTGCACCCTGCAAGGTGCAAGGGGTAACTCCTGCTGCGCACTGTCACGTTTGCAAGTCATCCCTAAAAATAAGCCGGAAGCTGCCTGCGTGAGTCCCAGGTTTGCCACAGTCGCACAAGGTGGGTCATGTCTGGTCAAACGTTCAGCGGGAGCCTCTCTCCATCAGTTCCTACTTGGCTGGAGAGCAGCCGTGGGGAGAAGGGCTGGGGGTGCTGGGGGGCGAGAAGCTCACCATGAGCCGGCAGCGTGCGCTGGCAGCCCAGAAAGCCCCCCGTGTCCTGNGGAGCTGCTGGAGCGAGGCCAGAGGAGGCCCCGGAGATGCTGCGAGGGCTGGAGCCCCTCTGCTCTGGAGCCAGGCTGAGGGAGCTGGGCTTGTCCAGCCTGGAGCAGAGAAGGCTGCGGGGAGCCCTTGGAGCCCCTGGCAGTGCCTGCAGGGGCTGCAGGAAAGCTGGAGAGGGGCTGGTTGCAGGGCAGGGGGGGCCAGGCCAAGGGGAAGGGCCTGAAGCTGCAGGAGGGGAGCTGGAGCTGAGCTGGGAGGCAGCAATCCTTCCCTGGGAGGGTGCTGAGGCCCTGGCACAGGGTGCCCCGAGAAGCTGTGGCTGCCCCTGGCTCCCTGGCAGTGCCCAAGGCCAGGTTGGATGGGGCTTTGGGCAGCCTGGGCTGGTGGGGGTGTCCCTGCCCATGCCAGGGGGTGGGGCTGGGGGGGCTGGGAGCTCCCTGCCCACCCAAACCAATCTATGGTTCTATGATTTCCATTTCCCCACAGAGCCAGTCTCTCCAGGTCTCTTTCTGAGCACCCAACGCTCCCCCTTTAATCCCCGAGTTACTGACAGGCTGTGCTCAATGTGACGCACTTGTGGGGTCTTCTAGGTCCTTTCCTGGGACGTGGGAACAGTGGAAAACCAGCACTGGGGCAGGAAATGACCACCTCCTGGGAGCAACGTACCTTGTTTCCGATGGTCATCCTTTGATGAACGCGTCTTGCCAAGCTTCATGGTTGAAAAAACTCCTTTCCCAGCTCTGGAAGAAGAAAGAGAGGAAAAAACCCAAACCCAACAACCATCAATTATTGTATTGTCAGTGCTGTTTTCTGGGGCTTGGGGGTGGGAACAGCAGGAGCCGTTCAAAGCTCAAGAGCAGGAGAGGAAATATCAGTTGAAAGACTAAGCGGGGGCTGCTGCAGGGCAGCGGCAGGACCGCAGCTAAATGCACCGCCTTTGAGTCCTGGGTCTCGTTTTGTCTCGGGGAATGCCCCAGCTCGAGATAAAACTGGAGCACAGCGTTAGCAGCCGACAAACCCTTCCCCGCCAGCCGTGCCCCCGTCCCTGCTGCCGGCCCCGCTGCGCACAGACTTCTCATCTCTCCTGGCCTGTCTGTGCAGTCGCTCCCCACGCCAGGTACCTAAAATCATTTGCTAAAAATTAAAACATCCAGCTGCTTCCCCTACCACCGTGCTGTGAAAAGTCAACAACCTCTTTAGCGAGATGAGCAGCAAACCTGTGCAGAGCCCAGGGTTTTACAGTGGCTCGTTGCAGCAACGTGATTTTTTTTCCCATCCAGCGTGGTAAAAACCAGTACCGGGTCAGTCTTAGCTCCTCACCTGCAATCTAGACTGGGGTCAAACTCATTCAGGGCAGTTTGGGCTGGATTGGCTGATAAAATAATGGTTTGGGAACGGCTTGCCAGTTTCATCCCAAAAATGTCTGTCTTTCCCAGGTGAGTTCAAGAAGCAACCCAGCCCCAGACCCTCCGGCGGGGCTAGGGCTGTGACTGCAGCTCAGAAATCAGCCCGTGCAACCACACGCGCTTCGCCAGGGCGGGCTCCTGCGTTACGTGGTGTTTGCTGCACACATACACAGCAAACACGTACAAGCACGGCATTAAACCGTGGGATTCCTGCCCTGCCCACGGGGCGGCTCTCGAACCGAGACGGGCAGGGGCTGTGAGAGGCAGTAAGAGCCTTGCAGGTGTTTCCTGGAAGCTGTTCCCTGTTATTTGGGGTTAAGTCCATGCTGCTGTTGCAAAGAGGTGGGAGGTCCTGAGTCACCCCAGGGAAAGTTAAGGAGTCTGGGTGTAACATGGATTTAGGGCCTGAAGATTCAGCTGAAAACCTCAGTGGGAAAAACACCTCCACAGCGTCTGCAAAACTGGAACCAGCAAGGAGCCCAAGTCAGACAGTGAGATGATCCTTGAGGTCACTTCCAACCTTAATGATTCTATTCTATTCTATAACCCTGCCCGACTGACGAGCAAACAGCTGGACAGAGACGTGAGGGCAACGGCCCACGACTGCCCCAAAAGCAGGAGGTGTTAAACCCAAAGAGGAATTTTTTTTATTTATTGGAAAATCCCCATTACCTGAAAGTGTTTCTCTCTGCAGAAGCCTTGCAGGTTTGGTGGATGTGTTCTTGGGCCAGCCTGGAAGCAAGGGGGAACCTCCCCTCCAGCCTGGACCCCCCCTCCAGCCTGGACCCCCCCTCCGAGCTGGCTGCCAGGGTAGCCAGGGCTCAGCACCAGCCCTGGCTGCCGCAGGATTGGGCTGTGCTGCCCACGAGGCAGGTGACAGCCGTGAAGCTGCAGGATCCCTCGGTCTCAGCTTTGACCGCATCTGGCCGGGGCCAAAGGACGAAGCTGCACCGTTGGCTGGGGTTCCTTTGCAAACCCAAGAGGTCCTGGCACTGCAGCCAGCCTGGTGCCTTTGCTGCCCGACATACCCACTGCCAGTCTGCAGGCTGCTGGCAGAGCCAGGGGAAACGAGAAGGAAATTAAGAGTAGGAGGATAATGTGTTCACCAAGGGAGGGGGGGAATTCGGTCGGGGCAGAAGGCCAGTGTCAGAGTCAGGAACTATTTATGGCTGAGGTTTAATTGGGACTAAAGCAATGCTCGGGCCCCAAGGCGGTCTCTGGTAGCTGTGATTAATCCACGGGATCCTCTCTGAAAGGGCAGCCTCTCAATGGGGAGAAGGAGGAAAGATGAGGAGTAGGCTTCTGTACCTGTAACCCTGCCAGGGAACATCTGCCTCGAGGCGCTACGGCGGCCGTAACGCTTCTGAGCCATTTTGCAAACTCTTTTTTCTTTACAAGTAAATCCTGCAAGAGCTCAGGCTGTGAAACTGCTCTGAGGCCCCTCTCCACCGCTGAGTTTCCTTCCAGCAGCTGCGGGACGTCCAGCGGACACGCAGCCCAGCGAGACACCCCACCTCCAGGACTGGGTACACTGCGTGCCCTTCTTTCAAAGGAATTTCTTTAACATCGAGGGGAAACAAAGCCCCACCATTCCCAGAGCTGGCACGCAGGCAATTTGCTTGCGGATGGTTAGTGATAAAGTCACTGCACCTCTCCCAGGAACGTCTGAGGTTCCTTGGGAAGTAAAGCAAAGCAAAAGAGCGACTGGGGATGGAGCCAGTAAGACTCTGCAGGGAAGACACTGGCAGCGCTGGTCCTCTACCAGGACCCAAACTAACGCAGTCCTTACGTGGGCACTGAGGATGCACTGGGTCCTGCTTAGCACAGCATCTGACACCCGTGTCAGTAAAACGAAGCTGGTTTTGGACCACGTGGAACAAGACTGGGATTGAGCACCTGCTCTGAGGAGCATGCACTGAGAACCGTCCCAGCAGCACCAGCCCAACCCAGCTCCTTCCAGAGGGACACACACAAGAGATGGTGTCACCCCCCTGCCCTCCCCTCCTGGGGCAACGACCCCTCGCTGCCAGCTCCACCTCAGTAAATGTGCTGGGGACATCAGCTGCAGGAGCCTCTCGTGTGTCCCCACGGGCAGTTTTACTGCAGAGGGCGTCCCAGAAGTGGGAAACAGCCTGACGGCTTCTGGCACATCCACGAGATGAGTCTCAGCTCTAGCTGGTTTGGAGAGCAGAGTCCAGAGGGCACAAGGTCCCTCGGTGAAGCGTGAAGCTTCAGGTGCTGCCCCATCCCAGCCACATCTCCCTGCTGCTCTTAGCCCCAGCTACATCTGGCGCTGCCTCCTTCCTTCGCTACGGCCCTTACTGGTGCTATTGCGGTGGGCCAGAGTCCCAGGGAGGCAGGTATCTAGGAAATAATGGAGTCTGGAGGTCACTGAGAAAAGAGGAAAATAAAGGGAAAAAAAAAAGAAGAAAAAAGAGTGGATTTTGGCAGGATACGTGGTATGCGCTGAGAAGGGAAGAAGCAAGCGCGGGATGAGGGAGGAGCTGTCCGAGATGCTTTGGAGGCAGATGCCCAGCGGCTCACCCTCATCCCCCAGCCCCATCTGTCACCTTTTCCAAGCCAGGTGAGCACTGACACGTCCCATACACCCCCCCACCCCTTGGGGGTACTACCTTCACCCGCTGCCCGTCCAGGACTTGCCTTCCCCCAGGAGGAGACGCTGGAAGAGCTCAGCCGAGACAGGAGAGCGGCCAGTGGCACGTCTAGGGTGGAGCGGCCATCCCAGTGCTGAGGGCAGAGCCGTGCCCCACGTGCAAGTCAGGACCAAGCAGGGATGAGGACCCTGGCCAAGCTCCTCTCCAGGCACAGCAGGGTCTTTGCAGCATTAAACGAAGGTCGTGCCAATCCCTCCGCTGCCCCTGCCAGCCATCCGACGGCGCCGATGGGAAGCCAGCGCTGGTGGGGAGCTGACACCGTCCCCACATGAATATTACATGAGGACCCGTGAACCTGAGATGCCGACACAGGCAGCGTGGTGGCACCAAGAGCTCCCCCCGCCTTTGCCAAAGCCTGGGTTTAGCCTGATTTCCTGAAGAACTGAGATGCTGGAGAAGAGGCTGCTGCCCACCTGCCTGCCCCCCTCCAAACCAGTGCAAGCTGCTGGCCCACTGCAACCCAGTTTGGCAGCAGGGTCATGACTGGGTTCCTGCAGGTTTGGGGTGCAGGACTGAACACCTTGACTCTGTTCCAAGCAGGGACAAGCCTCCAGGAAAGCTTAAATCCATATTAGGCACCAGAGTATCCACCCAGCTTCCCACAGCATCCTCCCCTTGGATTTTCTGGTGTCTAACATGGGACTGAGAAGATGAATTATCTTCAGCTGATGGTGAAGCACACATCCTCTGTTTAGTTGCTGCTCCCAGCAGCACTTGGCTTTGTCCTTTCAAAAGGTTTCAGCCGTGAGGCTCTCCAGGAGGGGGCACGGAGGGACAGACAGATTTTGAGACATGGGCAGCGAGGTGGAAGCTGTCTCTCTCCTGGCCAGCTTCTAGTTAAAGATACAGTTGCAGGTTACTGGTTAATTATTCATGGCTAAAAAGGACATTTTAATCATTGCTTTTTACTGGGGAGTTGGACGCAGGGAACAGGGTTTCCATGGCTCATTTCTTTGCAGGAATTACGCCCATCAGCTGGGTGCTGCCTCCATCGCCCCCCCTTGCTAACAAGACTTCCAGTTCTCCCACCTGCGGTGGGGACAGACCCCACTGCCAGCCCCATGGGGTCACCTCCGCACACTGTCCTCAAGCCCAGGGCAGACCCCAACCCTCAGACCCAGTCTGTCTCTTCCCTGTGCAGCCAAACTGGGGAGGGGAACCAGCAAGGACCAGGCTGCAAGAACATCTCTTCCCATCTTTGCTGGAATCTGCCCTCTCCTTGCTGACTGCTTGAAGACATTTTTCTCCTTTTCCCACCTCACCTCTGCCTCCTCGCTTTAAACCATTAATCCAGAGGGTCTACCAGTAAGATACTGCCATAAACTGGTCCTTCAGCTGCAGTGCAATAAATGAGTCAGGAGAGACCTCACTGGTTGGGAAGTTCCCTGCATTGGCTGCAAGGATCATCCCTGGACAACAGGATGTTAGCCTGCACTCGCAAGAATCACAGTCATTAAGGCTGGCAGAGACCTCCAGGATCATCCAGTCCAACTGTCCCCCCCACCTATTCCCCACTAACCCATGTCCCTCAGTACCACATCCAACCTGTCCTTCAACACCCCCAGGGATGGGGACTCCCCCCCCTCCCTGGGCAGCCCGTTCCAAGGCCCAACCTCCCTTTCCCAGAAGAAATTTCTCCTAATTTCCAACCTTTTCCAATTTTAAGACTCGAGCTTAAATTTCAGCAGGTCTGCTAAGCCAGGGAGCTGTAGGGTGCTGCTGCTGGGAGAGAGCTCAGACACAGCCTGGTACCAATGCAAGCAGCTGGGGGTAAAAGGCAGGCAGGAGCTGAAGAAACCTGTCTACATGGGTGACCCACAGGCACAGGAGCAGGAAAGCTGGTGCTAAGTGCCATTTGTCCAGCCCTGTGGTGATGACCCACATCCAGACCCTCTCCATGGCCAGGCTGCCCATGCCCATGCTGGGAAACACTCCCCCCAGCCAGGACCCACCCAAACGTGGTGGGAGCCCGGCTTCTAGCAAGACCTCAGCATTCCCTTCCAGCACCACCAGGGACTGCTCCAAGCCTGGTTTTTGCATTTGGCTTTTGCTGTACATAAACATTCGCTGCAAGGTCCGAGGCTTCAGGCCACACATCCAAGAGACCCAAGTTCCTCTGGGGCTGACAGGATCAGCTTTAGAGAAAGGGAGAGCACACCGTGTACGGGATCAGCTACAACATGAGCTAGGAAAGCTGGAAACAAGAAGGAGGAGAAGGAGCAAGGAGAGCAAACCTACTTGTGCTCCTTCGTCTTCTCTTTGCCTTTGCTGGAGCCGGTGGCCATGCATCAAGGGAACAAAAGGCAAATAAGCTTCAGTGCACTTCAGGTTCTTCAAAACAGACCGTAACATCCTCCTACAAAGGCGTATTCACATCCTCCCTCCAGAGAGGGCTCACATGGAGGAGATGGGCTGGATCTGGGGGTCCTCATCCCTGCCCAGGCTGACACCGCATCCTCCCACCCTGATACCATGCAGGAAAACCGACTCCTCACCTCCTTGTTTCACTTTGCAGACCCCTGCTCTGCCTTCTGGCTTCAAACCTGTTTTCCTTCTCTTATGGCTCCTCTGCGTGGGTCCTGCCTCCCTGTTTTGCTCCCCGGCTACTCTTTCTTCCCTGGCTCATCTCCCCCCATTATGCATCAGCAAAGTAGGGAGGAGAAAGCAATTAACCATCTCTAGAAAGTAATTAGGAAGGCTGGTTTTTAATTAGAGCTTGTTACTCTGCTTTACCCCATGGCCACGTCTGTACTGGGGACATGGGGCAGGAAGGTGACTTCAGAGCATGGACCTACAGTTCCCTGTGCACTCAGCTGATGGAAAACCACCCAGAAATAAAATAAAAATGTCTGAGGTGTTGCTGGTACGGGTCTTTAGAGATGTGAAGTCCAGAAGACCAGCTCCAGCACAAGACAGGGGGCAGGACCCAGTGCTGGGTGGAAGTCTGAGAAGAGCAGGGTCCTTCCGTTCAGCCCAGCATGGGCAGGGATCAGCTTGGAGACCAGGCTGGAAAATGGCCCAGGAACCCACCCAGAAGCTGTTTCTGAAACAAGCGGTCCTGCTCTCTCCCTGCACCAACACTTGCTCTGAGAGCAAACCCGCAGAAATTATTCCCTCGCCAGCTGAGCTTGTCAGGGGAGCAAGTAAACAGCAACGCCAGCAGCTCAGCCGCTTCATCTGCGTTGTAAAAGCTGCCCTAGTGCCCCTGCCCCGTGCCAGGAGAGGATTTAAATCACTCCATGCCTTCTCCAGCAGCTCGCGGACGTGTCCGAGCTCCCTGCAAAGCCGTGGCTCGGCACCGTCTCACCCTGAGCACGGCTGGTTTGGCTGGGTCTGAACGCACAAACCTTTTGCATCGCTGTAGGGACCAGCGGCTGCATCTCCTCCAGCGATCGCTGCTGCAGGATCCTTCCCTGCCACAGCCAGGCTGGGAAACCCTCCCTGCACAGTGCCCGTCCAAACTGCCCCCGGGATGCCAGAGTGTCTGGTCCCCCGCCGTGCCACCGTGGGGAGCAGCGTCCTCGGGTGGGTGGGACGGGGCAGTGCCTGAGCCTGCGTCCTTTCCCTGTTCATTTCACGGGTGTAAGCGTGGCCTGGGCGAGGGGCGCAGGAGCACGGCTGCGGCTGCCCTCTTGCCCTGAGTGCCTGCCTCCTCCCGCCACTCTCCGCTCTCCGGGCTCCCTCCGCAGCGACACGCGGTGCTGCTGGCCCCGGGCACGCGGGTGGCCAGTGCCTGGGTGAATGAGCTGGTTGCGCTACGTGAGGGGTCCAGAGATCCTTCTCCAAGGGCCCGTGGAGCAGCTAACACCAGATCACTCTTCCTCCCTCCCTTCCTTTATCCCTTGCTCCTTCCACTCCAGCCCTCGCTGCAAACGGTGCCTCTGGCTGCAGGCAGCCCCGGGTTGGGCTTTGGGTGCCTGGCAAGGGCACGGATGTCCCATTGGTGGCCCCACCAGAGAGTTTTCGGTTTATGTCTTCAAGCAGCCTGGCCTTAAGCACTCTCACTAGCAGAGGTGAACTTGTGGTCCCGCCCTGCAGCCGCTTCAGGGGGATGCAGCGCCCCTGCTGCGAAGGACTAGATGCTGGAGCTGGAAAGTGAGCACAAGCAGGGACGAGGGGAGTCAGGGTACCTGAATGGTAACACGAGGTGTCTTTTCTCTTTCCCCTTAGCCTTAGCTCTGCAATCACAAAGAGCATTTCATTCAGACGGGATTCCTCCTGCTGCAGTGACATAGACCCTTGCCCACCTTCTCCCCTCAAAACCCCCATCAGCAACATGCATCAAGCAATCAACCAAACCCAATTCGCAGGCATGCCAGAGGGAGATCTTGCTGCGACAGGACGTCCTAACCCGCTGGCATCCAGGGAACTGGGTACAGAGACAGTGACAGTACTGGTGGTGCTGGAATGAGGAGGGAGGAGAGAGAGTGCATGAGCAAGAGGGAACAACTGATAGAAAAAAAGCATGGATGGATAAATCGTATGGCACTGGGCTGGGTGGTGTTACGTGTAGATGGATGGACAGACAGTACCACGGTAGGATGGATGGGTGGGTGGGTGGAAGGAATGGCACTGGCATGAATGGACAGATAGACAGCCCTGTACTGGGATGGATGGGTGGATGGATGGATGGATGGATGGATGGATGGATGGATGGATGGATGGTGAGAATTGCGGTGATGGATGGAAAGAAATGCAATGAGATGGATGGATGCATAGGATTGTATTGAGATGGATTGATGGACAGAGTGGTGAATGGTAACTGCGTTGGGATGAACGGATGGACACGTGGATGGGTGGGTGGATAGCTAGGCAGACAGACAGGTATTATCCTTAAAGATCCTTTGGAAGGCACCTGAGCAGAAGAAAACATGTCCTTGCTGGTCATAGGGGAGAACAGACCGAATACAAAGAAGCCCTGCTCTTTGGGGAGGAAGGGATGGGGTGACTACAAGAAAGCTCTGCCCCCACATTAGGAAGGGGGCAGGAAGCAGTTAGGACCTTTCCCTGGATCGAAATGCCATGCAGGGATTGGCACGCCAACACGTGTGTCACGTGCATGCACACACCATGCCCAAAGGGCCTGAGTGAAGCAGGGATACCATGCCCAGTACCTGGGATCTTCAGGATCTTCACTGTTTGGAAGAGAGACAGCCAGGAAGATGACCGTGAGGAAGAAACAAACCCACCCAAACAGACATACCCCCATCCCAGGGCAGATGGGACCTGGCCAGGACAGGAGAAGGAGCTAGTGGCTGCCACCAGCCCCTGGGAGGATCCTCCTGGGCTGATGCTGAGAAGGTTCATGCGGTGCAATGTACACCAGAGGGCAAGGTCCTGCTCTGGCCTCGGCCAGCACTGCATGGCAAGGTGCTGAGGAGACATCATCCCACAGCTTTTTGCAACCACTCAGGTCCTGCTTGCAGGCTAAAACTCTTCTGCAGGTTTCTTCTGCATCCTCTCCACCTCCCCCCAAACACTGAGCAGCAGTGATGAAGAACAGACTTACAGGGATGGGTTGGGGCTGGGACCATTGTCCTGAACTTGCCCATGCCAGATAAATTTATTTATACAGGCATATTCTTATGCATGGTGCCTTTGGGAGTCCACTAGCCCTACAGACAGGGTGATCAGCATCATGTTGTGTGGGATTTGGCTGTAAAGGGACCACAGGACCTGCCTCTCCTTTGCAATGCCACATGGTGGAGGTTTGCAGGTGTGGGTGGGTCCCACAGAAAGCTCCTGGAGCACAGGGCTCATGTGCTACCACACACCTCTTCCTCCCTTGCAGGCTTCACGTCCAGCTTCAGAGCACTCGTGCTGTCCTGCACTTGCAGAGATGCAGTGCTGTGATGCTGGTGCGTGGAGCACTGCCTTCACCCAGGTCTGGACCACATACCCCGCTCTCCTGGCTTAAGATTTGGGAATTAATTTGAATTAAGGAGGATTTGGAGCATAAACCAGACTGGTGTTTATCCCTGTGGGAGAATTTACATCTGACAGTCACATATTCCTGGGATGTGGGGTGACTGGGATGGGCTGGGATGAGAGGAACCCCCCCCCCCCGCCCCGAAAAGCCAAGATCCCACCAGTCATGACATTTTGGTACCTTGCTACTGACTTGTATCCGTCGTTAAACTTAATCCTGAGTGAGGCACCAAAGAGACAGAAAGGAAAATAACAAACAAACCAGTGTCAGGCTTCTTGAAGCCGCCCACCAGCAGCAGGGGACACATGGACCTAGGGAGTGCAGGCAGGCTTCCAGCAAGCCAAGTGGTGGGGACATCCCTTCCAAAGAGGGGTGGTGGTGTGTCCAAGCCACAGTTTCCTGCCACAGGGTGCTCCAAGACAGATAGTGGGTGATATCTCCAGCTGTTGGCACCCAGCCTAGGGTGCTCTGCTCACACTGTCCCCAAGAAAAACCCGGCTGGTGACAGGATCTGCACTTCTGGTACAGGGCACAAGAGCTGTCACCACCCCGGCAGCTGGCATCATCCGTTGCTCCTGCCAGATCTGGAAGATCTACACTGGAACAGTTTGGGGACAGTCTAGGTGCTACCAGCCTGCAGGAAATATCTCAAGCTGCTGGAGGCTCTGCCTTGGCACCCACAGCAGCACCCAGTCCGTTGCTTTGAACACCTTTTCCTGCTTTTCAGAGTCCTCAAGATGCATTTTTCCTAGCAATTTAAGGAGGCATTGGCAGGGTTGCAAAAAGGATGGGGGAAACTTGAGAGGGACTGATAGTCTCTGGGAGATCACATCACTTTTTCTTTCCTCAGGATGAAAAGGACCCCAGATTTCCCTGGTTATGCTGATGGAGTCATTGGTCCAGTGTGTGACATCCCCAAGATGTGTGCCTAAATGCCACTATTGAGTTAGCAATTTCGGACCCTCCTTATCTACTCGGACACAGAGGTTATGAACTGCCCACGATGGTCTTCTGTGACCACCGCGGATGGAGACACACACATCCAAAGGAGAGTCAGATCCTGTGTGGGTAACCACCCCTTGGGAGATTCCCCTTTCCTTTGACCTAGGAAGACAGATCATCGCAGGAGCCTTGCTGAGCTTCCTAGGGCCATGCAGGATGGTGGCACCTCACAGCATTATCTAATTTCTACTGCTCTAGAGGTAGAGAGCACAGCTCTCTACCAC
This sequence comes from Psophia crepitans, assembly GCA_013399095.1. Taxonomy (NCBI): domain Eukaryota; kingdom Metazoa; phylum Chordata; class Aves; order Gruiformes; family Psophiidae; genus Psophia; species Psophia crepitans. The sequence goes on along the minus strand of VWZZ01002231.1, from coordinate 132,055 downwards.
AGCAGCTCTGGAAAGCCACCATGAACAGCAATGGTGCCAAGCAGATCTGCACCATTGAGCACCGCAGGCTGACCAGTGAGGTGCCCAGGCCTGACAGAAGCAGGGAGTCTAGCCTCTCCCAGACTCCTGCCATGGGTATTGTCATCACCAAACTCAACTCCTGTGCTTGGCAATGACCCCAGCTCCGGAGCAAGTGAACTGGAGAGATAACTGGTGGCAGGCGGAGGGTCGAACTGAGTCAGACGTGACTTGGATCCACTGGGCACGCACAAGAAAAGACATGATCAATAATTCACCATGACCAGATTGCTTTCGGCTGCAGAGCTCTGTCCTGCCCATGAATATTTCAAGGTCAACAGCTATCAGGTGATGCTTCCTGGGATCTCAGTTTCGAGGTGGTCAGGAACCGTGACATGCACAGCCCGACCCCACCCAAATTTTAGCAGTCCAGTGGGATCCCTGCTCTCACTTCTGAAAGTGCCCATCATCTCTCTTTGCTGGCCACAGAAGGACTATAAGGACACATCTGTCTTGGTAAGTAAATGGACCAAGACTCGTTCTCTAGCCGGGAGGCAGCTTGTGTCTGTATGGGTGAAGTCCCTTCTCTCCACAGACTGCATGGAGGCTACCTGTTTGGGGTGGTCCCTGGTCATAGAAACGCAGAATCCCGGACTGGTTTGGGTTGGAAGGGACCTCAAAGATCATCTAGTTCCCACCCCCTGCCATGGGCAGGGACACCCCCCACCAGCCCAGGCTGCCCAAAGCCCCATCCAACCTGGCCTTGGGCACTGCCAGGGAGCCAGGGGCAGCCACAGCTTCTCGGGGCACCCTGTGCCAGGGCCTCAGCACCCTCCCAGGGAAGTATTGTTGCCTAATGTCTAATCTAAATCTTCCCTCTTTTAGTTTAAACCCATCCCCCTTGTCCTATCATTATCTACCCCAGTACAGAGTCCCTCTCCATCCTTTTTATAACACCCCTTTAAGTATTCAAAGGGCACAATTAGGTCTCCCTGGAGACCTGATCATGGTCTATCATAGTCCCTGTGCTATGATAAACCATCCCAGACATATACCGAGCCAAGGCCATGCCAGAGACCATGCTATCGACCTTACAGCTGGGAAGGTGCTAACCCTGTGTCCTGGCCTGCTTCACCATATGGATGCTGTGTAGGGTGAGCGGGCTCCTAGCCTGCTAGCCCCGGTGAAACACATAAATCTTGACTTAACAGATCTGGGCCTCTAAGTTCTGACATTTAAACCTGGATTTAAGAAAACCCTTGCTGGAGAACAAGACCTTGAAGGTGTCTCAGCACTGTAGAGTCAGGATTTCAGGGCCACTTTCTGAGGAGGGCTGGTGTGGGTATTTACCTAGTGTGCTGCTCTTCTTCTCCATCATCTCCAAGGCTAGGGCATTTACAGAGAGAGAGGGAAAAAAAACCCCGCTGTGATATAAAGATAGAGAGCTCTTTCATTGTGTCAGCATTTTAAAAAAGGGGATGATTTGCTTCAGTACAGGAAGAACTTCAGAACATACCAACACAGCAAACCACTCCATGCACGTTGAAAGCTCACAACCACCCTGCGCTGGGCTGATCCTCCCTCTGCCACCCACGCACTCCCGGCTGCGCCTGCAGGCTCCATGCACGGTCTAGACTGGTTTTCTGTGGCCATTTGGCTGGCCGAGCTCCATGCTAGGGTGGAAGCGAACTGGTCCCCTCCACCCCCATCTCCTTCCTCCCCGCCTCCCTTCTGCTTGGGGTGAATTTGCTCAAAGAGAAAAAAATGCTTAGGCTGGGAAAGGCTGTGTTGGGTCCGTGCTGTACCCTCCTGGAAGGAGGTAAGATGAATTACCAGTTCCTTTTCCCTTGGAAAGTCCTGTCCTCACCCTGTCCTGGCTGTTTGCAATGCTACGTATGAGCGGTGGCCATCAAGCTAGGTTTCTGCTATCCCAAAACACACCAGCTCCCTCCCCAGCAGAAACACAAGGCTAAATTATCACAGCTTGCCAACTCAGGCCCCATCCTGCAAAAACCTGTGCAGCACCCTCAAGGGGATACGACACCAGTTTATGGGGTCTGAGAGCAAAGCTCTAATGGTTTTAGCAGTGCTGGTCCAAGGCATTTCTTCTCCCAGCTCTGCTGGAGCTGCTCCCACCCAGAGCAGACCCTGCAGGTGCTGGGAAATGGGGTAGAGCTCGGGCACATTGTGGGGTTGCTTGGTCAGCTGTGGGGGTGCTCTCAGACAGTGAAGTGCGGGGATCCTGTCTCCATTAATGACAACAGTCCCACACTTAGCTTCAAGCAGAGATCACCAAGCTGCATCAAGTCCAGCGGAGGCCCTGGAGATGCTGCGAGGGCTGGAGCCCCTCTGCTCTGGAGCCAGGCTGAGGGAGCTGGGCTTGTCCAGCCTGGAGCAGAGAAGGCTGCGGGGAGCCCTTGGAGCCCCTGGCAGTGCCTGCAGGGGCTGCAGGAAAGCTGGAGAGGGGCTGGTTGCAGGGCAGGGGGGGCCAGGCCAAGGGGAAGGGCCTGAAGCTGCAGGAGGGGAGCTGGAGCTGAGCTGGGAGGCAGCAATCCTTCCCTGGGAGGGTGCTGAGGCCCTGGCACAGGGTGCCCCGAGAAGCTGTGGCTGCCCCTGGCTCCCTGGCAGTGCCCAAGGCCAGGTTGGATGGGGCTTTGGGCAGCCTGGGCTGGGGGGGGTGTCCCTGCCTGTGGCAGGGGGTGGCACTGGGGGGGCTGGGAGCTCCCTGCCCACCCAAACCGACGTGTGACTCTGTGTCTCCAGGGCTGTAGACTGGCTTGGCCCATGATCGCTTGGGCCGCTCCTGTGACACTGAGGGGACAGACAAGGCCATCCCTCATTAATCCCCCTTCCCCTGCCTTGGCCCGACCTGCCGCTCTCTGCCTGCCCCTGCGCCCTGCTCCAGCTGCCCCGACGCACACTGTCCATCTTCTGTGAAAGACGGAGAGTCCAGGGGGTGCCTTGGGCTGGAGGAAGGGCAGCCCGAGCCACACTCGGGTCTGTGAGGTTCTCAGCACAGCCGCAGGGAAGGGGAAGGGGGTGATGCCGAGGAGAGGGTCTTGCGGAGCCCTCCTCAGCCACACTGCAACCTGGTTTAGAAGTGCAGATCTGGCCACACTTTATCTTCTTTTTATTCTTTTGGTGTGATTTTGTCTTGGGTCTGGGATCCCAGGTGATGGAAAAGGAAGGACCTTCCAAAGGAGCCGGGACATTTTTGTTCAGATGAACAAAAAAATTTTAAACAAAATGAGTCCTTTTCTTGGTTTCTAAAGGACGGTTCGCATCAAAGGGCCCTTTGGTTCTTTTGAAAAACCTGACTGTGAAAAGCCTTTTATTTCTTTATTAATTTTTTTTTCTCCCTTGTTTGAATCACTGTAAACTCCAGCACAGGTTTGCTACAGCCCAAGTCAGGCTCAGCTTTGTGCAGCGCCGCAGACATTTTTCAGGGCACTGCGTCCTCCCCTGCAAAATCCTCTTGGCACCCGGGGAGCTGGGTGAGAACCAAGTCAGTGATAAAATGCCATTAACACCTTCTGTCTGGGCACTGATCTCAGGGCAGACTGGGGTGGGAGCTAAGCCCTCCCCCTCTCAGGGATGGGACAGTGTGTACCAACATTTTCTGCACCTTCCCCTTCCTGCTGCAAGCTTGCATGGATGCATCCAGCCCCATTATCCCTAAAACTCTGCCTCATTCAACACGTTTGCTCAACTGCTGCAGTCTTCCTCTCTCTAACTTTTCCTTCACATCCTCGCTAATTCACAGTTCCCACGAACAGGGACCCCAGCCTGCCAGGGAAACCTCTCCCCTCCCAGGTAGGACCCAGCCATACAACCAGCGGGTGACCCTGACCAAGCATCCTGGGGTGGACGATGAAGGACCAGCTCTGTCCTCTGCCCTGCTATGCAGGCAGAGCCCTGGCCCCAGGCAGGCCAAAGGCAGAGTAGAGTAGAGTAGAGTAGAGTAGAGTAGAGTAGAGTCGAGTCGAGTTGAGTCGAGTTAAGTCGAGTCGAGTCGAGTAGAGTAGAGTAAAGATAGGGTAGGGTAGGGTAGGGTAGGGTAGGGTAGGGTAGGGTAATTTCAGTTGAACAAGACATACAATGACCATCCAGTCCAACTGCCTGACCACTTCAGTGCTCACCAAAAGTTACAGCCTGGTATTAAGGACATTGTCCAAATGCATCTTAAACCCTGACAGGCTTGGGGCACCGACCACCTCTCCAGGAAGCCTATTTCAGGGTTCAACCACCCTGTCGGTAAAGAAATGCGTCCTAATATCCAATCTAAATCTCCTCTGGCACAGCTTTACCCATTCCCATACATCCTCTCCCTAGATCCTGGGAAGAAGAGCTCAGCACCTCCCTCTTCCCTTCCCCTCCTCAGGAAGCTCCAGAGAGCAATGACATCCAGACGAGCCCATCAGCCCACCTCCTCTGCGGGAGGGCAAATGCAGAGCACCAGGAGTCCTTGCTCCTGGCTGCCAAAAGAACTAGAGCTGTCAAAATAACTGGAGATATCAGAAAAAAAAATGAAGCTGGCCATGCTGTGCCTGGGGAGGATGCTCCAGCCATGATGGCCTACGGGACCCATCCCTTCCCCCACCACTCCTCTGGTCCCTGGAGTGTGAGGAGCACAGGAGGTCTCTCTGGAGCCCATATGAAGAAGTGTTGCAAAGAGATCTCGATTAGCACCCTGCGGGACTCGGTTAGTTAAGAGCCCTGATAACTTCAGTAACAGATCTAACAGGACAGAAATGAGGGAATAACGGTCTGTCTTTAACAAATACCTGGGCTTACAGTTCCAGTTAGTGGAATAACAAAAGCAGTTCTTGCAATGCCTTAATTTGCCAATTTGGACTGTCTGCAGGCACTTCCGAGGTGGGAGCAGCCTCAGTAACCTTGAGTCACTTCAGCTTTAGGTGGACAGTAAACCTCTCGTCTAGGATCCCCCACATTCACTGGTGAAGCAAAGGCAGAGTGGACGGGAGACGCTCCACCTGCCTTGAGCTTCGTCTGGGGGGAGATGAACAGCCTGTGGAGATGCCCCACTGCTCCCCATAGAATGTTGAGGGAGGTGGCTTAGAAAAAATATCATAGAATCACAGAATCTGTACGGCTGGAAAAGACCTCTAAGATCATCAGGTCCAACTGTCAGCCCTCCCCTCCACCCCCACGGCTCCTGCCCCCTGTCCCGCAGTGCCACGGCCACACGCTGTTTGAACCCCCCCCGGACGGGGGCTCCCCCTCCCCGCGCCCCCCG
>VWZZ01002231.1:89758-126684 GCA_013399095.1 Psophia crepitans | reverse complement strand
TTTGGGGCCGTTCCCTCTTGTCCCACCCCTTGGTGCTGGGGAGCAGAGACCAACCCCCCCTGCCCCCCCCTCCTGTCAGGGAGCTGCAGAGAGCCATCAGGGCTGCCCTCAGCCTCCTCTTCTCCAGACTGACCCCCCAGGTCCCTCAGCCACCCCCCCAGACTGGTGCTCCAATGTGCACGTCACATATTTGAATGGCAAAAAGTAAAAGGTGTTCTAGAGGGTGGGAAAAAGACTCTAGAGGTGGAGTTGGGCTATGCCAGTACCAACTGGTTCACAGTCTTGGCAAGGTTGAATGCCAATAATGGTGCTGTCACGGAATGAAAGCACTGTGTGTGCAACCAGAGGATGAGTCCAAACTCCCAGGGGATCCATCAGTAGGCGAGGCTCCAGCCCTGAGGAAGCATGGCTGAGTTTTAAGAAGAATATTTCCAGTAAGGCAACAGCCTCCAACGAGCTGCTTCCTGCAGGTCTGTTGACTGCAGCCTTATTTCTTGGTGTGCTATTTGTCTCTGCCTGAATCATCATCGAGGAGCTGGGGAGGTGCTCCAGGCCCTTGGGTACTTTTCCTTGTCATGGAGGAAAAATATCAAAAAGAGCTTTGCATCTGCACTTCCTTGCCAGGAATCCTGCTGGGACTTTATGGGAAGCAAATGGATTTGTTCTTACTGCTGAGAGCAGGGTGGCCCCTGCACAGCACAGATCAGGGCAGGGCTTTCAGGTCTTGCTTTGCTAATCACAGAATCACAGAACCAGAGAACCATAGAATCTCCCAAGCTGGCAGGGCCCCCCCAGGCCCCCCAGCCCAACCCCTGGCCCCACACAGGCCCAGCCCCATCACAGCAGATGGCTGAGAGCGTTGGCCAGACGCTGCTTGAACTCAGCCCAGCTCGGGGCGGTGACCACTGCCCTGGGGAGCCTGTGCCAGGGCCCCACCACCCTCTGGGGGAAGAACCTTCTCCTGATGCCCACCCTAACCCTCCCCTGGGGCAGCTCCAGGCCGTTCCCTGGGGTTCTGTCGCTGGGCCCCAGAGGGAGGAGATCAGCGCCTGCCCCTTGGCTCCCCCTCGGGAGGAAGCTGGAGGCCCCATGAGCTCTGCCCTCAGCCTCCTCTTCTCCAGGCTGAACCAGCCCAGGGCCTTCAGCCTCTCCTCATACATCTAAAGCACAGATGAGCAAAGAGAAAGCAAATCTGGCATCCTTTGCTTACTGCTGCATAACAGCTCAGCACGGTGCTGTCCACACCAGCCTTCCCTAGAGCGCTGGTGTCCTCCTTGGGCAGCCCCTGGACATAAAGACCTCTCCACCTCTACGCCACCAGAGGGAGGTGACCCTGGCTAGTGACCTGGCCAGACGTCCACATCTGCCTGCAGGCAGGTCTGGGCTTCTGTGGAACACTGCACAGTCTGGGTCCAGGCAGAAGTTCAGTGAGTTTCAAGCTATGGGTGAACAGCAAAGGTGGTGCAAGTTTTGGAGCCAGCTTGGTGGTCAGTGTGTGGTCCCACTGTGAATTCGAAGTGATCTAGTTTTGATAAACAAGTGAAGAAAAGCCCAGAGTGGTTATTTATTCACTGCTCAATTTTTTTTTCCCAGTGGATCTGTGCCGTGACCTGGCTGTGCTTCCACTTGGACCATTTATTTACCCCGTACGGACTCGTGCCTCCCCGTCTCATTCCCTCACCCAATATTTTGTCCAGAAAACAAGAAAATTCACCTTGTGCAAAAGTCTTCTATGAACTGAAGTCATTGCTCTGGGCACGGAGTTACAAGGACCAGATACAGTTATTTCCCAGGAACTTCCCTGCAAGGTGTGTGTCTTCTCCTGACAGCACGGGGACCAAGCCCGATGGCAAATAACTGGTATAACCCCCAGTGCTGGCGCAGGTTCCCCACGCGTGTCTTGCCAGCATCGCTGGCACCTCGGCAAGCGAACGGCTTGAGAAGTGCTTGGCAAGCCCGGTGCTATATATATATTCCTTATTGTTGCTGCTGCTTTTCCCATTTCAAGGTCTGTTTGTTTCCCCCTCCCCTTCTGCATCCCCTCAGGAAAGGGAATCAGCTGAATAGCAAAATAATGTCCCTAATGAGCCAGGGGAGGAGGTAAACAGCTTTGTGATGGAGATGACACTGATCGAAAGGCTGTGGAAATCCAGGGAGATCTTTCCACTGCCTTCATTCAGATTCAGAGCTCCCCCCTCCCCGCCCAGGGGGACACAGACACGGAAACAGGCTGAGAAAACTCACAGAATTACAGGCAAAGGGGCTGCCGAGAAGATTTCAAGTCCAATTCTTCCCTAAGGCGGATCTGCTCTCCCCAAACCCTTCCTCAGGGGTACATCCAGCGTGTACTTAAGCATCTCCAGGGATGCGATCTGAACTCCTGGGGTTTCTCCCCCCTTATCCTTAAAGCACACCTCACTGCCGCCTTGCAGAAATTTGATTTTTGGAGGTCCTGTGCCAAAATAATGAGCAGCTCATTCCAAACCCAACCAAACCCTCAAAGGCAAGGTGGGAGCTGGACTTGGCTTTGACCTTGGTTCTCCTGGTTTGGCCAGGTCCAAAGGCTGGTGTGGCACAGTGGTGCTGCCCACAATGAGCAGTGGTACCCACAGGAAGCTGAAGACGTTGCAAAGTGATGCCTTGTCCAGAGCATGGAGTGGCAGCTGCCACATCTGGACTTGGCCCGCGTGGCGTCTGTTTAATTCATGTGACTTGACAGAGGTGTTTACCAGTACAGATGTGGCCATAAATTTGCATGACAGAGAGTCAATATCTTCATGCTAGTGAAGCCCGAGGCACTCGGTGACAGGCTGCATGGGGAGTTGCTCCAAGAAATGAGGTCCCCAGGAGAGTCCAGAAGAACCACCCTCATGTGCTTTCTGCCATCACTGGACACATGTGAGTTGAGGAATCCCCCCCCCAGAACGCTCCTTCCTTCGGCTGAGTTGTTCTCAGAGTCATTGGGTCGGTCCCTGGGTTTTACCTGAACTGCTCTATTTTTGGCAGCTCCTCCCCAAACTCTTTCTGGCACACGGTGGGGAACAACTCACAGCACCACACTGCATGAAAAGCCACAGCAAACAGAAATCAGATCTTCATGCACATCACAAGGGGCTCTTCCCCATGCACGGGGCATGGCTCGTCTCCAGGTCTGGGGACAGCTATGCCTGATGTGTGGTGGGACCTGGAGAAGAAAGGGCACCTCAAAGGTGAGGCAGTACCCCCAGTTGCAGCCTCACCCCAAGGCCTTTTCTCCATCCTGGATCCCAGCACCTCTCCTGAGCATCCTTTCCAAGAATGCTTTTCCAGCTGCTCCATCATTTCTCCCCACCAGCTGTCTTGCAGCCAAGAAATGGGAATCCAGAGGCAATGCTTGTGGGACATCCATAGGGACGTGGCAGGAGAAACACAGCACTGCAAACCCCACTGCCACCAGCACGAGTGGGTGCTGATCGGCTCCCTACCTTGTGTTGAGGGATCCCTGGCTAAGGGTGTCCCCCTCTCCCAAAAGTTCATCTTCACTGTGGTAATACATCTCATCCTCTTCCATCCTGCGAGGGTGGTGACACAGAAGACATCAGCCCTTTCCCGCCTTGGTGTTTGTAGCAGTAATGGTGGTGATGGTAATGGCCACGGCCCTTGGGGTTAGCAGAGGTGAGTGCAGGGCAGCAAGACACAACCAAGCCTGACATCCCCCTGCGCTCAAAATGACCTGGTGTGAGACACGTCTCCAAACCAGAGGACAGGGGGAAGCTCCCTGGGACAAAAGCAGCAGATGAAACCAGTTTTAGTGCTACTGTCCACTTGCAAACTCGCTTGGGGCAGTGGGAGTAGCATGCCTTGCCCTTTTGGAGTGTCTGCTGAGGGATGCTTCTCCCTGTCCTCCTTTAAACCAGTTGTGTCTCAGCCTGCTTACAGTACAGGACGGCGCAGCCTGCTCCTGTGGGCCAGGGCCGTGGACCAACGGGAAGGGGCTGCGACGGTTCCCTCGGGGCTGACGGGCCACCCACAGCACCCAGCCTCGCTCAGGATAAGCCCTGTGTACAAAGGGATTCTTTTCTGAAAGCATTGTGGATCTGAAGGAGAAACTGAAGCCAAATACCAAGGGACTTTCACCAAACTAAGACCACCAGGAACCGCTCTCCCGCCCGCTAAGAGCTGCTGCCCTGCGGGGGAAACGCCGCGCAAGGATCAGTGCCACAGTGCCCTGCACATGCCACGGGGGTACGTAACCTCCCCACGTCCCTGCTGCCTGTTCATAAACTCTTGCATTTATTTCGGCTCTCCAAGAGGAAGGATTTTTCACCAACCATGTACAAACCAACCTCAAAAAGTCCTTCTGCTCAGCGCTGTCTGCACGCAGCCAGCACGGCTCAGCAGCCTTCAGCCACGGCACGTCGCTGAGCACCCGGGTGCTCAGCAAACCACACGCCCGGGTGGGGTCTGTCAGGCTACATGAGGCTGTCCTCAACCTCCAGCTGAGCTGGTCACCTTAAAGTTAGCTTTACCGTCCCTGGAGACCTAATGAAGAACCTCTAAGCACGATTTATCCAACCGCTTGCTGCAGGTGAAGCATCAGCCACGCAGCATCCGAAGTCCACGTGGCACAGGCAGAGCGCTGATTTCCCGGGGCTGACAGACAGATGGAAACCCGCTCTGGAAGCCAGGCTGTGCTTGGTACGCTGCCCTGCCCTTCTTAAATCCTTCAGCATCTTCCCTGCTCAGCAACATCACGGTCCACTGAGCCGGGAAACGAATCTGCACTTTCAATTTCTTTGAAAATTCACAGGTTTCAACCCAATTCACACAGTTAATTAACTGCCTAGGAGTGGTGCGAGCGGCCGGAGACATCTTCCCTCAGTCTCACACTGTGGGGAAAAGGAAATTTTGCCCTTATACGGCCACAATAAAGTGCTAAACCCAGACAGAAAGCAAACGCTACTGAAGCAAACGATTGCCTAAACGCGGGGTGGGGGAGGAACGGCTGCGGCAGCGCCTGAGATGTGAATGTTATTGAAACAGCAGCTGATTCCCAAGGGTATGTCTGGAGTCACACCTCCAGGCTGGGCTCCCACGCGGATTTGGAAGCACAAGGGATGTCCACGTTTGGGACTGTAGCCCTGGGACGGGGGCTGTGCTCATCCCAGGAGAGGGGTGGGTGACCTGAGGACTCAGCTCTGCCTGGGCTGCCTGCGCTCTCTGCCCGTCCCATTCACAGAGTCTCTCTCCTTTACCAGTTTATCTCTTTCCTCAAGACTTTTAGCAAGTTCGGGACTTTGATGTTTCCATTCTTCCAACTGAAAGAGTCTTTAAGAGCTACCAAAGTGGAGACCAACATACAAAGTCCCTACCGTGGGCAACACAACTACAAAAACTATGGAAAGCTGCCTGAAAATCTGGCTTAGCAGCCCATGAACCCAACGTGTTTACACACAAGTGGTTTCATATTTTCAAAACTCTTCTGCTGCCTGACGAGCTGGGTGAGGATTTGAGCATGGGGTTCAAAGCACCTGTGATGGGGTGGGCTGAATCTGGCCCAGTTTCACTGACGTTCAGTGTCCATCCACGCCTTGGCCTCATGGCTGCACGTGAGGTGGTGAAGGGGCTGTTTCTCCCAGCAAGGACTGAGCCTTGAGCATCCATAAGCCACAGCTCATGGCAGAACTGGTCCCAGCTTGCACTTCATCCCAATGGACAGCCAGCTGCAGCGTTCCCAGTCCTGAGCCCTCTCCACCCATCCCAGTCACCAGGCTGGGTTTGCAGCTGGTTACAGCAGCTCTGTGTCAGGAAATGGAAGGAGACAGTCCTTCCAGGCTTGTTTTCATCCTTTGTCAGGTCCCATGAGCTTAGACACACACAAGAGCGATGCTAAGGACTCTTCAATTAATAGAAAGCTGGTAACAGCATCCCTTGGAAGAAGTGGAGGTGTCCCCATCACAGGATGAGGGGTCCCTCAGCTAATCCAAACAGCATTTTGCACTGGCACTGCCTTCGGTATGGGATTTCATTTAAGCCTGGTGAAGTCCTGAGGTCCTGACAGACTGCCATGGAGGGAGCTTTGAAAACATCTTTGAGAAGCCAAGTGCTTCTCTGTTTGAGGGTTAATGCTGCAAGAGAGGAGCAAGGGCTCATTCCCTCCTCCATGCCACAGCATCCCTGCTTTCTCCTCCAGCCTCTGCCGTGCCAGCTGCCTCGCCACAGGATATGCACACTCATGACACCCTCCAGCACACAGACACAGATCAGAGGCACTGTCACCTTCCACCCCAGAAGCATCACACTGGTGTGGTTTTGTGGCTGACATTCCCTCCTCCTCCTGCCCCTGGCTGCAGTTGCACTCGCCCCTTACTACACCTACTGCAAAGGCAGCTCAGTCCTGGGGCACCATGTGCTCCATCAGGATGCAAGACCCCATGCATGGCTCCACGCCCCACACATGGCTCCAATCCCATCCAATATGAGGTCTGGCCAACAGGTCATCCTCTCTGAACCTGTAACCACATTTGCTCTCCAGCATCGTTCACGTGCTACAAACCTCAGTGCTTGCTGGAAGGTTCAGCTCTGTGCTGGGCAGGTGTGGTGGAGCACCACGGACCTGCTGGCACTGGTGCGTGAACACTTTCAGCCCATCCTCATCTTGTGCCGTGAAAATGGGTCCTCTGATAACGAGGGGACATGATGCACCTTAGAGGAACACTGGGGCAATACTGCCCTTTCATAAGAAACCAAGCCCACCCCAGCAGCCATCGCATATCTCTAAGTGCTGAGCATCACATTACCTCCTGAAGGTTCTTGCTGCAGACTGCTGGTTGGATTTGCCTGGAGAGACGTCCGAGCCCTGCCGATGGCTGGAGAGGAGGCTGTCCGTCTCTAAGGGGTACCCACCATCCCCCTCTGAGTGGACGCTGGGAGTCTCCAGGAACTCCTTGTCGTTCCACGCACCCACTGTCCCATCCAGAGCCTGGTACCTGATCTCTATGGAGATGCTGGTCTGCAACACACAAGAAAGACACAATCAGCCCCCCAAGGGCAGCAGAGGGAGGAAGGAAGGTCCTCCAAAATCTGGAAGGCAGGAAGAGCCGCTGCATCAACTGGCTTGATCTCTGAGCCTTATTGACCCCAAAGTCTCTTCTCTTCCAGTGCGTGAGACATTTGGAGAGCAGGTCTTTGGCTCCAGGAGGTAGGTCCAAGCCAGCTCCAGCATGGTGCTGCAGCCTCCCCCCTGCTCAGGGGCCTGATTCAGTTGGTGCGTCCGAGACCAGCTGCATCAGACATGGGAGACATAAAAATCCCTCAAGAGCAGATAAACCTCTTGAGCAGCTGCAAGCACCATGGGCAGATGAAGCCATATCATGCTGGTGGGTTGTTTGGGTTTTTTTCCATGGTGCACCATCTTGCTAAGAATTTTTGCCCTGCTGTTAAGTGCTGGGCTTCCAAGCCCCACAGATGCGTGGTGCCTTGCTCCTGGCGGACCCCATCCCATCCCTAGGGATGGACCCTGGTTTCGGGAGGGGGTCTCCCAGAGTGGCCATGACCAGTGTGGCTGGGGCTCAGGGATGGGAAGGGACCTGGCACTGGGTCTGTCCAAGCTGGATCTCAAGTCTCTTCTGGATGAACCAAGTAAGAGAAAGGTCCTCTCCCTCTCCTATGTGGTCATTACGATCCAAGATTGCACCAGGCTGCTGCAGCAAATTCAGAATTGGAGCCCCCAAAAAATCTTTCTCTGGATTTAAAAAACCAGTCAAATATCTGAAAGCTCATCTTGCTGCGAAGAACTGCCAGCACTACCTTTGCCCTGGTGTCCAAAGGCCTTCTAAAAGCACAGCTTTGCACAGAGCAGCCAGAAAGGTCTCTCTCCTAAAACCGTATCTATTTTGAAAAGCAAACAGCTGCCACAAAGCTCTAAACAAAACCAGAACCCATCCTCCACCTCCACTCAGCTTCCACAGAGAAATTATAAGTTATATTTGATGCAAAGGCGATGGATTTCAGACACAAGATGAAAATGAAAAGGCTAACAAACTGGGAGCAGGAAAAATTAATAGAAAATCTTCCTTTTCTCATCTATATGTTTAAGAGGACGTGTAGCATCCTGACTTGCTCCAACCCCAGCTTGCCACAGGGATGCTGAAAGGCTGGAAAATAGAAGATATGGCCTGGAAGGAGTCTGTGCATTTAGCAAGTGACAGCTAAGGGGTGACTCAAACCTGGCTGGAAACAGAGCTTGGGGGGAAGTTTTGACTGATTTTATTCTTCATATGGCAAAATACAAACCGGAGTCAATCAAAACGATTTGCCACATTGTGCTGACCTCACCAAGCTGCTCCGGGTTGTTTAAAAAAGCAAATGCAGAGGAGAGACCAAGATCCATGTCGAAACATCAATTTTTCACTTTTTGGAACCATCTCAACAGTATTGTGAAGCACTTGACTTTGAAATCTCGTTTTTCAACTGCATTTAAAGGCTTAAAAATCCTTTAAAAGAAATGAAAAGTTATGGACGTAATAAACTGGGAGATGTTGGTTTGGGCTGAATAAAAGGGAAGGGGAATTACTAAGTGACGCAGCACTGAAGGACATGGTTTAGTGGGTAATAGGTGGGGGGGGGTCGGTTGGACTAGATGATCCTTGAGGTCTCTTCCAACCTTAATGATTCTATTCTATTCTATTCACATTGGAAACAAAACTCTCAATTTAACAGTAAAGAAAATTGACAAGTAGAACGATCCACCGCAGGGCTGGTGGATTGCTCTGTCACTGGGCGCTTTAAAATAATTTTTATTTGGTGGCTTTTTTTCTTTTTTTTTCTTTTTTTTTTTTTTTCACCACTTGAAATAATAACAAATTCTGAGACGTCCCAGAGACTCTCTTGTAGGAGCCCAGATGATACGGTCGTAATATCCCCCCTGGCTTTACAATTCCTGGCTCTTTTAATGTCTTTGCTGAGACAAATCAATAACATTATTAGTGCCAGCTGGAAGCTGCCAGAGATGTTTTGCAGCCAGCCCAGAAAAAGGAAAACAATTTTCAATCCTTCCTTCATGTTTGATTACAGAAAGGTGAAGTTATGTCTGGAAACTGCTTTCCAAGAAATGACGGTGGTGAAGATGCACCTGTCCCTTCATCCAGAGCTGGGGGATGATGTCCGGAGCTGGACATCCTTCACATTGATGTGGCCATGGTGTGGCCTAGAATCCCAGGTTTTAAGGAGCTGAGGGAGGTAAGGTTTGCAGGGAGAGGACAGATGGAAGTTGCTTCCTTTCCTAATTCCAGAGGTAACTTTTGCAGCCCTTGCACAGGACTTGTCTTTGAGTTTGCCCAATGCGAGGAACATGTTGCAAAGGCATCTCAAAGGATGAGGAGTGCAGATGGATGGTTATCCTGTCTCAGCTGATGGGCAGTGACTTTCCATACCTGCCCACCTCTGTCTCCTCCGTGTCCCTGATCATTTTTCAGTCCTTCTTGTCCTCCTGCAACAGCCCTCACTGGCCATGATCCACTCCTATGCCTACTTAAAACACCAGCATCTTTCAAGTCCAGGAGAAAGCGGGTCACCTCTCCAAGAGGGCTGACGCTGCTGCCCATCGGGAGCTATTCCAGATTTATATTTCCACCAACATTTCTCCATACAAAATGTCCCAGGCATTTGCCTCTGGATTTTCGCTTCTTGAGGCTCCCTCACTCCAAATTTATCCTCTTGCTGGCGCAAAGGCAACACAGATACCTCCTCAGTCCTAAGTTAATTCTAAAAATTCCATAATTTTTGATATCAAGAAGTTGCATGTATTTAATTTGCATCCACTTATTTTCCTTTTCCCCTCTGTGACACTGAAGGGTCTTAAAAATATGGGATTTTCTTCCTTTGGAGGGTCCCATGGACATTACCCAGGCAACTTCTCAGTCTGATAAACCAAGAGGGCAGCAGGAACTGTTTTCTCCAGCCCTGAAATTATTTTTGCACCCTGGGTCTGCAGCCCCTCCATTTTTTTTCCGTACTCCTTGTACTTTTATTAGTTTCATTCCCTCTACCCCCCAGGAGAAGTCACCTCCTGTCTCCTCCTAATGAAACCACTCATCTTTTCATTGCTAATTGCTTGTTGTTAGCACAGAGGGCTACATGCAATTGCATTTTTCCTTTATGCTGAGTGTAGGAAGCAGTTTCTAAAAGAATAAGAAAAGGGGGGAGAAGGGAGGCTGAGTTTTTATTTTTTAATTAAAACACTGGGGGTTTGATGCCCAAGAAGAGCAGAAGTAGCTGTATTTCCAAGTGCGTTATAAAACTCAGCCTCCATGGGAAGGAGCTCCCATGAGGTGCGTTGAACAGATGGAAATGCACCGAGTTCCAGAGCAGCTGCTCTGCAGACTGCTCCTTGGCATCAGGGGCTCAGCAGGGGGGATGCAGACCCAGACCGGGTGCTCTTTCTTACCCTGATTTTCCCCAGAGGGGTGTAAAGAACGGGGCTTCGGGTGAGCTGCTGCATGAGGCATTTCTCATGCGCTACAGGGGTCAGACAAAAGCAGCCTTGAGAATCAAATCCTGTAAATGTCAGGCCCTTCAAACCACCAGTACCGCTGGTATGGGTTAAAGGTGACACACTGGTGGCCAGGGCAGAGCCAGCCTGGGGTTGCTCAGGTGCAGGAGAGCACTAGGAGCAGAGCTCAGCGTGGGACTGTGGTCAAAGCAGCTGCTCAGCATCTCTGCAGGGGTCTGAGGACCACGCTGTACTCTGAGCTGCCACGGATCTCCAGCAGCAGGACACTTGCAGGCTGTTTCTGAGTAATTGCACCCTGTGTGCAGGTTAAACCTGATTCCTTCCAGCTTTGCCCCCAGTCTAAACTTCTCATGGCAGGCAGAGCAACCAGCCTTTGCTGTGCACCCTCAGGACAGTCCTGGCTTCCGTCAGACCAAGAGCAATGGGATAAAGGAAAGGTTCAGAAATTGGGGATTCGGGAACATAACACAGATCTCTCTGTTTCTACAGAATCAGCAGAAATAGAGACAAAAGGACCAACATCTGAAGGCTAGAAGTGGCCACTTATTCCTCAGGACCTACCTGAATGGCTGAATTATTGTCGTCTATGAGTGTGTCCGTCACCTCTACCTGCCCTTCCTCCACCACCTTTTGCAGGACCATCCGGAAAGTGCCAATGAGCCTATGAAGCAACAAAGAGAAAAGTCAGGTGAGCTGTGGTGAGCACTGCTCATTTTTAACGGGAAAGGGCTTTGCCAGCCAAGTCACCAGAGCTTGCATGGCTGGTTTTGCTTTCCATTTGCCTTAGGAGGAGGTAGACATGAGATGCAGGATTGGAGCATGGCCAAGGACTCTGGCAGGTGCAACCAGTGACCCCAGCTCAGTGGAGATGGTAGGCAAAGAAGCAGCCAGGAGAGAAGCCATTTCGAGGTAACACTGCTGGGTGTTGGAACTACAGGATCCCTGAGGTCCCTTCCAACCCAAACCATTCCATGATTCTATGATGAGAAGGAAAGGAGACTTTAGGAACATCAGACTTTAATCACCGGGGTGCAACTAAGGGAACTCAAGACTGGTCTTTTCCATCCTGAATGTCTGCAGTTATGTCTGTGCCAGTAAATTGAATGAGGCAAGAGCCAGAGCACCGTCCCTCACCCATCTGCACCAGGACATTGACAGCACAGGCCCTCACATGGGGAGGTCCTGCATCAATATGCTCGAACCCCACACCCAGCTGCCCAGGAGGGGTTATCCTGGTGCAGGGCACTCCCGGAGGAGTTTGGATGTGCCTGGTTGTGTGTGGGATGAGTTGAACAGTTCAGTTGGGTTGGCCCAGGGTTGGAGAACCAGGCTCATGTGGGTTTACATGAATGGATATAGTCTGAAGGTGCTGCATGTGAGTCTGGAAGCTGCTCAGAGGAGAAGACTGACTCCCTCCTACTAAGTGAGGTCTAATCGTAACTGATGCCTGAAGGCTCATGCCTTTGTCCCAGCCCACTCCGAGCGTTCTTAGCATCTTCAAGCAAAGCAGCAGGGACCCAGGAGCTGTCTGCATCTGGGGAGCTTTCCAAACCCAACTGGAAAAAGCCAAGAGTCACCTGGTGTGAGGTTAAGCAGACCCAGCTTGGAGCATGCAGTTGGACTAGAGATCTCCTGAAATGCCTTCTGGTCTGAATTATCCTGGGATCCATTGATATCATCCTACAGTCCTTGATCCTATAATTATTGCTGTGGTCTGTAGTGTGTGTGGCAAGCTGCACGCCAAAGTTCAGCCCCTGTGTATTTGTCACACCTCATGGAGTTGGTGACAGCCTCGCCTGAGCCAGAATCACATGTCCCAGAGCTGAAAGGGCTTGTGGCTGAAGAGAGACATTTCTAGCAGGCACGGAGGGATGGCTGAACACATTATGTCCTCCTTCCCAGGTTGTTCCCACTCTTGTGCTGGATGCAGAGCACTCCCATCATTCCTTCAGAGGAAAACCCGCTGATTCCCCCAAACCCACTGCTGCACGGAACAGCCTGCCGGACTCTACCCGGGAACAACTCATAGAAACATAGAATCACAGAATCACAGAACCTCCTGAGCTGGAAGGGCCCTCCAGGCCCACCAGCCCAACCCCTGGCCCCACACAGGACCACACAGGGCTGAGCTGAATGCTGAGGTGAGGACTTAAAACACCTTCCAGCTGTCATGGCCATTTCTCCCATGATGATCACCACCTAAAGTCCCCCAGGATGAGGGAGATGAAGCCACCTAATCGCTCGTAGAAGCTCTTGCCTGGGCTCACTGCAGCCTGCTGCTCTCGCAGCCAGGGAGTGCAGCCCTGTGCGCACTAAAAGCAGCCACATTTGTTAAATTACAGGTCCAAATAGATACCACAGAGAGTGGAGAAGCCTGGTGTTCTCTAATAGAAGTCATTACTTATTTGCCAGCTCATGGCTTGTCAAGGAGCTGTGGCTTTATGTTCTTCATGTTCTGCCACTACACCAGAGGGACCTTCCCAGGCTGAGAAGAGCCAGCGATGAATCAACAAGTGACTCCCAACACGGAAAGGGCTGAAATAGTGTATGAGGAGCTGCCTTATACCATCTGCCTTGCATGTCATCTCCAGCGCTGTGATCCCAGGTGACAGCGAAGATATTACACAGCACACGAGGAACATGTCCGCAGTGCTGTCGACAGAGAAAGCTGCTGATGGTTAAACTCCTTCCTTGCAAACCTTAAGGCATCGCTTACTGTGATGCTGATTTATCGAGACGTGATTTCAGAGAGGGAGACGAGAACTCCCCGCACTGTGCAGTGGGATGTTGTGGGCTCCTCTCCTGCCTCTGTCCCTCCTCCTCCCTCAGCGCCCGGTGCTGTGCCTGCATCGGCAGCCTGGACACCCACGGTAAAAGCAGGGTTAGCAGATTTGCCCCACATCAGTCTGTGGCAGAACTGAGGATGGGGTTTGTCTTCCCCAGGTCTCAAGCCATCCCCTCAGGCTTTGAAGCACCCTCTGAAATGCAGCATAGCCTGGACCATAGAACCACAGAACCTCCTGAGCTGGTAGGGCCCCCCCAGGCCCCCCAGCCCAACCCCTGGCCCCACACAGCCCCAGCCCCATCACAGCAGATGGCTGAGAGCGTTGGCCAGACGCTGCCTGAACTCAGCCCAGCTCGGGGCGGTGACCACTGCCCTGGGGAGCCTGTGCCAGGGCCCCACCACCCTCTGGGGGAAGAACCTTCTCCTGATCCCCACCCTGACCCTCCCCTGGGGCAGCTCCAGGCCGTTCCCTGGGGTTCTGTCGCTGGGCCCCAGAGGGAGGAGATCAGCGCCTGCCCCTTGGCTCCCCCTCGGGAGGAAGCTGGAGGCCCCATGAGCTCTGCCCTCAGCCTCCTCTTCTCCAGGCTGAACCAGCCCAGGGCCTTCAGCCTCTCCTCACACGCCTGCCCCTCCAGACCCTTCCCCACCTTTGTTCCCTCCTCTGGACACTCCCCAACAGTTTTATGCCCTTTTTGTGCTGTGGTGCCCAACCCTGCCCCCAGCACTGGAGGTGAGGCCGCCCCAGCGCAGGGCAGAGTGGGACCATCCCGTCCCTGGCCCGGCTGGCCATGCCGGGCTTGGTGCCCCCTGGGCAGGCTGCTGGCTCATGGTCAAAAGATGGATGTCTTCACTGGCTTTGGGGCTTGATTTGCCTGTGTCCTGCCTCGGCCAATCCTTTTTGTTTTCTTTCCCCCGCTATGGGGAACAGCTTTCTTTGGTGGGTCCCTGTGTCCCCTTGTGCACACGCCTGCGTGCATGGGGATCAGGCAGCACTGCCATGGGCATTTCTCTGACCAAAGGAAACAAATTGTGCTGGACCGTTATCCCACTGGATACCACTCATTTATAATAATGAACTGCCTGAGGAAATTAATAAACTACCTGAGGAAAACAGAAAAATTACCTTACTGTTGCTCACCCACTTATCCAGCTCTGACTTGCAGCAGCAAGCTCCTGCTTTCCAGTTGTTATGGGTTTGTGTGGTGAGGGTTCGGTAGCAGGGGGGCACAGGGGTGGTGGATGGCTGGGCAGAGGCCAACGGGATGAGGTTCAATGTGGCAAAGTGCCGGGTCCTGCACTTTGGCCACACCAACCCCAGGCAGCGCTACAGGCTGGGGGCAGGGTGGCTGGAAAGCTGTGCGGAGGAAAAGGACCTGGGGGGGTTGGTTGACGCTCGCCTGGCCATGAGCCGGCAGTGTGCCCAGGTGGCCAAGGGGGCCAGTGACATCCTGGCCTGTATCAGGAATGGTGTGGCCAGCAGGAGCAGGGAGGTGATCGTCCCCCTGTACTCAGCCCTGGTGAGGCCGCACCTCGAGTGCTGTGTCCAGTTTTGGGCCCCTCACCACAAGAAAGACATCGAGGCCCTGGAGCGTGTCCAGAGAAGGGCAACGAAGCTGGTGAAGGGGCTGGAGCACAGGTCTGATGGGGAGCGGCTGAGGGAACTGGGACTGTTTAGTCTGGAGAAGAGGAGGCTCAGGGCAGACCTTATTGCCCTCTGCAGCTCCCTGAAAGGGAGTTGTGGTGAGCTGGGGGTCGGCCTCTTCTTGCAGATAACCAGTGACAGGACAAGGGGGAACGGCTGCAAGTTGGGCCAGGGGAGGGTCAGGTTGGAGATGAGGATGCTGTTAGGTGGTCCCTTGGTCTCCTCTCCACCAGAACAACCCAGCCCCGCTCCCTCCACCTCTCCCTGCAGGTTGCATGCTCCAGGCACTAGTTCATTTATGATGGTGCTGGTAGTTTCAGCTGATGGCTGGTGGCGTTGACCTGAGCTGAGGAAGCAACTGAAGTCTTCAGTGAGTCATGACAAGACTTTGCAATGAATTCGTGCCCTGAAGGATCTCCATTCCATGGGAAATACCTAAAGGTATCCTAAGGGATATGCTGGGGGAACGAGGGGCCCTTCTGATTCCTCTAAACTTGCTGGCAGTGGTGGCTGGTCTCCCTCAGAGCATCTGGATCTGGCCCTGTCAAAGCAAATAGCAAAAAGAGTGGGGAAAAAAGCCCCAGAGGTCACCAGGGTACAAACATCTCCAAGAGGCATTTTGTGCACAGCCCTCCTGTGTTTGTCAGGTGATATCTCCACATGAGAACAGGTCAGCAGGGATGTCCCAGACAGTGGGACCCATCAGGAGAGCATATGCCCCAGCTGCAGCAGAGACCCAGGGGCCACTCAAGTACTGTCTCCAGTTTCAGGGCCACCACTATCTGAAGGACATTGATAGGCTGGAGCGTGTCCAGAGAAGGGCAGCGGGTGGGGAAGGGGCTGGAGCACCAGTCTGGGGGGGGCAGCTGGGGGAACTGGGGGGTTTAGTCTGGAGAAGAGGAGGCTGAGGGCAGACCTGATGGCTCTCTGCAGCTCCCTGACAGGAGGGGTGGGCAGGGGGNCAGAGTGGTCAGGGCTGGGGACAGGCTGCCCAGGGAGGGGGGAGTCCCCGTCCCTGGGGGGTTCAACCAGCGTGTGGCCGTGGCACTGCGGGACAGGGGGCAGGAGCCATGGGGGGTGGGCTGGCGGTTGGACTGATGGTCCCAGAGGGCTTTCCCAGCCTTACAGGTTCTGTGATTCTGTGATTCCTGACCCCCCAAACCAACTTGCCAGGCACCCCCTGCTTCTGTGACTCGCTGAGGTGCTGCCTCTGTCTGGAACAAGGTCACCTGAGAGAAGCCCAGAGACTGGATCAACATCACGTCCATCTCCAGCACGTCGATTGTCTCCCCAGCTGAGCTACAGTCGAAAGTGCACACTGGTGTGAGTGCTCGGAATTACAGGCTCTTGCTACCACGGGAGCAGCTAAAAGCAGCTATGAGAGTCCCAGCCCTGGGGCAGCTTTTCTCCAGCCACAATATCTGGATAGTGGCAGCAGGCAAAGAGCAGCAGATGCTTCCATCTCCTGAGAAGATGGTGAGATGCAGACCCTTTCACCATCCTCTTCGCACGTCTTTGCAATCCTTTCAGCGTCACTTATGTGCTTCTGTACTCCCCAGCTCTGCTCACAGACTCAGGCCAGCTCGTCTGCAAGCGTTTGAATCATTTGGAGAACGCTCTCCTTCCTCGGACCCCCTCAGCCCCCTTCGCCTGGCAGGCAAGAGCCAAGCAAGAGGGAATGAAATATTCAGCACTTGTCTACACAGCCTTTCATTTCCAAGTGTTTCATAATTCATCAAGTGCCCTGCTCCCTTCCTTCCCTGGCATTTCTGCTGATGGAAAGAGAGGGAGTTTTTCTGGGTCACTTGTAATTTTATCAGACTGTAGGAACATCTCCTGTTTCAAACCCAGCCTGGCTGGTTCGGTGCTGAGAGCTTGCTCCAAGCCTTGGACCAGGGCAGTCTGGGACCGCTGCACAGCCCATGACATGCCACGCTTTGCTCCTTGCCCTTGTCACACGTGCCATCTTTCAACACAGCCATCTGTGTGCCTGGTGCGGTTCAGGAGACTGCTGGGGGGGACGGTGAACACCACCAGACGTTGCCAGCACGGAAGTGCCCACGCTGTCCAAGCAAGGGCGCTGAGGCCAAAATGTGCATCTGGTTTTGCTAAGAGCATCCTCCAGCCCATGAAGTCCTGTCCCCCCCACTTCCCTGCTAGCTCAGCCCTTGGATGCTGTTTGCTCCCTGGACACATTCTGCTCCTGCAGCCATGGAGAGCCTCTGGCGAGGGATAGCTTCTCCATCCATCCATCATCAGATCCCCTGAAGTGACAAAAGGCAAATCATGGCACCTCTGTCCTGGTTTGTCTCCACCTCCAGACACCTCGCAAGGTAGGGTGGGGAAAGCAGAGGGTGCCACTGCTTTCAACCCATTGCCAGGCTGGGAAGAGCCCAGGAGACCGGAATGAAGGCTCGCCTGCCCAAGGGAGGATCCAACGTGCATTCCCACCTCAGGGAGGGCTGGTCTCCTGCTCCCAAACACTTGAGGTTGTTGGCTCCATCTAAATTAGGGAATTAAATGCTGCCTGGGTGCGATCCCTCATCCATCCACACTGGGATGCTGCCTGCCAGGGTTGTCCAGGCCAACGCACCGTCCCCAACACACGGCAGGGATGCAGGGGCAGGGGTTAGCCCAGGGCCGGGCACCCCAGGGTGGTTTGGAGAGGAGACCTTCCCCACCTGGCCATGGCCAACCTGTTTGGGGGGTTCAGACAGAGTATGACCCTGGTGATGTCTGTGTAAGGCACTAGGATAGATGGAGAAAATGGGTCAGACCAAAATCGAAGCTATGGAAGTGAAATTAGGACTGTAATCTGCTATCAAACATTGGGGGAGTGGAGAAAAATAATTAGCGAGTTACATGCTGAACCATTATACAGCCCATCCCTGCAGCCTTGCCTGCTCCCCATCCAAACAAACCTTCAGTGCTCGTCATACTTCAGAGTGTCTGAGAAAAAAACAGGAATGTTGGGGGGGTGGGGGCGTAGGGCAGGCAGGAGTGGCCATCACATCTTCGTGCCTCCTCCTGCCAGGACACTTTCCGACCCCCTGACACTAAAAGCTGCAAACACAAAAGGGTTTGATTAGACACCTTAACCGAAAGCAACATCTCCAAATTCCTGCACCATGGCTACGGCACAAATTACAGGCTGGGCAGGGAATGGCTGGGGAGCAGCCCTGAGGAGAAGGGCTGGGGGTGCTGGGGGGCGAGAAGCTCACCATGAGCCGGCAGCGTGCGTTGGCAGCCCAGAAAGCCCCCCGTGTCCTGGGCTGCATCCCCAGCAGCGGGACCAGCAGGGCCAGGGAGGGGATTCTGCCCCTCTGCCCCGCTCTGCTGAGACCCCCCTGCAGTGCTGCCTCCAGCTCGGGGGGCCCCAGCACAAGGAGCCCATGGAGCTGCTGGAGCGAGGCCAGAGGAGGCCGCGGAGATGCTGCGAGGGCTGGAGCCCCTCTGCTCTGGAGCCAGGCTGAGGGAGCTGGGCTTGTCCAGCCTGGAGCAGAGAAGGCTGCGGGGAGCCCTTGGAGCCCCTGGCAGTGCCTGCAGGGGCTGCAGGAAAGCTGGAGAGGGGCTGGTTGCAGGGCAGGGGGGGCCAGGCCAAGGGGAAGGGCCTGAAGCTGCAGGAGGGGAGCTGGAGCTGAGCTGGGAGGCAGCAATCCTTCCCTGGGAGGGTGCTGAGGCCCTGGCACAGGGTGCCCCGAGAAGCTGTGGCTGCCCCTGGCTCCCTGGCAGTGCCCAAGGCCAGGCTGGATGGGGCTTTGGGCAGGCTGGGCTGGTGGGGGTGTCCCTGCCCATGGCAGGGGGTGGCGCTGGGGGGGCTGGGAGCTCCCTGCCCACCCAAACCGTTCTATGACTCTGATTCTGTGAATACACACTGAGCACGGCCTTGCCCAACCTGGCACCTGCAAAGAGGGCAGAGGAGATCTGGGGGTGCCTGGTCCTCAGGGACATCTGGGGGATGCAGCCTCCAACCTGCAGAAATAGTGGGGAGGGGGAGCGGTTCTCCCAAATGCCTGCCCCCCCCCCCATTCAGTCTTCTTTAATTAATCAGTTTTTGCTATGCAGAGCAGGCAGCACAGGGTCACCACCAATGCCTGGGCTGCTCAAAGAAGTGATCACAGACATGCTAATCTTTCTACATGGATCGTCAGTGGGGCTTAGATGACCTCGCCACTCAGCCCTACTCAGTTAAACTCTGCTGAGTTGATGAACCCCTGTGGATTCAGCTCCCAGAGCAATCGCCACCAAATTCCTGCTTCTTAGCCCATGATCAGGCCACCTCTTCCTTACCTTACCGATTAGCCAAACAGATGGAATCTTAGAATCTCTAAGATTGGGAAAGACCCCTGAGATCATCAAGTCCAACCATCAACCCAGCAGCACCTAGAGCTGTTGATGACTTCAGGGTAGGTTTCAATAACCCTGCCTTGCTCCTCTCTAACCAACTCCACTTTTCCAGCACCTTTTGGAAATGGTGGGCTCTGAAACTAGGCAGTTTTTGTTTTTCAGATCGCACTGAAACACATAACGCTGTTATTCCCGGGCTTCCCCACGCTCGGCGTCCTTGCCCGTGCTGTTGGCCATGACCGCTCCCTGCACGCGGGGAAACGCCGACCGCTGCACGACAAGGTCTGGTCCCCGCAGGGCGCTGCCAGCTGCCAGCATCCTCAGTGACAAATCCCTGCCCGCAGCCACCGCTGAGCGCTGCTCACGCGCCTAACGCCTTCAGCCCCCGCCACGTCAAATTTTCATAGAATTTTCATTTATTAATCAAAATATTGCGTGACACCAAGTCAAACACCGTGAAAAGGACTAAGTATACCCAAATTACCACTTTAGCAACCAGATCCGTAATCTCATGCCAGGTTAGCTACCTGACAGGATACAGTGCAGCTGGCAGGGCTGACTGGCGCTCATTGTGCTATTCCTCTTGTCTTCCAGGGTGAAAAGAAAATCAGCTTTTATTTCAGGAGAATTTTTTGCCAGAGTTTGCAGGAAGAACAAAGTTAATTCACTGAAGCAACTTTTCCTGTCTGGAGGCTGCTGAGCCGGAACAGCGGTTGTGTCCTACGTATCGCCCGCTTATCCACGCGGTACCAAACCAGTATGAGTTGCTCACACTTGCAAGTGTAAGCTGCGACTTGCCTGCCGCACGGACACGGTGCAAAGGGGGTGATTAGGAGGGAAGTGATTTAGGAAGCTGTAACTTAAAGAGTCAGATGATTACAGATGAAGCTGCAGTTTGGCTGGACAGTGAAAAAGGCTCTTCATTTTGGTCCAGGCTCCACGAGAGGAAACACTTTGCATTTATTACTGGTTTGTACATAAATGCAAGCACTGCAGCTTCCGAACGTACCGTCACCCCCGGTATCCAACAGCAACTCCCTCTCAGCTCGGTTACTTTCAGCTTTTCCAGCCTGAGGTCCCAGAGAGCCATTGCCTCTCCCCCCAGGTAGCCCAATGGCCTTCACAGACCAAACAGACCCACTCAGATGCTCATCAGAGCAGCTCCCTGGTTTTTCATCACCCATTTTTGGATGCCTTGCACGTCTCTGGTCTCCCAGCCAGTCCTGCCTGGTTACAAGGCATCATAGGAGGATGTAGCAAGGTGGCAGTTGGTCTCTTCTCCCAAGTAACAAGAGACAGGATGAGAGGAAACAGCCTTGAGTTGTGCCAGGGAAGGTTTAGATTGGAGATTAGGAAAAATGTCTTCCTCAAAAGGGTTGTCAAGCCCTGGAATAGGCTGCCCAGGGAGCAGGGGAGTCCCCATCCCTGGAGCGATTCAAAAGCCATGGAGATGTGGTCCCTGGGGACATGGGTTAGTGGTGGGCTTGGCAGGAAGAGATTAACGGCTGGACTCGATCTTGAAGATCTTTTCCAACCAAAACAATTCCATGATGCCATCATTCTATAGAGCCAAAGGACAGCCACGGCTGTGGGTTGCTGGTGTGAACTAAGGTGGTCCCACAGCAAAGAAACCTTTCTTGGAGGCCAGCAGCCCACAGCTTAACCCCTGGTCTTCCCCAGCACACGTCTCAGCACAGGCACCCTCACATGCTGGGAAATGGGAAAATTATAACACTAGAAAATGCTACAATGTCTAGGAAAAAAACCAAACCAAAACTTTTTTCAACTTTTCAAGCCTCTCTTTGGCAAAGGAAGGCTTGTTTTTCCAGTTGCATGAATCTAGGAGCTACACGGCAACGACTGTAACCCATGAAATGTCATTTTACCAACCCAGGTCTGAAGAAGCAGGGGAGGCTTTGAGTCGTAACGCTCAGCACACGTGAACTCTGCAAGGTCAGCGGGATGGGATGTGCCAGGGCAAAGAGAAAAAACACAGCCAGCCTCTATGTGACAAACCGAGTCATGTTTGGCACGTTGTCATTAGGCTGTGACCGGGGTTGGACCAGGGTAAGCCCAAGGCAGAAGCTCAGGGGTCTCTTTTGCGTGGCTCTGCTGCACAAGCCTTCTCCATGCCCGCCTCCTGCCTGGCAGGTGGCTATCTCTGAATGTCTCAGTCTGCTTCTAAGGAGAACTTTGGGCTCAAGATCCCACCCAGAGATCATTTTAAAGCCCTAGACATAAAAAAACAAGTGTCAGGTCAGGTGTACTTGTGTCTTCGCATAAAGAATAACAGAAGTTCTCCCATCTTTTCTTTTTTCCCCTTTTCCAGGCACCCAAGTTGCCCAGGGATATCAGATCTGGCCTTCACTGCAGTTTGTGAGAAGCCCACCTATGTTCTCTGTGCTTTTACAACTTCAATATAAAGCTGAGGAACATTCAAAGACTCCCTTTCTCCAAAACAGACTTGGCTCAATGACCAAAAATGTATTAAACAAAATCAAACAAAACCTCAAAAGGCAAAAAAGCCCTGATGCAGCTCAAAACCATCAGGGTTTAAAATGCGCTGATGATTGCTCATTTTCCTCTCTCCCTGGGGAAGAGTCCATCCCACCTACTCGTAACTGTCCTGCAGTTCACCATTAGTCCCTGAACTCCCTGTGCTCAACTGGAGGGACTGTCCCAGCTTGAGGAAAATCCGTCCCAGATGCTTTAGATGTATCTGAGTTGGGCAGGAAATGCTTGTGGGAGTTCCTGGTCTTTCTCTGCTGACTATTGGACTTAAGCCCAGGTTACAGGCAGGCAAAGCTGGGTGGTGGGAATTGTCCTGTTGCTGCCAGAGATCTCCATGAAATGTGTTTTCCTGGTGATGCAAAACACGTTTAGTGGGGATCAGTCCAGAGAGGAAGGTCTTCTCTTGAAATCACCCAAACACAAGCCCCTCCAGACCTCCGGGCAGAGGATCTGAATCTCTAGCGTTACAAAAACCAAGCAGTTTGAAAGCCAGCAAAGTATCGTTTCCCTTAGGAGGCAAACATCCAGCCTGCCTCAGGAGGTAACAATGAAGGAAAGGGCTCAAACCTCTTCCAGCCATCCCAGCTGCCTGCTCCCCTGCTTGCTTTACTCTGCCTCTTGGTGAGCCAAGGTGATTTGCAGCTCCTCCTGGGAAGTCTGGACTCGGCTCATCTCTGTCTCTGCAGCTTCCCTGCTCCACAGGGCTCAGCGTTCCAGCTCTTTTTTACACGTGCCAGCCTTGACTGCAAAAACTATATGACACGGTATCACTCGCAGAAGGGCTGACACTGAGCTGATACCTCTGTAGACACCTCGGCTGATTGGCTTGCATCTCTGACGTGGTATGGAAACTTCTGCCTTTCCAGGTGACATCAGTCCTCTCAGGTCATAACCAAGCACAACTTTTCCATCTATCTTTTACCTTCCGTGAGAGCTGATGCTAGAAAATCTTAATGGCTGTAGCCATCCCTTTGCAAGGGGTTTCATGCAGGAGAAAGGTTCCAGGCTGATGATACATCTGCTTGTGGACCAGGCAGCTGTAGGTGTACCACAGACACCAGCTCTAAAGACTGGTAAGATAAGCTGGGCTTTATGAATCTCAGGCTCTGGAGCACTTGCCACCCACTCTACTTTGTGGAGGGGTATGTCAGAGGAGACCCTGCTCGCTGGACTGATCCCCACCACGCCTGTTTTGCATCAACTGGAAAAGAAGCTGGACTAGGACCTTCTTCTGAGGTGAATAATCCCACAGCTCAAGAAGTGAAATGGAAAACAGAGAAGAAAAAAGGTGTTAGTTTAAGAAAAAACATGGAAAAAAGAGTGCAGCCCATGGGTCAGGAGGGTGGGGGAGCCTGGGCTCTCAGGAGGACAAATCCATTTGTAATGATCACCCAGATACGTCAGGAAGGACCACAGTTCATCAAACCTTGTTGTTCAGAGTATGAGTCTTCTGGCCTATGTAAGATGTTCACCCTAGGACTCCTGGGGCCAGAAGGGATACCTTTGTCTTCAATAAACTCACGCAGACTTTTCTTCCATGAAGTTGTCAAATTCAGTTTTGAACCTGTAAACTTTCAGCATCCACCACATCTCGTGGTGGGGCTCTCCACAGCTCACCCAGAATCATCTGAAGACCCACTTCTTCCTGACCTTCTCTCCTGCTGTCTTAGTTTTCGTGTCTTTCAAGTTTTTCTGCTGAAAGAGATGACGAAACACTGCTTCCTTCGCAGTTTAAACTTGTGGCAATTCATTATGTCCTCTTTTGAATTAACGAGGACTAATTTAATTTATAGTTCCTGTTCCAGAGCTTTTGTCTGTTCTATTGGGTCTTTTTTGCTCCTGCACAGTTAAGAACACCAAACCAAAGGACTCTTACAACCAACAGCTCGTTGCAAAGACAGCCTGTAACAGCACTGGAGAGCAGCTTCCTGGGTTTCCAGTGCTGGAAGGGTTAGAAAAACTCCTTTTGATGATGTTTGGATAATCAAGGTTTCTGGATTGCTCCCAACTACTAGGACAGGTGTAAGATTCCTCCTGACACCTGCATGGTCTGGACTTCACATAATAAGGTTTGGGGATCCAAATCACATATGAAAATGACAAAAACAAGCCCTGAATTGTGCAGGTGGCCCCCAGATCCTGTAAGATCTTCTCATATGATTTTTTTTTTTGTCTTGCTGGTGAAATCAGAAGGGGACTTTAAAAAATTGTTTGGGACCAAGACAACAGCAAACTAAGCATGAGGCTGGTGTGCCATGATCTTATGTAAACATTTTGTCTGGTTTACGAGCATACTCAGTTTCATGCGAAGAAATTTAATTGTTTTCTGCTTTTTAGCAATTCTCTAGACAAAAATAACATCCTGATGCGCGCACCGAAGGCATCGCTCATCCGGCGGCCTGGTGAGTCAGACACAGACCCCAGGATGCGACCGCAGCGTATCCCTGGGATCTTCCACACCAAGAGGGAGGGAACTGGGGACAACTGAATCTCCTGCATCACTGATAGAATAGAATAGAATCATTAAGGTTGGAAGAGACCTCAAGGATCATCCAGTCCAACCTTCCCCCCCCACCTATTCCCCACTAAACCGTGTCCTTCAGTACCGTGTCTTACCTTTCCTTAAACCCCCCCAGGGACGGGGACTCCCCCCCTCCCTGGGCAGCCCGTTCCAAGGCCCGACCACCCTTTCCCAGAAGAAATTTCTCCTCATCTCCAACCTGACCCTCCCCTGGCCCAACTTGCAGCCGTTCCCCCTTGTCCTGTCGCTGGTTATCTGCGAGAAGAGGCCGCCCTCCAGCTCACCACAACTCCCTTTCAGGGAGCTGTAGAGGGCAACAAGGTCTGCCCTGAGCCTCCTCTTCTCCAGACTAAACAGTCCCAGTTCCTTCAGCCGCTCCCCATCAGACCTGTGCTCGATGATGCTCCAAGGGCTGCAGCTCGGACCTCTGCGATGTCTAGGCAAGCTGGGCAGCAGAAAGCCTTGCCCAGCGACAGTCCAAGCACCGTCACAAGGAAATCGTGACATATTCTGGTTTGCAAAATGCAACTCTTGCAGTGCCCTACCTGCCCGGAGCCTGCTCTCCAAGCGCCGCTCTGTGCAGGGAGGGCAGGCAGACACGAGGGGAAACCGACTGCACCAGGGTTAATAATTCTTTCTGTTTTACTCTTTCTCAGTGATTCTGCAGCAGGTGATTTTCTGCAGCTGAAACGGCGAGCACCCTGCTTCTGCAAGTCATGCAGTTGTGTACAAAAGACTTGAATTCTGCAAACATCTTCATTGCTGGAGGAGTTGGAGTACAAAGGACAAACCAAAGCTCTATTTTTATCCCAGAGAGCACAGCGTGGTATTAAAAGCTAGTCCCTTTGTCTCTGCCAGGTAAGGAGAGCCAGCTCCCGCCTCTTCTCCACAAGTATCAGTTTTCTGCAGGGGGATGTTATCTGTGCCCCCACCCCTGCGTCGCCCATCGGGCGGTGGGGAGCTGACGGGTTTGTAAGGTGGCTTTTGGCCTTTGGCCAGATCCAGTTACTGCGTCTTGCCCCGGAGAGGAAAACAGTGACATAGAGGAAAACAAACCACCTCAAAGCAAAAGCTTTCGGTGCAGCATTATTCATCCTTAAGGGATGTGGTCATTTTATCATAGAATCCCAGAACCCCTGGCTGGTTTGGGTGGGCAGGGAGCTCCCAGCCCACCCAGTGCCACCCCCTGCCATGGGCAGGGACACCCCCCACCAGCCCAGGCTGCCCAAAGCCCCATCCAACCTGGCCTTGGGCACTGCCAGGGAGCCAGGGGCAGCCACAGCTTCTCGGGGCACCCTGTGCCAGGGCCTCAGCACCCTCCCAGGGAAGGATTGCTGCCTCCCAGCTCAGCTCCAGCTCCCCTCCTGCAGCTTCAGGCCCTTCCCCTTGGCCTGGCCCCCCCTGCCCTGCAACCAGCCCCTCTCCAGCTTTCCTGCAGCCCCTGCAGGCACTGCCAGGGGCTCCAAGGGCTCCCCGCAGCCTTCTCTGCTCCAGGCTGGACAAGCCCAGCTCCCTCAGCCTGGCTCCAGAGCAGAGGGGCTCCAGCCCTCGCAGCATCTCCGCGGCCTCCTCTGGCCTCGCTCCAGCAGCTCCATGGGCTCCTTGTGCTGGGGCCCCCCGAGCTGGAGGCAGCACTGCAGGGGGGTCTCAGCAGAGCGGGGCAGAGGGGCAGAATCCCCTCCCTGGCCCTGCTGGTCCCGCTGCTGGGGATGCAGCCCAGGACACGGGGGGCTTTCTGGGCTGCCAGCGCACACTGCCGGCTCATGGTGAGCTTCTCGTCCCCCAGCACCCCCAGCCCTTCTCCTCAGGGCTGCTCTCCAGCCATTCCCCGCCCAGCCTGGGGTTGTGCTTGGGAGTGCCCCGACCCCCGTGCAGGACCTTGCCCTTGGCCTGGTTGAACTCCATGTGGTTCACATGGTCCCACCTCTCCAGCCTGCCCAGGTCCCTCAGGACGCCATGCCTTCCCTCCAGCATGTCGACCCACCACACAGCTTGGGGTTGTCAACAGACTGGCTGAGGGTACCCTCAGTTCACTGCGGGATCACATGCTATAGATTTTTACCCATCTTGAAGGTATTTCTAGGTTCCCCTAGGGGACCAGAAGACAAAGAGATTAACTGACTTCCAGCAGGAACTCAGTATTTCTACTCAGGTCGTCTCACCATGCAGCAGTTATTTGGCTTCACCACCTGCTTTCCAGGATGGGATACATAGCATCAGACAAAGCATCTCACATCTGCAGGATGGGCGTGTAGGACCCATGATTACTGATTCTTCTTTTCTATGAAGCATTTTCAGTCTGCATCTACATAGTAAATTAGCCATGGGCAGGATGTGGAACTGCCCATCGTCCACCTGCACTGGGACAGGGCACCCCTGGCATGGTTTGGATGGATCCTGACTGGAGGGGAGAGTTTCCCAGCGTAGGGATTCCCTCCCCGGTCAGGGGCTGGAGACAGATTTCTGGGCTGATGGCACTGCTGGTCTGGCCCATTTGAGTTGTCCTCATGTCCCCACCTCCATGCTTTGTCCCTTTCTTTGGGTACTCAGACACACAGAGCCCTGGGGAACGGCTCCTAGGAACAGCCACCATCCCAGTGCAGAGACCCACTGGAGCCCACAGCTCCCCTGAGGAGTCAGCACTCGATCAGCTGCTGTAAGGAGGCTGAGGCACCTGGCCAGGCCAGGAGAGGATTATCTTACCACCTAATTAGCTGCATGCTGATGGCCAACAAAGCAGGAAACAAAAGCAACTCAATGAGCCACACAGCCACATCTCAGCGCTGGCCCCCTCATTATGCAGGGTGGACCTGCATCAGGTGTCATGCCTTTATCTGGGGCTTTGATAAATAGCGCTAATCAGCTGTACATTAATTATTCACAGAGACCACAGCTCACTTTTCCAAACTCCAGTGCCAGAACTCTGCTTCTCCCCACTTCCCTCCCTCCTCTCCAAGATTTATGTCTGTCCTCCTACAAGTCATTTCTGTGTGAGAAGGGTGGGCTGTAGTTACAGCACTGGCTTGTGACCCTGGGCTTTAATATTATAATTTTTCTTGTACCACAGATTCTCTGCTTTCCCTTGAGGGAGGTGCTCAGCACCAGCTGGTGGTGGTGGGATGGAGCCAGGTTCACTGGCCATGCCTTGGCATTAATATCCTGGTGGAGACGTTTCTCAGCCAGCAGGAGAAATGCTGTGACCTGGAACAGAAATCCCTCTCTAATTCCTTTATGTTTATGACTTGGAGTAGTCTGTTCTGCAGGTTGGTTATTGCCACTGATGTTCAGGTCTGAAACGTATTCCTTCCTCTGCCAGTAGGCAGCTAATAGGGTTAGACAAAGGCTCTGCTGTCATCGCCTCCTTTGGGCTCCTGGTTGTCTTCTGCCTCAGGGAACTTCAGCCTTTTCAGCCCACCTTTCAGCCACAGCCAGTTCTCAGTTCCTTGAGCCTGAAGCACGTCGTGCTGGGGCAGGGCATGCTTTGCTGCTCCTGGCCCTCTCAGACCCCTCTCCAGTCCCTGATGGTTCAGCTCCATCACCTAAACATGAGTATCTGCTGCCATGCAGATATCCTGGTGTGTCTGAGACAAACACAAGGCTGGAAGATACAACTTTGGATCTACAGGAGACATGGGTCCTCCCAGAAGCTGGATACTCGAAGGGCACAGGAGAGCCGTGAGGGCACCTGAGCTGAGCCCCTGCTCCCCAGGGACACCTACACTGCAGTCAGAGGAGATGAAGCCCCTCTTGGGATTCTGCTTCCCATTGCTGTCAAGGGAAAGCTGGGGGAGATGTTTGGTGTCTGCTGAAGGGGCTCTCTGATCCTGGCTCCTTCCCTGGCCTGGGCTGCAAAGACGAGCGGCTCTGGTGGCCAAAAGCAAAGATGAGCATCAAGGAGATCACACTGTGCCAGGTCTCTTAATTGCTGAGGGACAGACTGAACACGCACTGCCACAGAGATGCTTTGGGGATCCCTGTACCACTGCCTGTAAATGCCAGCATGAGGAAACTGTTTCTAACCTGAGCGGCTTTTTAATTTAGCAGAGAGAGACAGAGCAGGTAATTAAACTCTGGCAAACCTCTGCGGGGAGGTGCTGGATATCCCAATGCTGTGCTGGAGGCTCCATCACTGCCTTGGGCCGATGCTGCTCTGAAGCAGCTGGTCCAGCTGTGTCCTGCAGAGGGGCAAGAGGAAACTCTAACGGGGGTCTGACTGCTGGGGAGAACGAGCTCTGCATTTCAATAATTAAAAGGGGGTTAGAAGAAAAGATGAGGATGGGGTTTTTAGCAGGGCCTGTAGCGATAGGACAAGGGGGGATGGTTCTAAACTAAAAAGGGGAGATTCAGACTAGATATAAGGAGGAAATTGTTTACACTGAGGGTGGTGAGGCACTGGAAGAGGTTGCCCAGAGAGGTGGTAGATGCCACATCCCTGGAAACATCCAAGGCCAGGTTGGACGGGCGTTTGGGCAACCAGACCTAGTTGAAGATGTCCCTGCTCATGGCAGGGGGGTTGAACTAGATGAGCTTCAAAGGTCCCTTCCCACCCAAACCATTTGATGATTCGATGATTTCAAGGCACGTGCACCTCAGCAGCAGCTCCTGTTCCAGCCCATAATGATGCAAAGCAGGGAAATACACTGGGTAAATATTTCTGATGGTTGTTGCAGGCCAGGGGTATTTGTGGATAATCATCATAAAAGAACCAGCAGCCTCTGCTCCACTGATATCAATTTTTAATCAAGTTGAAATAATAGAGAAATCCCAGCACAGAGTTCATGGAGGGTGAAAGGGGCGAAGGGGTCTGACCTGGCAGCCGTCCGAGGGGAAGAATAGGAAAGCTTGCGCAGGATTCAACGAATAAGCAATTAAAACCTGGAGTGCAATCAGTGACATTCAAGGTGGGTTTATGAGGAGTTAGAGCCTGTCAAAACAAGCTTGGTTTGCTGCTTTGGAGTCGGTTTGTTTGGTAACTGCGTGAAAGGAGCAGGCTCTCACAAAACGTTCGGTTTAGCAGCGCTGCTATCAGTGCTACACCCTAACAAGAGCGGGTTGATGGAGACGCTCTAAAAATAAGCCATCAGCTGAGAATCATCTGTGAATGACAGCGCTACGGTGAAATTTCGCTATTAAGCCCATGACTACTACATCAGTGACTGGGATGTAAAAATACCTTACAATCAAATTTTTCCAGTAACGCGACGATTGACAGCGCAGTCAGCCAGGAGAGGGTGGAGGCAGCAGCACAGAGCGGTGGGACCTTGGGATGTGCCTCAGCCAAACAGAAAGGGCACTCACGTGCCAAAACCACTACCAAGAAGCAACATCTGCGCCTCGGGCTGGCAGAAAAGGGACCCGATGTCCACGAACACAACAGTTCTGGCGAGTGCAATGCACCAGCACAGGGAATAAATGAGCAATTAATCCATAACTGCACCAACAGTGGAGGGATGGGGAGAAGAGAGATGTGTTTCACACATCATGTGTCTGCAGAGCTGGGGAGATGCGGTGGATGCGTCCAGCCTGCGCCGGTGTGGAGGGAGGATGGTGAAAGTTGGATGCTAGTGGGATAAGGAGCTGCAGAGATGATTTGAGATGATAAAAAAACTACTGTGCAATGAGAGGTGCCAAGAACGGCCTTCTCAAAAACAAGACTGAGAGATGATTTGAGTACAAATGTGCAAGAGCTTTTCCAGGGCAGAAAATACCTGCTGAGCAGTGGGCAGAGATGTTCCTTGTTTCACGTGCTGTAGAAACCACAATGGGGGAGCCCAGCTGCCTCAGCTCAGACTCTTGGGTCCCTGGGACAAGAACCACAGCATATGGGGGGGTTCTCTGTACCAAGGGGGGACTAAACTGATGGAAGAAGCTAATTCTCATGGGATGTTGGAACCAGATTCCTGCTCACTGCAGATCTGGCCATCCCTTAATGGGGAGGAATAAAGAATCACAGAATCATAGAATCTGTAAGGTTGGAAAAGACCTCTAGGATCATCGAGTCCAACTATCAGTCCAACACCACCATGTCTACTAAACCATAGAATGATAGAATGGTTTGGGTTGGAAAGTACCTCAAAGCTCATCTAGTTCCAACCCTCCTGCTGTGGGCAGGGACAACCCCCACCAGCCCAGGCTGCCCAAAGCCCCATCCAACCTGGCCTTGGGCACTGCCAGGGAGCCAGGGGCAGCCACAGCTTCTCGGGGCACCCTGTGCCAGGGCCTCAGCACCCTCCCAGGGAAGGATTGCTGCCTCCCAGCTCAGCTCCAGCTCCCCTCCTGCAGCTTCAGGCCCTTCCCCTTGGCCTGGCCCCCCCTGCCCTGCAACCAGCCCCTCTCCAGCTTTCCTGCAGCCCCTGCAGGCACTGCCAGGGGCTCCAAGGGCTCCCCGCAGCCTTCTCTGCTCCAGGCTGGACAAGCCCAGCTCCCTCAGCCTGGCTCCAGAGCAGAGGGGCTCCAGCCCTCGCAGCATCTCCGGGGCCTCCTCTGGCCTCGCTCCAGCAGCTCCATGTCCTTCCTGCCCTGGGGCCCCCCGAGCTGGAGGCAGCACTGCAGGGGGGTCTCAGCAGAGCGGGGCAGAGGGGCAGAATCCCCTCCCTGGCCCTGCTGGTCCCGCTGCTGGGGATGCAGCCCAGGACACGGGGGGCTTTCTGGGCTGCCAGCGCACGCTGCCGGCTTGTGGTGAGCTTCTCACTCCCCAACACCCCCAGCCCTTCTCCTCAGGGCTGCTCCCCAGCCATTCCCCACCCAGCCTGTCCCGCAGTGCCATGTCTACATGCTTTCTGAACACCTCCAGGGATGGTGACTCCACCACCTCCCTGGGCAACCTGTTCCAGTGCCTGACCAAAGGTGATGGCACTGCTGAGTTCCTCTTGATGATGGGATTGCAGCACACAAGCATCAGTTGAGCTAGCTGAGATTGCAGCAGAAGCTAAAGATACGTGGGCTTCATACGGGGCAGTGCAAGTCCAACCAGAGCACTGGGACATGGCTGCAGCCTACTCCCCTGCAGCATCAGCAGCTGCTGCTCAAAGGTAAGGCTGACCAACTTGTGCTCCTCTGAGACAGCCCAGGCCCTCATGGGTGAAAGGAAAACTGAGGAAAATGTCCAAAGTGGTGAAGATGATAAACCAAAAGGCCATCTTGGAAGTGGAAGTGGATCTTATACAGCCAACCTCTTTGCATATGCAGCTCACCGATGGAAACAAGCCTTTTTAAGCAATTTGGCTGATATTAGCTGGATATCTTCTGTTGGGTATTTGGAAAGGAAACCTTGAAAGTGGAAGGAATTATCCAAGTGGTCACTTTCCCAACCTCTAATCAGCGCAACCTGCTGGTATGCCCCGGCCTTTCCAGTTCCCAGTTCCACGACAGATAGAGAGAGAAGGGATTTCCTTCGTGTGTACAGCACGCAGAATTGCTGTCCAGGAGGTAAATTGGGTTCATGCTGACGTGCAGTTTTTTAGGGCAAAACCATCTGATTCCATTGGCATGTTATGTTTTCATTCCCTTTTGCTGGGTAATGAAGACACAAAGCTCCAAGCCACCATGGATGGAGGGACGCTCTGTCCCTCCACGTAGTCTAGCTGCTGGCTGCACTAACCCTGTGCATACGCACAGCAGGACCCAGGCTGCTCGCTCACACCAGGGGAGCACGAAGTGAAGGAAGGCATTGAAGGGGCATCTAGGCAAAGAAAAACCACGGCTGTCACGGATGCAACACGAAGAGCAGGTTCCAGAGGCTGGAGCTGATGCTGGCTGGAGAAGGAGGTGGATCTCCAGGTGTCGTGGTTTTACTCCAGCCGTTGGCTGGGCACCACATAAACGCTCGCTCAGTCCCCCTCATCGGAAAAGGGGGAGAGAATGGGAAGAGTGAAAGTGAGAAAACTCGTGGGTTCAGATACAAGAGTTTAATGAGTGAAGCAAAAGCTGCGTGCACAAGCAAAGCAAAACAAGGAATTAATTCCCCACTCCCCACGGCAGGCAGGGGTTCAGCCATCCCCAGGACAGCAGGGCTCCATCACGCATAATGGTTACTTGGGAAGACAAACGCCATCACTCCGAACGCCGCTGCCCCCCCCTTCTTCTTCCTCCCAAGCCCCTTATAAACCGAGCATGACATCATATGGTATGGAATACCCCTTTGGTCAGTTGGGGTCAGCTGTCCTGTCTGTCCCCTCCCAACTCCTTGTGCACCCCCAGCCATCCTGCTGGCGGAGTGGTGCGAGAAGCCAAAAAGTCCTTGGCTCTGTGTGAGCATCGCCCAACAACAGCAAAAACATCTCCACTATCAGCGCTGCTTCCAGCACAAACCCAAAACACAGCCCCATACTGACTTTCTTGAAGAAAATTAACTCTTTCCCAGCTGAAACCAGGACACCAGGTCTGCATTATGTCCGTCTCAGGCGCCCATCGCCTGTCTGCTGCCCACAGGAGTCCATTCTCACACAGACCCTGGGACAGTTCAGGGCTGCAGAAGTGATTCAGATCTCCTATTCCATGTGCCCATCACTCACGAACTCAGTGCCCAGCACAACTGCGCAATGTCAATGCAGGTGCCTACAGGAAGTGGTCTGACCACAGCTCAGAGTGACTTGTACTACGTATGGCTCCTCTGGCAGAGCTGAGCTCTCCACACAAGCCCTGGACCACTCTCCTGCCATCCGCTCCCCACCCAATGCATCCACCTGGGCTGGGACCCTCTGGAGGCTCCTTGCCTTTCTCCTCCCAGAGGGCAACTGAATAAACCAATTATTTTTTCAACTCTCCTTCTGCTACTCAAGCTTCTACTTAAAAGCAAGACAAAGGTAGGCATTTTTTTTTTTCTCAGTTTGTTGTTTGGGTTTTTTGCTTTGCTTGTGGGGTTTTTTTTGTGGCTTTTTAAAAAAATACTGTGCTGCCCTGCATGCCTCTGTCTGTCTCCTGTTTTTGTAACGTTTTTGCAAGAACACGTGCCTGGGAGATGTTCAGGAGACCCTGCTAAGCTGCAGCTAAGAAAGACACTGGATTTCACCACAAAAACTTTAGTGCGCATCCAAAGACAAGCAAGACCTCATCAATGTTTATAAATATGTTAAGGGTGAGTGTCGGGAAGATGGAGCCAGGCTCTTCTCAGTGTCATTAAGTGACAGGACAAGGGGCAACGGGTGCAAATTGGAGCATAGGAGGTTCCGGGTTAATATAAGGAAAAACTTTTTCACCGTGAGGGTGACAGAGCACTGGAACAGGCTGCCCAGAGAGGTTGTGGAGTCTCCTTCTCTGGAGACATTCAAACCCCGACTGGACACGTTCCTGAGTGATGTGCTCTAGGTGGCCCTGCCTTGGCAGGGGGGTTGGACTAGATGATCTTTCAAGGTCCCTTCCAACCCTTGTGATTCTGTGAAGAGCCCTTCCTCAGCCCTTTTTCCTTTCCCCTCTTCAATGTCAGTATAAATGTTCTGTAGGACAATTCACGTACGCCACTCATGTTTTTGTGAAATGCTCCCGTATTTTTGCAATGACAGCGTGGAGAAAGGCATGAAATGTGCTAAGGTGGACAGAAGGGACAGACAAACCTTCCTTGTCTCATGTCCATTGTTAGTGTGGGGGCAAAACTTAGACCGTAAGAAACCTTAAATGTTCATAACAATGCACATAACACATATGGCACCACAACCACCGTAGCATCTATGTGAGAAAAAAACCTCAAGAATAAGATAAATAAACACTTGCAGAATTTGCAAAAGCTGGGGACTACATTTAGGTATCAACTTCCACCTTGATAATTCAGTTTCTCTTGCATACACGCAAATTGTATTAAACCAAACAGCAGCACGTTGGAAAAACCGTGGCATAGCCATGGCACTGACCACCATCTAGTTGCTGGTGGTTCACAGCCTCACTCGCTGAGCTCTGCACAAGGCACCTGAGCTTCCTTGTCCTGCCCAGCAGACATCACCGACATCCTCCTCACCCTCCAGTCTCCAAACCAAACAGAGATGTGGCTCCAGCTCAAGCAGGAGCTCCCTCCCACTGGAGAGGACCTGAGGGGTCAGTGGGAAGGAAGGACAGAAGGACAGACCACGGTCTCACCTGTTGGTGAAGACTTTGCTGTAGTTGAACACCTGGATCTCCAGGATCTCATTCCCATCGATATTGCTTGCCACCGGCCAGCGGAAGGTCTGCAGAGAAAGGGTGGGAGGGAGATGTCAGGCTTGTTTCAGGGACCTGCTGCAGAGATGGTGAGGATGGAGCTGACATGACCATGGAAAAAGGCTAACTAGCCTAAACTTTTTCCCAGCAAAAAGGCAGACAGGGCTGTTTTACGGCATCTCAGGAAGAGTGTGCCTCAGTACCAACCCTGCCCATGGCAGCGGGTTGGAACTAGATGATCTTTGAGGTCTCTTCCAATCCAAACCATTCTGTGTAGTCTGAATAAGATTTGGCTGGATGGGGTGCTGGGCCATCTTGTCTACATGGAGCTTTTGCCAAAAAACGTTGGACCAGATGATCCCTGAGGTCCCTTCCAACCTGGCATTCCATGATTCTATAAATGCACATTGTATAAATGCGTATCTACATGCAATATACATACACACACGGTTTACATTTTTACATATACCAAAAAAAAGTATATATATAAAAATCAGTTTCATTTGCGGTCTTTTTTCGCTTCCCAAGGCA
The DNA here is from genome assembly GCA_013399095.1 of Psophia crepitans. NCBI lineage: Eukaryota > Metazoa > Chordata > Aves > Gruiformes > Psophiidae > Psophia > Psophia crepitans. Next base: position 91,727 of record VWZZ01002231.1, on the reverse strand, counting down.
AGAAGTCCATCTGACAGGCTTCAGTTTTCCAAGTCAGGGGTCTCTTGTGGCCTCCTGAAGCTGAGTGCACCCCATTGCCAAGCTGCGCTCGGTGCCTTGCAGGATGGGAACGTGACGCCCCAGATGCGGAGGCAGCCGGGTTGAGTCCTGCACTGGTTGCAGGAGCAGCAGAACCGCATTCAAAGTCTTGGAAGGAAAGTGCTTATCAAGCAACTTCACGGGAAGAAATTAGTGACTCTTCAGAAATATGCCAACACTCATTTTTTAAGCTATTTTTTCCCCTTTTAAGTTTTCTGCAGTGAGTCAAGGAAGCAAATGAAAAAAAATTCTGAAATTTCTAAATGGCCCCACGACAGTGATTGCACACTCATTTACTTTGGGCTCTCTAATTGTAGGGATGTCACTCATCCCTTCCTCCTACAGCACGTGTACTGTTCTCGGCTCGCTCCTTCCCACCACTTTGATTTTGGTAGGTTGGTAAATGCAACCAACAGTCCCAAGGTTGATTATGAGCTGCCTGTTCCCTCCTGCCGTCACCATGCCTCTCTGGCCTGAGGATTTGTCCTATCCTGACTGTTCAGGACTCCTTAACACGTGCAGATGGAGATTCATCACCCCAGTGCTCCTGCCTCCAGTCTCTCCTCTCCACCATGGCCCTCAGACACGCTGGTGAAGGAGACAGAGTCCAACATAACAACCTCCCGCAATGTTCTGGATGTTAAACTGGTCCAACCTACGATCTGCAGCTTCAGCTGCGCAGGGGACTCCACATCCTGTCTTGCAGTGGGAGGTGGTGTTCTCAGGATCTGCCCTGAGATGTCCCAGCAGACCAGAACTTGTATCTTCTCAAAGGAAACTCTTCACTTTTAACAGCAGTGGTAGTTTACTATGGGGTAAGCTGCTCTACCAAGATCAGGACTTCTGGTTGCTTCTGAGATGGAAACAGAAAGCCCAAGCACAGAGGACATTATTTCTGCCTGGATCATTGAATCACAGGGTGGTTTGGGTGGGAAGGGACCTTTAAAGCTCATCTAGTTCAACCCCTCTGCAATGAACAGGGACATCTTCAACAAGACCAGGTTTCTCAGAGCCCCGTCCAACCTGGCCTTGAGTGTTTCCAGGGATGTGGCATCTACCACCTCTCCGGGAAACCTCTTCCAGTGCCTCACCACCCTCAGTGTAAACAATTTCCTTCTTATATCTAGTCTGAATCTCCCCTTTTTAGTTTAAAAGCACACCTCTCCCCCCTTGTCCTATTGCTATAGGCCCTGCTAAAAACCATGTCCTCATCTTTCTTATAACCCCCCTTTAAGTACTTAAGGCCCTCCCTGCTACCTGATGTCTGTGCATCCTCACCACCTCAGCAGAGCCTCAGCTTTTCTCCCTCTGTCCAGAGCCTCGGCCAGTACAAGACAAACCCAAACCCCTGTGCTATTTTCATGGAAGAATAAACCACGGTCCAGGCACAGGCTCTTTTCTGCTCATACACATCTGACATGGACTGGGAGTTTAAAGAAATCTGGAAGCTCCTCCTGAAACCTCAGCAGAGATCAGGTACTGTTTTGTTTGGTTTGGGGTTTTTTTTTCCTTCCTCAGAAATACCAATTTCTGCTTGCCCACAGACCAAATTTCAGGGAGGAACTGGAATGAGCAGGCATCCCTGCCTCTGTCACAAAATCTCTGGGGCAAGTCTCTGTTCCCCATCCTTGCGCTGTGGGGGGAAGGCAGAGGCTGTTTCTTTCTCTTTGGGTACGTACAGCACCGAGCACAGGGAAGTCTACTGAGCAGATCCCAGAGGTCAAGTGTGGCTGCCAAAATAAGGTACAGAAATAATAATGTTTGTAGAATCACAGAATCACAGAACCCCCCGAGCTGGCAGGGCCCCCCCCGGCCCCCCAGCCCAACCCCCGGCCCCACACAGGCCCAGCCCCATCACAGCAGATGGCTGAGAGCGTTGGCCAGACGCTGC
>VWZZ01002231.1:25169-43304 GCA_013399095.1 Psophia crepitans | reverse complement strand
TGCCCCGACCCCCGTGCAGGACCTTGTCCTTGGTTTGGTTGAACTCCATGCGGTTCGCACGGTCTCACCCCTCCAGCCTGCCCAGGTCCCTCAGGATGCCATCCCTTCCCTCCAGCGTGTCGACCCACCACACAGCTCGGTGTCGTCAGCAAACTGGCTGAGATGGCCCCAAAGTTCCCTTAACTGCACCCGTACCCACGGCCCCACACAAGCCGTACCATAACACCGTGCCACTCTCCGTGCTGCTGTATAATTACATGTCCCTGTTAGGGAAGCGGCTTCTCCTTTCCCAGGGTGCTGTAGCATCAAGGACATGTTAATGAATAGTCTCATTTAATTACTTCCCCTCCACAGGACAGATGGCATTGGGGGGGGATGGTGGGAGGCAGATGTTCACACGAGCCCACAACAAGACGTGATGGTTCCCAAATCAAGCCCCAGCCCCAGAAAGCAACTGGGAGACACTGGAAAGGAGGGTGCGTCTGCCCAGACCCTGACAGCACCCTGTGGCAGCTGAGCACCAGCCCATCCTGGAGGCCAAGAAGTCCTGACAAGGGTCTAGCAATTGCCATCACTGATTTCTAGTGCCCGAACGGTAATTACAGGGATTACGCTGATTAGAGAAAAGCAGGGCACATGCAAGGGGGAAGAAGAGTGTTTCACTTAATACTGCTATTTCACTTAATACCAGACATTTGCTTTCAGAGGCAAGAGAGGAGCATGTGGGGACGGTTTGCTTCGGGGGATGGAGACCCTCGCCGAGGACTTTTCTCCATCCTTCATTCCACTCTGGCCACGGACCAAAGCAAACTGCGCTGAGGTGTCTCCCTTGTGCTCATCTCAGGAGCATCCGAGTACTCTGTAGAGTTCCAGCAGGGGTTGTCAGTGCTGATGGTTCATTTCTGGGATATTTATGATCCTAAAAAAAAAAATAAAAAAATAAAAAAAATGTTTCTCTTGAAAGGCAGAAAAAAATGAGCAACCTTGCCATTCCTATAATCAGAGAGAGTCTCTTGTTGGGACCCATCCAGGTTTCCTCCTGACATCATGAGCATCCATCACCTGCCTGGGACTTAAAGTATGTGAAATCATACCAATGCCAATATCCGTGCGGGAAACATGCTCCTGTGTCCCAGGGAACAGCAAAAAACTAAAAAGGAGAAGTTCTGGGTTGTTTCTGGGGAATCAGACAATTGCTCTGGAGGACTTAATTAAAATCCAGGAACTAAATATATTTAGATACACTGTCAGCCTGAATTACTCTGAGTGTGTTTGACTTTCACATGTTTGTTTAAAGTTCTTTGCATGACGGGCAGCCCAAATCTCACAGCTCAACTTTACACTGCCACTGCCCCTGGCTCCCTGGCAGTGCCCAAGGCCAGGTTGGATGGGGCTTTGGGCAGCCTGGGCTGGTGGGGGTGTCCCTGCCCATGGCAGGGGGTGGCACTGGGTGGGCTGGGAGCTCCCTTCCCACCCAAACCAGCCTGGGATTCGATGATTCTATGTTATTACCATCCTTTGGCCTTTTTCCTCCCTCCCAACTGCTTCCCTTTGTCTGCCCCCCCTTTTATTTGGGGCAGCCCATGTGCATCACTGGGTTTAGGGACTTGCACTTTGGCTGCAGGTGATGCAAGGTGCAAACCACCCATGAGGCTGCGCAGCAGGGAGCAATTCGGGGACCCCATATAATGTTTGTTGGGGGTTTTTTTTTGGCAAGCAAGCTCCAGCAGAGCTGTTTCAAAATCGCAGGAGTTGTCTGGGGGGGCCTGGGGGAAGCTCTGCTGGAAAGAACAGAGTTGCCCTTGGGGTGGGAAGCATGAAAGGCAAGCGACAGCTGAAAATGCAAGGTCAAGATCTAACCAGGGCGATTGGAGCTGGCAGGGGGAATAGAAAGCAAAATGCAGGAGCAGTTCTTTAAAAAGTAGGTGGTCTTCTTGGTTTTTGTCTTTAAGAAGCAGCTTTGATAGCCCCTTTCACTGCTCCGCAGCTTTCCCAGAGCTGGAAAAACTGCGGAGTAAGGAAAAAAGAAAAAAAGAGGTGGGGAGGGGAAGCAAGAGGGAAGATATGAAAAGAACTGAGTCTTCAGCATGACTCATTTCTATTCCAAGTCAAAAGAAGAGAGAAAATCCCAGTAAGCCCTTGCTGGGTTCTGCAGATGTTTGGGGAAGCTGCATGGAGGTGAGGGGTGGCCAAGTCCCCCCCGTAGGGTTGATTTGGCAAAAGACAACATTTCGCTTGAGTTAGTGCCAACTCCCAGCTCCTCACGGATGTAAAAGCAGGACACCCTCGCCATGGCCAGGACGCAGCAGCTTCACCTCCTCCCTGCCCTGGGTCTCGGGGAACTCGCGGTGGGTCTGGCTGCAGAAACCCAACCGACAGCATCATCCTAAGGCGCTGCAGTCAGGAAGGGGAATTTGCCCTCAAAAGATGTTCTGCAGTTTTGCATGAGAGTCCAAAAGATGTCTTTTGGAGAACAGTTGGGGAAGTTCTTTAGGACCAATGTCACGCACATCAAGGACTGCACTCCCCCCTCTGGAAGTGCTGCCCTGGAAAATGTATATGATGCTCATACAATGATATCCGAATGGTTTGCACCCTGCCCAGACCTGAAGCAGCTCGGGCCACAGTTGAGGGATTAAAAACATTGAATCCTAGAATGGTTTGGGTGGGAAGGGACCTCAAAGATCATGTANNNCCTGTGCCAGGGCCTCAGCACCCTCCCAGGGAAGGATTGCTGCCTCCCAGCTCAGCTCCAGCTCCCCTCCTGCAGCTTCAGGCCCTTCCCCTTGGCCTGGCCCCCCCTGCCCTGCAACCAGCCCCTCTCCAGCTTTCCTGCAGCCCCTGCAGGCACTGCCAGGGGCTCCAAGGGCTCCCCGCAGCCTTCTCTGCTCCAGGCTGGACAAGCCCAGCTCCCTCAGCCTGTCAAAATGTGATGCCCAGGCCAGGTCCCAGCAGAAGCCTGCATGGTTGGGAGAGGTGGAGGGGTGGGGAAGATGAGAGGTTCAGAGCTGAGCACGGAGGGGGCCAGGAGCACTGCACCGGGCTGGGGACCAGGTCCTAACACCTTCTTCCACCCCATGCCACACACAGATGTCCAGGGTGGTCCACGTCCTGATGGGGATCAGGTTCATCCTTGAAAACCTTCAGGGATATTTCCTAAGTGGGTGCAAAGTCTGAACACCCAGGTCCCAGGGGTATCCAGGTCCCATCGGAAAAGTCACCCCAAGAAGCTCTGATCTTATTCCTACCTTCAGTTTTGCTTGCATCACCTTAAGACTACAGCTCTTTCAACCTGCCTTTCCCTGCTTGATTAAAGAGCCTCCGCTACCAGACGCATCCCCCCAGGAGAAGTCATTATACGCTGTGACAACTTTTCTCCCTCATTTTTATTTTGATGGCTGAAAGAACCCGAGCACGCCATGGGAAGGACTTTGCATAGCGGGGGGGTGTTCTGGCAACTCTGGGTCTTCATCGTCCCTTGCAGATAAGGGGACCTGGTGGGTACAGAGGTGATGCCCGTGCCCTCATCCATCCCCTGACCATTCACCCATCACACCATCAGCCTCGGGTGGAACTGGGATGCTGCAAGGGGTGAAGAGGAAAAAAAACCTGTTCCTATTTCTGCCTTAAACCCTGCGCTGCTTAATCGTCCCCAAAGTGATCCGCCGCTGTTCTGCATCAGCGTCTCAGCCTGGCCGTTATTCTCCCATCCATCATTGTGTCGGAGGCAGAAGCTCTCAGGAAGGATTTAAGGTTGGCTGTGGGCATGGTGAGGGGAATACTGAGCAGCACCGGCCTGGGAGCCGCTCGTTGGCCTTGCTGCGGGAACGTGCGCTTTCCCTCCCGCTGGGCGGATAAGGCAGCAGTGTTTCTAAAATCTTAACGTGCAGTTTCTCTGTTATGAAAATACAGACACTATTCTCAGCGCGGATCGAGTGCTGGCATCGTGTCGTGCCTTGCAGGGACGCGAGGCACGTGTGACGGGGGTTTTCTAACAAGGCGTTTAGTCCCCAAAGCGTGCAAAGGGATTGAAAAGGGAAATGACAAAGGGAAAACTGAAAAAAAAAGCGGCCAAACCCAACAAACAAAGGCGGCGTGGCTGTGCTGTGCCTGACCTGCTCGCGGTGCGGTGGAGCAGGTCGGTTCGTAGCGGGTACCTGCCCCCCCGGGACTCGCCATGCTGCCTGCGCTGAAGAGGTTCCTCTCTGCAGACAGCGGGAAACGTTTTAAGCCCCAGACCCTCAATGGGAAGCCCAAAATGGTTTTCAGATCGTGCTCCAGGGCTCTGTTGGCAGGACAGATGTTTTCCCAGGCGGGAGGTGTCTCGAACAAGCTGTGCTCGCTTGCTCCTGGACCGCTGCTGCCAGTGTCACCTCGTGTGACCTGAGTGCACGGCTTGAGCAGAGCTCGGTGGTGCCTCCACGCACCTCCGGGTCCTCCGAGACCACCGTGGGAGATGTGCTGCTCTTCCCCAAGAGCCGGGCTCCTGCTGCAGCATCTCCAGCTGGACCTGTTGCCAGAGAGGGGAACACATTTTGCATTTAGCTCCCTGCCTTGTCCCCACATGCTGCTACGGTTTGAAAGGCTGCGGCTGGTTCCCCAACTGCATGTACTGTTCCTTGGATAACACAATAAAACTCCTTGTTTCTACTCTTTTTCCATCTTTGACAGGCAGCATACCCCCTTGGGAGGCAGAAGAAAATCCAAACCAGAGCATGCTACACTTAGTCTGGCTTAAAGAATTTCCCTGGTCACAGAACGAACTTGGGGTTTTGCCTCCTCAGTTCAGTCCCTGAACCAAATTATCCCTTATTTACCCTCCTCTGTTCAGCATCGCTCCTGTTAGCATCCTGCTTTCAATTACGACAGCTCCAGAGCTCAGTGGGTTTCCAGGGGCGATGGATTTGATGTAAGTAAGATAAACCATCCGTTTCCCTCGTGCCTGCTGCTTGTGGGAGGTAACTAATGAGCAGGGGCTGCAGATCCCACTTATCCTAAGTACCAACCAGTGGGAGCAGCTGCACGCAGCAGAGTTAGAAGGGAGCATCCATCCCAGTCATCGCTGGGCCATGAAACCGCCCCATTTAACTGGGACTTCTGGGGTTCTGCTGGATTTGAGGGAGGTTAGCGGCAGGCACATGGCTTTGTCTTGAAATAAGAAGCTCCGCTCGTGGGAAATGGAGAAATTGGAGCATTTGCCCACTTAAAGAGCTGGAGCCTCACGTTATGCAGGGCTGAGATGGACACAGAACGCCTCTGCAGCCTCCCCAGAGGTTGCTGGCGCTGAGAGGGTGAAGGGGAAAGTGATGCTTGGTCCTTTTCTGTCGTTTGGGATAAGCAGGGGTTTCAGAAGGGGCCGGCAGAAGCAGGGTCACCCTGCTGCCGCCTTTGAGCCTTTGAGCTTTGCAGAGCCACATGGCAGCAGAACGCCATCCCCAGGAGAGCTCTGTGCAATGGGACACCTCGCCCTGTGGGGACGGGGCCACCACGCTGGCGACATCCAACGCTGGTGGCTGGCCGACCCCGACACCAAGTCCTGGGGTGAGACCATCTTCCCTGACCCTGCTCCGCTGTCCTCGCGCTGGTGGCCTGGGGTCCCTGCTTGCTTTGGGGTCCCAGCATATCCACAGACATCCCAGCCTCAGTCCCTGCTGCTTCTCACCCCCCTTCAGAGCTTCTCGACACTGGGTTGTCTCCTTCATCATTGACTCTTGTGCTTTTACCAGCAGGCTGGCAGCTCGCTCGTGCCCGGGACTTTGCTCTCCATGCCTTGGGAGACAGCAGAGCCACTTCACCTCTTCTCACCCCATGGGCCGTGAGTTATGAGTTGCTGGGACACCCAGCACCCTTCTAGGACAGGGACCTCTCACCCTCAACCTTCCCCCAGCAGTACCTGCTGTCCCACACCATTAGTGTGATCTCCATCGTTTCCCTGCTGGGTGTTACCATGGTTATTGGTTTCCTTTTTTCATTAAGAGACGCAGACTCTGATAGTTCTTGTCTCTGCCACCGCTTGAGCTCTCTGGGCTCTTGCACAGAGTAGAGCGGATTGGAGTAAACTCCGCCTGGGACAGGGGGGCAGTGGGGCATGCCCGGGCCAATCCAGCTACTGGTCTGGGAGAGCCTGAGCAGACCTGGAGGCTGTTGGTGGGCTTGAAAGACTGTGTTAACCCTCTGCATCTTGGCTGAGGAAAAAGAGAAAGGAAACTGTGTGCTGTGACCTGGATTTTCTTCCTGCAGTTAGGTTGCATTGAATTGTGACTGGGCTAAGGAGCATCCTTACCTGACAGAAGTAAGGTTATCCCCGCCAAAAGCCTCCCCAGAGGCATGAGCTATCACCGATGTCTCCAACTGCTTGTCCTGGTGCATCCTTTCTCCCCTCTCATAAACAGCGAGCAAGGCAGGAAGACAGATAAGCTTTTAGCAAATCTAAACACGCTCCACCCCACTGCACCCATTTCCTCCTTGGGCAGCTGGAGGGCAGACTGATGGATGGGCGCTGGGTGTGTGTTGACTCATTTCCAGAAAGTGCTTGGAAAACACGGAGGAGGAATGGTGTCAGCACCTGCCTAAGAACATCCTCCCTGCCTGGGGCAGGACTCCCCTCCAGATGCAGGTCCCAAACTGTGTCCATGCCTTGGGCTTGGGCAGCTGAATTAGAATCCTACAATCATAAAATGATTTGGGTGGGCAGGGAGCTCCCAGGCCCCCCAGTGCCACCCCCTGCCATGGGCAGGGACACCCCCANNGCCTGGCTCCAGAGCAGAGGGGCTCCAGCCCTCGCAGCATCTCCGGGGCCTCCTCTGGCCTCGCTCCAGCAGCTCCATGGGCTCCTTGTGCTGGGGCCCCCCGAGCTGGAGGCAGCACTGCAGGGGGGTCTCAGCAGAGCGGGGCAGAGGGGCAGAATCCCCTCCCTGGCCCTGCTGGTCCCGCTGCTGGGGATGCAGCCCAGGACACGGGGGGCTTTCTGGGCTGCCAGCGCACGCTGCCGGCTCATGGTGAGCTTCTCGCCCCCCAGCACCCCAACTCCTTCTCCTCAGGGCTGCTCTCTGTCCATTGCCTGATTGCTCTGTGCTCAGTCCCAAAGTCCAGACAGAGGCACAGATCTCCCCTAAGACCCTCTTGCCCCCTGTGGATGGCTCTGATGCCCATGGGTGTCTCTTACTGTTATTGACGCCCCAGCTCTGCTGGAATAACGGAGCGCCTGCTGAGGGAACCAGCTCCAGCCGTTAACAGGATGGAAAGACACTCCTGCCAGCTTTGTCCCAAGCACCCTCCTGAAAGGCTGTGTGTGGAAAGCACCAGTAGCCTGAGTAATACATTGCAAGTGCTATACTTGGAGGAATTAATTTCTCTGGGGAACTGGACAGATAATTATGGCCCTTTTAGTGTGTTACTTGGACACATTGGCACTCCCCAGCCTCTCTGGCGCTGGCTTAGCTTGCCTGCATTCTCTCAATCATCAAACATATTTGGGTGGTAAAATTTCCAAGAAAATGTAATAAACTGGTCCTTAGAGACTCCATTTCACGTCGTGTCAGAGATGAAAGCTTGGAGTAGCTGGGTCACACGAGAACTCCCTGCACTTACAGACGCTGTCTCCACTTGGAACATGACTCAGCCTCTCCTCAGCAGAGGATGATGCCAGGCAGAGTTGGATGATGGGAAAAGGCTTGTCAGACCACCCCATGCAGATGTTGGGGTCCAGATATGCTGCTCTACCCTGGCAGAATCACCCTCTGCTGTGTGGGCTCCAGGACAGCAGCAGGGACCTGGGTGATGCTCTTCAGGCACCACTGCAGGGGTCACTGGTAGAGATGTCAGCAGGTTTAAGCATAAAATATTCTCAGAGGCTGGAAGAGATGAGCAATGTCCTTTCGACCATGCAAGCTTGGTCCTGGAGCAGCATGAGAAGAGTATTTGAAAGCAATGAGAAAACTGAGCATCAGGTGTTCACACAACCCAGGAAGAAAACCACGTTCTTGCTTTTCTCCATCTCAGAAGAGGCTGGAATGAGATAATTTCATACCACTGTTGCTCTCTTCTGTTTTGCTGTTCCTCCATGCGTGAAAGGAAACGAGGACTCTCCTAATTAAACTGTTGTTGGGCAGATGTATGAGGTGCTGAGGAGTGTAAAAGGAAAGAATAAAACAGATTGCAGCTTCCCTGAGATGTTTTCATTCAGGAGGATGAAATTGCACAGGAGTGTTATTTTGTCATCCAGTTTTAGTAAAGAAACAATTAAACTCCCCTCTTTATTGAAGTAGGAGTCCAGAAGGCAACAGAGTGAAGACATCGTTTCTTTCCATTGAACACCGAATGTAGAAACTGTTGCTGCTTCTCACAGCAGACAGACATGAAAAGAGAAGGAAAAGGGGAGGAATGGTACACACATTTCTTAACCAGAACATTTCCTTCAGAGTTCAGGTTGCTTGGTCAGCTTGGTCCTGCCAGGCAGGAACTACTGGTTTGGCATCTTTGGCCAGTGGTTCTTCTTGCTGATGCTGGGGACATCCTGTCAGGGCAAGGAGCCCTTTCTCTGCTCCAGCTCCAGGGTTTTACCTCCCAGTGGGTGATGGCTTCTGTGGCTGCTGCAGTTTCTGTCTCTTTGGGGTGGCTTTTGATGAAGAACAGGATGGAGCAATTGGGTCATATATTCAAGGGTCCTGTGATACCCAGCACCACCTCATCTCATCATCTCATTTTATCATCCTATCCCATCCCTGTTCACATCCCACCACATCCCATCCCACCCCGTCTCATCCCATCCCATCCCATCCCATCCCACTGCATCCCATCCCCATTCCATTCCATCCCCAACTCCATCCCATCCCATCCCCATCCTATCCCATCCCCAGAATCTGAACTAACTCAGGGTTAAAACCACTATTTCTTGACCCCTTGCTCAGAATCATTCTGCCTGAATGAGGAAAACAGACACTGTGAACCGATCTAACGGGAGCTGTGAGACAAGCTGGAGGAACCCCTTCACCACTCAGCACCACGGACGGGTGCAGGCCCGTTCTTGCTGAAAAAGTAAAAATGTTCAAGACACGAGGGAAATCCCTTTTGAGGACTCTTGCATTAAAAATATAGGTATGGCTTGTGGTGCAGGAAGATCTGAGATGACTTCCGATAGCTGAAGCTGGACGGCTGTCCTGCACTGTAATGGAGAAGAACAACAGATGGTGTGGGAACAAGGTCAGCAGATGTCTGAGAACTGGGGCAGAGTGGTGTTTGCCTGCTGCTTTTACCCATCCTCCACTGAACTGTGTCTCAAGGAGCCAGAGCTGGAGGGGGCACTGGGTAACGCCTTGGTCTTATGTACTTTTCCTGAACTATCATGACTGAAATTAGAGAGGACACGTTCGGTCAAGATGAGCTTTGCTGTGGGCTGAAAATGGCCATTCTCAGGTTATGAAGATTTTCCAATTCACAGGTTTAGTTTACTCATTTGCAGCGTGTCTCTATTGACTCTTGTGCCGTAGCTTGGACAACTTGCCTTCCCACCCCTGGTGCTCAGCAGCACACGTTTATTGGTTGTGCTCCTATCTCAGCCCCTTTATCGCCTGCCATTACCTTTCTTTCCTGAAGTCAGTACTTTGGTCCCAATGAATGACCTGACAGATGGATGTCCCAGTGTGATCCGGAGTGGTTGGACTTTCAACCTGGGGAGAAGATAACAGGCTTCGAACACAAACAAGGAAGTACTTCTGCACATTGCGTCTGTCATTAAATGACAGACATAAAGTGACACGCATTCACAAGAGAGCCAGACTGATTCATGGAGGACAGGTCCTCCATGGTCAGTCATCATGCAAGCAATGCCTGGCTCAGGGAGTCCTTCCTCTGGCTGCCAGCAGCCAGGGGTGTCTGACCAGAGGAACGATCCACCATGCACGTCCTATCCCAGGCTTCTGCTACTGGTCATGCTTGGAGGCAGCATCATAGAATCACAGAACCACAGAACATCCCGAGCGGGAAGGGACCCCCCAGGCCCCCCAGGCCAACCCCTGGCCCCACACAGGCCCAGCCCCATCACAGCAGATGGCTGAGAGCGTTGGCCAGACGCTGCTTGAACTCAGCCCAGCTCGGGGCGGTGACCACTGCCCTGGGGAGCCTGTGCCAGGGCCCCACCACCCTCTGGGGGAAGAACCTTCTCCTGATCTCCAGCCTAACCCTGTCGCAGCTCCATGCTGTTCCCTCAGGCATCCAGGGCAGGAGGATGCCCCTGCTCTGTGATGAGGCGTGTGGTATCAGCCTCTCCACAACGTCTCAAGTCACATCAACAAGACTTGCAGGCTCTGGCTCTCAAAGGGTGCTGGCAAACTGCTAGAACTGCCTCCCTCACCAAACGAGGTAGAGAATGGCTCAGATAACCCAAAATGGGTTTTTCAACAGCTCTGCAGAGGCAGGAGAAGCAGGCAACGTAGTTTGAGTTGTATAAACATGACCCCCTCTCACTGCCTGCCAGATATTTTGGTTCCTGTCCTCCGGGGGATTAATCTGTTTGTTTCCATTGTCCGTAGCAGAATCAGGTTGTGCAACGGCTCTTGCTTTGCGTTATTATGATTTCAAAACTTCAGAGTCTCAGATCCCTTAATCCATTTGCTACCACAAAATTCAATTCCGTGTCTTAGGCAGATGTCCCCCACCGTTCCTGCTGGAGCGTTTATTAAACTGCTGTTGCTGCTGCGGGTGAGCGTCTCTTCCTCAGTGTCCTGAAGACAGAACTGCCTCCTTGTTGCTGTTCGAACCCCGAGAGAGGCAGAGCCCAGCGCTCTGCCCAGGGCAGCTCTGAGCAGGGACTTGGAGATGTTCGTGCCTCGGACAAGGAATAATGGGTTTAAAGTAAAAGAGGGGAGCTGGGGCTGAGCTGGGAGGCAGCAATCCTTCCCTGGAAGGGTGCTGAGGCCCTGGCACAGGGTGCCCCGAGAAGCTGTGGCTGCCCCTGGCTCCCTGGCAGTGCCCAAGGCCAGGTTGGATGGGGCTTTGGGCAGCCTGGGCTGGTGGGGGGTGTCCCTGCCCATGGCAGGGGGTTGGAACCAGATGATCTTTGAGGTCCCTTCCCACCCAAACCAGGCTGGGATTCTGGGATTCTGTGTTCACTGTAGCTCTGCCACCAGCACCCTCGCTGGGTGCTGCACGGGATGCAGGGAGTCTTTATTTCAGGTACACTTTAGTACTGGGCCTGCTCGGCTGTGTGCTCCGGTGGGTGGAAGCACTTTTCAGTCCCACTTGTTGATGGAAACCCCGATCTGCGTTACCTCTGCAGAGAAGACAGGAATCCACCCAACGGCTGCTGTGCTGAGGCCATCATCTGACCCTGTGAGGTCCATAGGAGCTGCCAAGGACCTGAAGCAGCAATGCTGGAAGATTTTTCTGCCTTTTTACAGCAAAGGCTCCTAATTTGGGATGGTGGTGTCCCACCACAGTGTCTGGGGAGAGCTGACACCTCCCAGGATGCTGCCTAACCCTTCCTGCTTCCCTCCTTCTTCCCAGCCCCACCAGGACATGTCGTGGCTGTCAGCCCTTGGGGCAGCAACGTGCTGTGCTTGCAGGAGAGGAAGGATTCCAAGAGGACATCTCCATTGCAACCATCTGCGGACAGTGCCAACCTGTCCTGCGTGTTTAGGAGCTCTGGATCGGGGATGCGAGGTGAAAGGGTGCCTTACTACTGTCCCCGTGCTGGTGGCTGCATCCAGACCAGTAACCACCAGCAGCCATGTGCAGTCAGAGAGGTTGGGTAACAGCGTACCTGCTCCAGGTGGAGGGTGGTTGTCCCGTGTCCTGAGGGCTCCACCGTTACACCATGCTGCAGTTTTCCAGGGAGACGGGAGTTGGTTTCGGCTGCCTGTTCGCTGCCGCTGAGCACCCTGCTCCCAGAGCTGCGGGTGCGGAGCTCAGGACTGAAGCTTGAACTATCCTGCCGGTGTAGTTGAATTAAGTTCCTTAATAAAGCCAATTTTTATTTCCTTGATTCCCTACGGACTCTCTGATGCTATGGCCTCAACGCAACGCTGTTCAAACAGCTTGTTACCGATTGGTTTGCAGAGCAAACTTGCCGTTTGCTGTGGCACTGGGCACTTGGGAGACCAGATCAAACAGAAGTGGACGACACTGCCCGATGTGCAAGAACGCCAAGGTGCCATCAAGGTTAAACCCAAAGTTAGAGGCAGCCTGAGGCGGTGGCTGGGCCCCGATCAGGGTGTCCTGTGGCTGGTGAGGCACAGCCTGGAGCTTCTACTCTCCAGATTGCTGGTGGAAAGGTGCACATTCAAGTTGGATTGAATGCAGGCTTTGGATCTCAGCTGTATCCAATGATCCTCTGTATCCTTAGAGCAGACAGCAGCTGGACGTAGGTCCTCCGTCCACCATATTGTGGCTGTTTTCAAGCAATGGAGGGATACAAACACCTGAGTTGCTTCAGGGCCAACAGCCCCTGGATCCTGATGTTTGGCATGGTATCTCTGCATCTCCTTCTCTTCACCTGGCTGAGGTAGTCTAGATGTCTTCAGCTGCAGCTTGATCAGAAGCTAGAAGAGGAGGGATCTTGATATCCAGCTCCAAACCAAACCATGCACACAGCTGAGATCAGTGCTAAGTATCCTGGTAACATCTGCAGCAAGACATGACACCAATAGTCCTGCATCGGGACCAGAAGTCCTGGACCTTCCTTGAAAGCTCTCACCCCTCTTCAGAGGCATGTTGTTCCCAAATAAGAACAGCCTCGTGCAGCAGTGGCATAGGCGGCTGTGTCACTTCTGTTGACACCACTGCTCTCCTTTGCTTTGATACACAGGAAAGTACCAAATGAGGTGGGCTGGAGGAAGTAAACCAGCTTCCACCATGTGCCATGAAATGGAGTGGGACTCTCTGGAGTATGGGACTCCATGAAGTGGCTCAAGCCTGGGCACAAATGCAGCATTACAACCTCCGTTCTGCTCCAGGACCCTGGAGAAAACATGAGACTGGTATGACACCAGTCCACATGATGCCACCTCTGTGTGTTCACACATTTCTTTGCTGCAAGAAGAGAGAGGAAGAGTGGGACACCACCGCCCACATGGAGTTTAACTGCAGCTCATGATCTTCCTGCCTCAGAGACTGCTCTTTGGCTCAGACTCCAAAGCCCCTTTGCTCCATGTGGGACAGCTTCTTCTAGCAGGACAGCTGATGGACCTTCCTATCTCTTCCACACTACCAGGCACTGCCCTGCTCAGTTCTGGACCCTCTTGCTGCTCTCCCTGGCTCCAGAACCCATCTGCAACCTCCTCAGCACGTTTTCCAGCTCCACCGTTCATCCAGTCCATACCTACCCCACAGCGATGACTACCCATGGCCCCATCACTTACTGGGGGACAAAGATAATTGTAGGGATGGTGGAGTGGTGTTAGGCTCTTCTGTTGGCCCCAAAAGCCTGGGAACTGCTGGTTTAATTAACCCCAACAAGCAGTGCCTGCAGGACACCTTAAGATTGGCCCTACAAGACAAATTATGTCTGTGTGTCTCCCTGGGTCAGCTGCCTTGGCTCCCTTTGGAAGAAGGAGCAGAAAAGGGTCCTTCTAGGAAATCATTCATCTTAGCTAAGAGAGATAAATTCCTCCTGGAAGGGCTCGTTTCTCTCTGTGCATCAGGAGCAC
Organism: Psophia crepitans; assembly: GCA_013399095.1. NCBI lineage: Eukaryota > Metazoa > Chordata > Aves > Gruiformes > Psophiidae > Psophia > Psophia crepitans. Next base: position 29,661 of record VWZZ01002231.1, on the reverse strand, counting down.
CACGTGCTTCACCTCCAGGTAGGTACCGAGATGGTTGGACATCTCAGAGTTGGGCAACACCTGCAGTGCCCCACAGCAATTCATTTACTTATCATCTCACCGATCTGAGCTGTATATTAGATCAGGAGAAAAGATGTTCCTTTCTCTTTCATGTAATGTTTTTACCCTGAAGGACCGCTCGTCTGGGGAGCTTGGTCCCTTTGCTTTCCAGATGACTTGGCATTGTCTTGGAGCATGGGCTAATGTAAAAGCTGGAGCTATGACACAGAGATACCTTCAGCACCTTCGTATAAAAGAAATGTCCATCCAGATTTGCTCAAGTTACCCCTCTCTGCTGATTTGCATTGCTCATCAGAGGTTAGAAGCCAACCACACTGTCCATGGGCATCATGGCGAGTATCGCTGAAGCCGCAGCAGCAGAGCAGCACATCCTGGGCAAGCTCCATGCTTCTGCTTTCCTGAGACCCAGAACCAGAGAACACCAAATGTCAACAGCTCCCAGGGCTGCCTCTTGCTGCCCATGCTGTTTGCATGGCACCTTGCAGAAATCAGGAGCTCGGGCTGGTGCAGAATTAGGCTCTTGCCCAGAAAGGTGGGACTCCAGGAGATGACGTTTCTGTTGACCAGTGACTGCTCATGATTATTATCAGGAATTGTTTTTTGGTGACTGACCAGTAATAATATAACCATGGCAATAGGGTAGTAAACGTTGGTGGAGCACTGACGTAAAATTGAGTGATTTGAGTAGTCTCAGAACTCAGTATTCCCCAGGGTAAAGCAAATTTAGCTCAGAAATAGCTTCAAAGGCCGAAAGACCTTATCTGGGGGTAGTTCCTTGGAACTGTGGTGGGCAGGAGGTGGTTTGTGTCAACACATCCTGCTCCCGTTTCATTCTCCCAAATGAAAAGGGTGGATGATACCATCAGGACACACAGCTGCACCAGGGATGCTTGTCCTGGATTAACCCTTCCCTTGGCCAGGGTGGCAATGGGTGTGTTGGCCATGGTCTGCCCATGCCAGGTCCATGCCGATGGACAACGGGCTCTGGCACACAACAGCTTTGACTTCAGCAGTAGGGAAGCAAAGGAACATCATCTCCTGCTCTCTGCCAAACTACTCCTGTCCTCCACGCAGCAGGTTTGGGACTACCCTGGCAGAGGCACCAACACTTGCATGGTCTCAACTGCAGCAAGAGGCCCAGCAGCTGGTGACACCGAGTCCCTTTCCCCAGGCTCCAAGAACAGCAGCTGATAGCAGTGCCCTCCAGACCCAAGGGGCTGAGTTGAGGTTGTAGCAGCAACCTGAAATCCTGCTGACCTTGGCTTTCAAATATTTGTATTTCTCCTTCTTTTAATGATTTTTGGCTCTCACAGCTCTTTCTGCCTCCCTGGATTGATTTCTGCGACACGGGCGTTAATTATTCTCCCTGTGCAGCCAAACAGGGAGCAGTTACACCACAAATTGATTCAAGCAGATCAGAGCAGGTCAGGAATGCTATATTTGCAAGGATCTTATTTATCCGAGGATTTAGATTCTGCAAGAAGAAACGCGGGATTTTTTTAACGGAAAGCAGAGTTTAAAAATAAGCTCTTTGAGTGCTTCAAAGGCAAAAAAAAAAAGAAAAAAAATCAATTCCTCATCGTACTTGAGAGCAGCCAAGAACCTGACACAGAGCAGAAATGCCAATTAGAGCCACGGAAAAAGGGACCGATGTGCTTTGCCATGAGGCACAGCTTGGAAAGATGAAGGACCGGAGAGTCTTTTACCCGGTGTGGAAAGTCAAGGGGAAATCAGCCAAAGAATATTTTGTGTCCTGATTTTCTTTCATCCAAAGCTGTTGACTCCGTTCCCCTCCTGCCGCCGGCCGCCTGGTCCCATATCCCATCTCCATCCCCCTTCCGCAGGTGGAAAAGGGATGTGCAGGATGCAGGAGAGGCTGGAGGAGGATAAGGACAAAGCTCCTCGGTCCCCCCCCACTCCCCAAACCTCCGACAAAAAGGCATTTATGTGTCCCTGCCTGCTTCTGAAGTGCTTGTTTTAAATAGCAGTGAACAAGGAAAGCATCCTCAGCACTTGCGGAGGTCCCATCCTGCCTCCGCCAGCTGCATGCAGCAGGCTGGGAGGGGAAGGACGGTGACATTTCAGGGCACCCTGGGACCCAAAAACAGAGATGAGGGACTCAGCTGTGATGCTGAGCAGTAGTGTCACTTCCTTGACATGCCTTCCTCTCCAACGCCATGCTGGAGAACCAAGGTGCTTGGACGTTGGCTGCTTACCTCTTTCCATCCCAGGTGACCTCCGTTCCTCTCCGGTCACCTGTAAGCAGCTCATAACCAAACCTCGTCGGTGTTTGGTTTTTCACTCTGCCAACTCCTAGGCTGCCACCTAAAATCTTCCTTTCCCTGGCAAAACCTTACCCAGTGACACCACGGCGGCGTTATCCACAGGGATTATCCAAACAGCCAAACCTTTCCCTGCAGGGCCTGGCGAGTGCGTCGCCGCTGGAAGCCGCAGCCACCCTGCTGAGCTGGACTGGGCTGTTTAAAAGCACTAATTGCATTTTGGGGACCCGTTGCAGCGCTGTCTGCTTTCCATCAAACACCCGGCTGGTCCAATGAGCCTCTGCTCGCACACACCCCATTGCTCCCGGCTTAAAACCAAGCCCTTGCGTCCTCGCTGATCCCGGAGCCGGGGATGCTCAGGGGCAGCCAGGACAAGTGTGGTCAGTTCTCACACCTGCGTTGGGCTCCATGGCTTTATCCAACAGATAGAGGGCAAAGAGGAAAAATGGACGGGGATATTGTTCTTAAAACTGTCCCCAGGAAGGAGAGAGGGGTACGGAAGGGATCAGGGGAGGGATGCAGGAACCTTGTGCCACGTGAGACACAGGTGATGCAGCATCCTGTCTCCCAGGGGGTGCGTGACTTGCACCCCATCTTCTGCCTGTCATCTCCTCTGGGCAGGGACAGGCTCACCCCCTGGGATGGCCTTTTATAGATTGAAGTCTCTGGAAGATACTTTCCTCACAGACCTTCCTTGCCACCTCTCCCTGCCTTCTCTGCTGCACTGGGCAGTGGTGAAGGGGGTTGAAGGTGGTCCAAACCCTGCTCTGAGCTTCAAGGTAAGACTTCGCTACAGCAGAAATCAGCCAAGGAGAACAAAGACTGATTCTCTTCCCGTAATTTTCCCTTCATCCAGCTGTTAGCACTAAGATGATGAGCAAGGAGGTGGCTATCACGGTCTATTTTTTTTAATTAATATCTCAGTTTCCCTTAGGAAAAGTGCTACCTAGTCTGAAGGGCTGGAGGAGGTTATTGGGATGGAAGCTGTGCTGCTCTGGCTGATGGATGGCATCGCCCAGCCTCCCAGGGCGGCTGAACCACCTTGCACGGACAGAAGCACGGCTTACGGCTCCACTCAGCCACTCGTACAGCCCGTGGCTGCAGCAAAGCCAGCACCGGCGCTTGGTGATAAATGAGGAGGCACGATCCGACCCAATAGGGTCAGTAAGACAACGCGCAGCCGGAGGGACCGGCTGTGTGCAGACACGGACATACAAATTTAAGCATTGTGAGGATAAATGCTGGTGCTTGCCATGGTCTTGTTTGGAAAAACGGATAATTTTCTATCCCAGGCTCCCTGAGAAGGAGTCACAGAAGGGGTGAAGGGGAACATTGCTGCCTGGCGGGGCTGGGGAGGCACTCGGGGGCGATGGCAGCTCTGGGAAGCTCACAGCACTGAAGCTCTTTTGAAGCGGTGGAGCCGTGCAAGGAGTTGTTTGAATAAGGATCAAATATGACTCTCTGCTTCAGCCATTTCCTTGCATTAATAAAGATGAAAACATTTTATCTGAGATATCCTGGAGGGCTAGAAACAGTCCTGGGTACCCCATCTCCGTGCTTATCAGGCAGAACAGTCCTGAGGCCGGTGACAGCTTTACGAGGGGGATTGAGCCATCAGATGAGCAGAGTTCAAGCAGAAAAGCTGTTCAAAGCGCAGGACTGGGATGAATTTCTTTCTCTGCTTGGGCTGCCTGACCTGACTTGCCGCTGTTCTCCTCCCCACCTGCAGATTACATGTGCTGGTTGCCCTCAGCAGGATTCCGAGCCCGAGGGACCAGCCACGTGCACACAAGTCAAAGCTCAACAAGGATAAATGCCGGTGCTTCCCAAGGTCCTGTTTGGGAAAATAGATCATTTCTTTTGGGAAATGGTTCAAAAATGCACCAGGGGAGGTTTAGATGGGACATGGGGAAGCGTTTCTTTACCGAGAAACCGAGTGGACAAACCCTGGAACGGGCTCCCTGGAGAGGTGGTCGGTGCCCCAAGCCTGACAGGGTTTAAAAGGTGTTTGGACAGTGCCCTTAATAACAGGCTGTAACGTTTGCTCAGCCCTGACGTGGCCGGGCAGTTGGCCTGGATGATCCTCGTAGGTCCCTTCCAGCTGAAAATATCCTCTCCTCTCCTCTCCTCTCCTCTCCTCTCCTCTCCTC
>VWZZ01002231.1:3663-13835 GCA_013399095.1 Psophia crepitans | reverse complement strand
CTCTGGACACTCCCCAACAGTTTTATTTGGGCCACCCCAACTATGTTACACAGTCTGATGACCACCAGTGATGTTACAGTGGGCTACGTTACCTCTTGAAGACCCAGCCTGACTTTCCCAGCATTACACGTAGGTCCACTAACCAGTGACACCAGCACCCAGCTACTGAATGAACTTGCAGACACAGCTCTCCTACAACGGATTGTCCTCCCAACCCACCACTCACTCCACTTTCCTCAATGCAGTCTCTGGGTTGGGTTTGCTTGCAGAGGTCCCACCTGGATGGACAGTATGTGTCCATCCCAGTGCCTGTTGCTCCTCATAAATATATTTCCTGGAACAGTTCAGGCCTGCAAGCCATATCTTGAGCTTGACAACACCTTTGCATGGTAGACTCCACACCCAGCTTCACACACTTCCACTGAAGCTACTCACCCTCCCACCCACTGCAAATCCCTGGAGAAAAGCAGGAATTCCTGGGTCTAATGAGATAATCTTGTTGTGCCTTGATGAACCAAGATGAACTGCTCTTTGGAAGTGCCCTTTGAGCAGAAAAAGAGTGTGAACAACCTCTCGTGATGTTAGGGATTCCAGTGATCCACCCAAATGCAGGATGCCAGATCCACCTGAGGTACCCACGAGACCTGGGAGGGTGCCCAAGACATCCTGATGGCCTGGTTGAGATGGTAAAAGGTTCATGGGAGATCCATGGCTTTCTGGGCTGACAGATGGGACCTGAGGGCATCCTAGATACCTACCTGTAGACATCTGAATCAACTTGGAATCATCAAATACCTATTTTCGGTATGAAAATACTCCCTTGAGTTCTCCAGCTCCCAATTCAGATGCAGGCAGGATGTTTTGGGAAACAACAACTGCCTTCATCTTCAGGTGCTCACATCCAGAAAGAGCAGAAAGAGCAAAAAGACTCTCTGGAAAGCAGGTCTCTCTTGAGACATGCCCAGGTGGGCACTGCTGAGCCCCTACCGCCTCCAGCTCACCTCGGCCTTGCTCAGAGCTCTCTGGCCCGCAGACCTGGAGCGAAGCTGCAGAAGTGACCGCGTCTCTCTCCTTGTTTTGCCAGGCATCGCTGTTTGCATCTTAACTCGGTGCTTTGCTCCGCTGGCCTCCTGGAAAGCAACCTCCAGCTGCACCCTGTGATTCACCCCACATCCTCGAGCAATCCCTCTCGTCTTTATTCCCCCCCCTCTTTTTAAAGGAGAAAAACCCCGGTGTTTATATATTTGGCAGACTGTGGCTCCCAGCCCCAGACCTCAGCAGGACAAGTTGATTTCAGATTGCAGTTCCCTGTTTCCCGGGACGCCCGTGCCTGTGACTCGCCTGTGACGTCTCTTGCCCTTTTGCTGCTCAGAATACAAACGCCACAAGTGTCCTGGGTACCGCAGGAGCCTGCGCCCAGTTTTTGACCAGACCGTGATTTCGGGTGCCTGCGAGAGGTGAGGAGTCCCTCTCTTCCCAGCCCGACACCCATCCCCTTCTCTCTGCTCTTTCCCAGGGTTTTTAGTGCAACCCTTGGCTGCCTGAGCGAGGATGCAGCGCTGCCCGCTGCGTGGACCGATGCCTAGTTTCAGGCCAGTTGGAAGAGAGACAAGTTGGGGCTTTGCCCTTGGTTCCCAGGCGCAGTTAAATACCTGGTGTCGGCTGATGCCAGCGCCGGATGGCACGAACCACGGCTGCTGCCTTCCCGGCAAGGGCTCTCGCGCAGCCACGGTGGGAGAAGGGACGTGATCTGGGTCACAGCATCCCGCGGATGAGCCATCTGGATTAATGAGCTGGACACGGGAAAGGGCTGGATCCCGCTCTGCCTCTGGCCATGGATCTAGGACACAGCCTCCAAAGCTGGATGCAAGGCAGCGGGTGGCCTGTCCGGCACAGACAGAGGCAGTAACAGGGCAGCCCTCAGCTGAAAAGAAGAAAACGGGATTTTTTTAGAACAGCTCCATCCTTTCACCCTTCCCAGCAGCTGTGAGGGCATGGTGGTCTCAAACCATGGCCAAGGACTGGCTGATCCTAGAAGAGATGATGCTTGCTGTCTCCGAGACCGCAGATGCTGGTGTGCAGAGGATGCCTCCCATGATGCTGGTATCTCCCCTGCTTTGCTCCAAGGTCCTGCTCCCCACAGCTGCCCACACCCTGTGCAGCTCTAGAGACCCAGAGGTCCTATGTCCTCTGGCAGCCCGGACATGCTCAACTGAGGGAAAAAAAGTCCTTTTAGGTAAATCCAAAAGGGAGCCTGAGCAATGGTCCCAGAGCGGTGGCCCCCGCTCCAGCTTTGGGGAAGGGATGATTTCAGCTCAGCCCCTGGGCTGGCTGCCTCCCCAGGGGACTTCCTTGGCCACGTGTGAGGAAGTAAGAGGACTTCTGCCCTGTGAAACCACCACCTGGACATTCCTCCTTCACAAGGGCTCTCTGGGATCCATTGCACTCCCTTTCCTCATGGAATTTCCCTCTTCTCTGCAGAACATCCAGCCTTCACATTATCCCATCAGCAGAAAGCTTCAACTCTCCATCACCAGGGCCCTTCCCAGCTCTGGCACCACCCATCCCAGCCCTGGCAGCACCCATCCCCTATGTTTTCCTCCAGAAGATCCCTTATAAAAGTCATTCAGGGCCAGAAACAGCCTGCCAAGATGAGGGCTTGGTTCAAAACCTCTGGGAAGGGAACTGAAACCCCAGGTTGCCATGACAAACAAAGCTATTTGAGAAACAGGATTAAAATCCTCATCTCCGCAAGCAGCACAATGCATTTCACAGCTGGGTTTTAGGGGAAGAGGCTGGAGCCTCGTCTTCCGCACATCCCCAGCGATGGTGGGTCAGGGTGGGCTTTGCTTTTAGAGCTGCTCTCCCCGGTATCTCCTGGGAGGTCAAAGAGATCCTGATGGTGGGATCTCTGCTTCCCCAGAGATAACTGGGGTGGGCTTAGCTGTAAGGAGCAACCCGTGTCACCCCTTTTTTGTGGCACTGCCCCATATGCCAACCCTCCTTCATTTCTCTTCCCTCCTGTCCCCTCATTGCCCTCTGCCTCATAAGGCAGCAATAGTGTGGCCGAGGTGGGCACCCTGGGCTGGTGGGGAGTGTCCCTGCCCGTGGCAGGGCGGTTGGAACTAGATGATTTCTGAGGTCCCTTCCAACCCAAACAAGTCTCGGATCTGACGATTCTATGATGCTCTTCTTCCACCTCCAGCTGGAGGTGATCTCACTTGGCTCATCGGTGGTGTGGGTTTGTAGGGTCTCAGGATAGCAAAGGAGGGCTCCTCACATCTCCCTAGCTGCCAGTGGCCAGAAAGTGCCAGCCTGGCATGCAGGAGGGGTCCCATGTACCTCCACTGTCCTTCTCTTAGCAAAACCATCTCCAGCTCATCTGAGCCAGCCTTCCTCCATGTACTTCCTCACACTCTCCTTAGGCTGGGTCCATCCCTGGGCACCCCGCAGCAGCCCCGGTCAAAGCCCTGCACCACGGGCACTGCTGGGGGCTGGCACGGCGCGACCGCTCACCGCTTATATCCTTCTCGTAGGTAACCCGGGACTTGTCCCAAAGCGCCGAAATCTTCCCCAAAGCGCCGGGTCGGTGCCAGCAGCGACTCCTCGGCTGAGCCGGGTGACAGCCTGCGCCCTGCGTGCTTGGCAGGGGAGCGGGAGGCTGGCGGCAGCTCGCAGCCCGGCTCCACCCCGGCCAGCCGAAGGGCCCTGTCGGTGCTGCAGCCTGCTGTGCTTTACGTAAGCCTGGCACGGCCCTGGGGAAATCTGCCTGGCCTGGGGAGGCACGGGGAGGCAGAGGGGCTTGCAGGAATGAGGGCGGACCCCGAAACACCCCAAGGCTGCTGAATCTCACCTGTCTGGGGGTACCACTGCCATAAGGGAGGTCCAGGGGAGGGAGAAGATGCTGGACTGAAGTACATGTGCAGCCCCTCAGTGATGCTGGGGGTCCTGGGTGAGCACAGGTCTGTGGGGCACGGCGGCTGCCCCCGCCCCCAGCAGGCACAAGGGGTGGGAGACCCTCTGGAGCCAAGCTCTGGGGGTACACCTACAGCAGGGTGTAACCACGGCCAAACCCAGCCCGTACCTCCTGCTCACCCACCCTGGGACGTTCCCATCCCACCCTGGCGCAGGGCACAGCACCCCCAGGGCAGGTTGCACGCGCTGGTGCAATGGGCAGGGCAGCTTCGGGTGGGCGCTCAGGGCTGGGGGACAGGACATGCCACCACTTGTTTCAGCAGAAATGATGCAATTCTGACTATGCTTGTAGTGCACAGGGATATCCAGACCCCGTGGCCACCTGAACTGCATGCACAGGGACCACGGTGCAGGCACGCGGGGTGGTCACGGGCAGCGGCACGCTGGGCACCGGCTTCTCCCAGATCCCAGCGATGGGAAAGAAGAAGCATCCCTGAAGGACACTGGTCTGTGCCAACCCTCCCACGTCCTTTCCTAGCTGCGCACGTGGCACGGAGAGATACTGGGCTTGGACTGTAGACCTGAGGAATCCAGATAGGGTGTTTTGGTCCTGAAGACCGCGGTGCTGTGTTTTGGGGTGGGAAACCTGCTTCCACGCAGCCAGCGATGCCACCAAGGCGAAAACAAGCCACCCCTACGCGGGGGTTATCGACTGCTTGCCAAGCTCTCCCTCGGCGTGCGCCTGCACGCGGGGTTGTTGCCTCTGTGTGTCACTTAAAATCAGAACAAATGCTGGGTTTTCGTTGTTTTGACTGCATCTGCTCTATATTTACATTGCTTTCAGTTTATTAGCATTCTTGGTTCTGTCTTTTTTGTGACAGCGAAAGTATGTACTTCAAATGAATCACAACAGGCGTTTGGGGAAAGTTTTCTGGTGGCTTCCAGTTTTCCGTCGGTTTGATCTCGTGTCTCGACCCGTCACAGTCTGTGCTCTTAAAAAAGCGCTCGCGAAAGAGAATTCATCTGCTCACCGGCCCTGCCCGTGAAAACCCTTCAGATCAGCTCTGACGAGTCCTCCCTCACCCCTCTTTAAGCTGAATAACTTACGTTTGCTTGATCTGCTTAAATAACGATGGTCTTGTCGTTTCTGTAGCCAGCTACATGTTTTACGTCTATTTGAAGTCCAGCAACCTGTCTCCCTCCATCGTCTAGAGCAAGAAATCAGCATCTGGGAGGGTGGTTTGTCTCACCCCGGTTTAAACACGTACAGAGGATGTGCTGAATCACCGAGCTCCTTCTGATGGATGTGGATTTGAGAGCTCTCCAAGAGGGCAATAACCTCCTGGAGAGGGGAAGGTCTAAGCAACTGCAAGCAGGGCTTGCTGTTCCCAGCACCGCTGGATCCAGAAGCCAACATCTGTGCAAAGGCCTCCTTGTTCCTGCAGGACCTGGGCTGAGAAGGTCCACGGTGCCCAGAGGGCTGGGGTCAGCAGAGCAGCTCGATGATTTATCAGCAGGGCTCATAAATGAACGCTGAAGCGTGCAAGCTTGTGCCAGGAAAAAGTTTTGGCCCGTCAAACTATTTTAAAAAAAAAAGTTTATTACATGTCTGTACTCCTCACCCATGTGGTCACCTTACCCCAGGGTGGGATCGAGCAGCCTTGACAAGAGCCTCTGCCCATAAAAGCATCGCTGTGGAAGCTGGACCAGCACTGCTGGGCAGGAGCAGGGGTCCGTGGGGTGGATTTACCCCGTGACACCCTGCGAGCAGAGCTCTGCATTTCATCCAGGCCAGCTCCGCTCGCTTTTCCCTGGGAAACGTCTTGGGGAGGGCTCCAATCCCACGCGCTTTGGCACGGGACCTACCCAGGAGAGGGCAGTGATGGGGTCTGGCAGCACCCTGCAAAGAAATTCCTAGCAGGGACCCAGGGCTCTTTTTTTGGGAGAAGATTTGCTGTGTGTGAACATGGGGGGTTTGAGCTCTCTTCTGACAGACCCGCTGCTCATTCTCTGAGGTTTCAGGTGAACACCTCCCTGGAGATGGTCTCCAGCTCCCCAGAGATCCTGTTTGCATGGCGGGGTGCTGGCTGCACTTCACAGGACTGGGAGCTGGGCTGGCCTCCCTGGACCCAGCTCCTGCCGTGCCACTAGGAACCAGCTAATTCCCAGCGTGAGACCCTGAGAAGGATCTAAACCAAACCCTGGGTCTAAGGAACATCTGGGATGAAACCAGTTTCCCAGGACTTCCACCACAATGTGGCTATTTCAGTGTGTACTGTGGGACATCCATGAACTCCTGACACTGGAAGTGTCCAGACAGGGGTAGGGCTGTTCTGCTCCTGTCCTGGTCTGGGGCTGTTCCCGTTCTCCATGAACAAAGACAAAATCCTGGGTCAGATGAATTTTTGATCCCATCCAGTGCTGGTGTCAGGAAGCTTTTCCTTACCTGCTACTTCTAGATGTCCATCATTAGGCTTCAGGGTTAACAGGTTCCCTCTTCAGCCGAGGCAGCCGCACGCACGGCCAGAGCGGGGGAGTTCGAGTCTCCTCTTGGCAGATGAGGGTGGCTGATTTGGGGGAGCAGCACGCCTGGTAGTTTGGGGTCTCCAACCGAAACTTCGCTGCTTCCCCAAGGCAGCAGCTGGTTTGATCAGTGGGCTATTCCCAGTGCTTGGAAAGAAATCCAGGCCCCAAATTACCCGGAGTGATGCTTCCCTCCGCCGGTGCCGAGGTCTGCTGGCCATGGCCCAAGGGCTGGCAAGCTTTGCCGGACTCCAGCCCTCTGGGCGCAGAGCTCTGAGCTCGGCCGGGGCTCCCCAAAACTGCTGGGTGCTGGGTGCTGCTGCTCACCAGGGCCCAGGGAGAAGCTGGGCTGAATGGGAAAAGCAAAGGGGAAAAAATTACCCCCAGAAGTGAAAAAACAACGCTGCTCCTCTCGCTGAGCCTGGGATCAGACCTCCGTGTTCCTGATGGGTGAATAACTTACAGCAAGACGATGTATTTATAGCATCTAGCTCATGAGTTTTTAATTAAAATTCCATTTTCTTTTGCTCCAGATGGCATGAACAACCATTTTGGTGTTTTCGTTGGGTTTTTAAGGGATCACGCGCCTCTTGCCGGGTTGGGTTTGTTTTGGGGGTGCGGGGAGGGGGTATTTTTTTGGAGGTNNNGGGGGGGGTGGTTTTTTTTTGGGGGGGGGGGGGGGGTGCTGTTACCCTGCGCAGCACGTTGGCTGCCTTTATGGATTTTCTGGGGTGGAGGAGAAGGTGGCTCGCTCCCCCCCTCACCTCTGCAGACAAGTGTCAGGTCCTCGGGGACCGCATCCATCCAGCCGCTGTGGCGGGGAGAGCGGCTCAGAGGGCAGGAATGGCTTCGTGTCAGAAAAAATCAGATCAGGAAACCAAGCCATTTACCGGAGCTAAACCGAGCTGGCTGGAGAGGCTGACGGTGCGTCAGGAAGCAGCAAAGCCAACGAGGCCGGGATGGGTGCGTGCTGCCGGCGCACGCTGCCGCCCCTGGGCACGGGGCGTCCCACCATCCCAAAGAGATTTTCACAGCCATTTTCCAGCCTAATGCTGTCCTGGGGGACACTGGGGACACCAGTTTCACCTACCTCGTGCCTGCAGCATCCAATGATCCCAGGGAAGTGGAGCTGCCTCCGGGGGTCTATCAAACGCCTCTCCAAAACCTGGGGGTGAGGGGCTGCTCAGGCACTTTCCCTGGTAAAAAAACCTGCCAAAATAATGAGCTGGTGCAGGAAAAGTCGCCGCTTTGCAGAGCTGGTGCTGCCGGGCTGGAGGAAGGGCAAAGCCAGGAGCAGCCAAACCCAGCAGCACGGGGATGTGGTGAGAGGAGAAGACCAAGTTCAGGTCCTTGCTTTGGGTGTCCTCCTTGCATGAACCCTTCGTGCAGCCTGCAACCCCCCTGAGACCTGGGCTGCTCTGGGTTGAGAGTGACCAGGCCAGGAGGAGGGGGCTGAGAATGTGGGGGGAGCAATGCCCCAGGACCTGTGAACCCCAGAGTCAAGCCCTGGCTTGGTTCATCCTCTACGATCCCCTTCCAGATGCACAAAGCAGCCCCAGCACATGGAGAGCTCGGGCTCGCCGGTGCGGGAGGAGCACCAGCCCCAGCCCAAAGTGGGTTAGGAAGCACCAAGAGGACTTTGCGTTGTTTCTGCTGTGCAACTGTTTTCTGCATGAGCAACAGAGATGTATCGTGGAAACCTTCCAGCCCGGCGGCCCTATGAAGATATCCAAGCCCTGTGTTTTCTTAGCAAACAGACCCAGTCATACAATGTGGAACACGGTGCTGCCACAGCTCCTGGGACCTCCATGTGAACCCCAGCAGTGGGAACAGGCAAAAATACAGCGGAAGCTCTGCAGATGATGGAGTGGGGCTGTACATCCTGTCCCTGTCTTGGGGAATAGAGCAGCATGCACTGGGTGAGGTGCAGGAGTCTGGATCCGATGGTCCCACCTAACTTCAGAGCCCAAGGTCCTCGCCAGGATACTCCCAGGCTGTGTCAGTGGTCAAAGCACCCAAGGAAGAAAGAAAAGGAAAGAAAGCAAAGGAAACCCAGGAAAGTCAGACCCAAGGTCAGTGTTAGGCTGGGGCTGTGTGGGAGGGGCAGGTCAGGGCTGACTGCAGGGTCTCTCAGAGAGCAGGACCAGCCTGTGGCAACGGTCTGGCGCCATCGGTATTTCCCAAGTTCATTTCAGCGCTGCTGATGGGAGATGTACAAGGGACCATCCTTCTGCCCTGGGATCTCAGGGGACCTTTCGTTATTGCTCTGCCTGGAAAACCCCTCCCGTCCCACCCCAACACATCCCATCTCACCCCAACACATCCCATTCCCTGCCGTCACATCTCATCTCACCCCATCCCACTCCAACATATCCCACCCCAACACATCCCCCCTCATCCCATCTCGGCCCAACACATCCCACCTCATCCCATCTCGCCCCAACACATCCCATCCCATTCCACCCCACCACATCCCATGCCAACACATNTACTGGTGCCCCCAGTCCAGGCTGCCCTGGGAGAACAGGAAGGGGGGAACTGCAGGGACAGGGTACTCTGGGAGACCCAGACCAACCAGTCACCACCACGGGTGTCCTTTCCATTGGGCAGTCCCCAAAACGAGACTATTTCCCTGAGTCCCTCTTGCAGACCTCCTGTCCTGACCCCCTGGTCCATCTCCCAGTACGGGGTGGGAACTGGTCCCAGAGGCATCGCTCTGCTTTCCTCCTGAGGGATGAGGATGGGGAACCTCAACGCTTGCCCTCCCCAACCCCCCAAAACACCTCTCAGAGCAGGGGTGTAAAGCAAGTTTCCCCACGACCTGCCCGGGGGCGGTGGCAGGGATGGCTGGGCACGGACCCTGGCCGAGGGCGAGGAGCACGGCGCTGCCTGGAGGAGCTTCAGCAGCCCAGCCCTTCCCTGCGGGACTCGGTGTCTGGCTGGCAGGGCAGAAATGCATTAGGATCCTGCGAAGACAAAATAAAAAGCCTTTTGGGAGTGACTCGGCAGCGCAGTCGGAAGAGAGACAGCACAGTTTGCTTTTTAGGAGGTCTTTTTGGTTTCTTTTTTTTTTCTAATTTTATTTTATTTTTGGCAGCTGCGATGGCAGCAGGGAGGGAGTAAATGGCCTTGCTCGAGCCCGGATGCATTTGTGGCTTTCAAGAGGCAGAAGTGGCCGGAGTTTGAGAGTCTCTGCGCTGCGGAGGGCATGAGTCACAGCCAGGCAGCGGGGCTGCGGAGGGCAGGGATGGTGAGAGGGTGGGGGTGCACCTCCAGCAGGGTGCTGGGATGGAGGGGCAGGGTGCTGGGATAGAGGAGAAAGGTTGGAGGAGCAGGGTACTGTTGTGGAGGAGCAGAGGTGGAAAAGCAGGATGCTGGGATGGAGAAGCAGGGTGCTGGGATGGAGGACCAGGGAGCAGGGTTGGAGGACCAGGGTGCTGGGATGGAGGAGCAGGGTGCTGGGATGGAGGAGCAGGGTGCTGGGATAGAGGAGAAAGGTTGGAGGAGCAGGGTACTGGGGTGGAGGAGCAGAGGTGGAAGAGCAGGATGCTGGGATGGAGGAGCAGGGTGCTGGGATGGAGGAGCAGGAAGCAGGGTTGGAGGAGCAGGGTGCTGGGATGGAGGAGCAGGGTGCTGGGATGGAGGAGCAGAGTGCTGTGGTGGAGGAGCAGTGATGTTGGGATGGAGGAGCAGAGTGCTGGGATGGAGGAGCAGGGTGCTGTGATGGAGGAGCA